>CAIGQQ010000001.1:14358308-14412020 GCA_903798035.1 Danio albolineatus
AATTCATAAATTCAAAACACGATTCAAAAAGTACACAAATCCAATTTTGTAAATTCAAAATCTTATTCAAAAGTACACAAATCCAATTTGTAAATACAAAATCCGATTTAAAAATACACAAATCCAATTCGTAAATTCAAAATCCTATTCAAAAGTAAACAAATGCAATTTATAAATTTAAAATCCGATTTAAAAGTACACAAATCCAATTTGTAAATTCAAAATAGGATTCAAAAGTACACAAATCCAATTTGTGAATTCAAAATCTGATTAAAAAAAGACAAATGCAATTTGTAAATTCAAAAAATCCAATTCAAAAATACACAAATCCAATTCGTAAATTCAAAATCCGATCCAAAAATACACAAATCCAGTTCATAAATTCAAAATCCGATTCAAAAATACACAAATTCAATTCATAAATTCAAAATCCGATTCAAAAGTACTCAAATCCAATTTATAAATTTTAAATCTGATTCTAAAGTACACAAATCCAATTTGTAAATTCAAAATCCGATTCAAAAGTACACAAATCCAATTAGTGAATTCAAAATCCGATTAAAAAAAGACAAATGCAATTTGTTAATTTAAAATCCAATTCAAAATTACACAAACACAATTCGGAAATTCAAAAGCCGATCCAAAAATACAAAACTCCAAGCCGTAAATTCAAAACACGATTCAAAAATACACAAATTCAATTCGTTAATTTAAAACACGATTTCACAAATGCACAAATCCAATTCATAAATTCAAAACACGATTCAAAAATACAAAAGTACACAAAATCAATTCATTTGGTAAAAATATTTATGATCATTTACTTATAATTTACAAATATTGTGCGTTTACAAATTGGATTTTATAAATGTAAATTGTGTTGTGCATGTATGAATTTTATTTTGTAAATGTATTATTTTTGAGACTGATCTGTCTCCATATTCTGGACTGCTTTATTAGCTGCAAACACAAGTTGTTATCAAATACTGGGTCTACCACACCCATTTATTGTCAGTGTGTAACCAACAACGTGCGAACAACAGTCAATGAAGTTCAGTGACAGCAAGCATAAATGACCCTGGGACCTAAATATCTAAAAAATAAAATGAATATAGAAACCATTTACCTTGTCTTGGTGTTCAGAAGACCATTGATGAACTCAACATCTTTAGAGTACATGCTGTAGTCATGATTTTTCCTAAAGAATCTGGGCAGCTGAAACACAATGCAGCTTTTAATCAATATTACATGGAATACTCTACTCATATATATAACATTTTTGAAATCAACAATGAAATCTGACAAAGATGTAGTAAATATAAATGCAGTAGCTCAAACAATACTGAACAAAAGAAAGAAATTCTGCCCCAACTGTGTACATGCTAAATACTATTTGCTGAAGCGCTGGTTTATATTGTAAATAATGCTCAGTTTCTTGTTTAGACCCATCATTTCACTTCATAAGACCTCAATGTATAGAGGCATGGGTATTCAGTTAGTTTTGCCTGTTTGACTCTCAAGGTGCTCATAGCCATTAGTTTCCATCTGCCTATATACAAATAGAATACAGTATGAGAAACGATTGATGGAAATGCCAAATTTGTATAGAATCAAAAGTTGTTATGCTTGCTTGAGGCGGTTTTGCACTTAATGAATATGGGAAAATAACAGGAGATGGAAACATATTTGCCGAATAAACTCAGACGTAGCGAACATTACACATTAGGCATGGGCCGGTATAAGATTTTGACAGTATGATAACCTTGGATAAAAATATCACGGTTTCACAGTATTGTGTTCACTGCTCTAAAATATATTATTTTTAAATGTCTGGCTGAAAAACTACAACTTTTTTTCCCCTTTGAACACAATGGTTTTTTTTGTTTTGTTTTTTAAAGATTAATAATATTTTGGAGCAGTAAATGTCAGGCTAAATAAGTACAATGAATCATTGACTTCTGCTGTCTTCATTAGTTTCAAAAACACAGATTTCTTTACAATTTAAAACGGCATCTTTGGATATTTTTTCTGCTGGAGATGCTGTTGTCCTAAAAAACTAAAATAAAACTAAAATAAAATTATTAAAAAAAGAGAATAAAATAATACCATAGGAACGGTACTACAGAAAATTTTGGTGGTATGAAAACCTTGACTTTTCCAAACCGCGTTATACCTTGAAAACGGTTATCGTCCCATGCCTATTACACATACATGACTAATCAGCAGTCCTTTTCCTTGCCTTGTTTACTGTTGGTTGCTTGGTTACAAATACTACAGATAGCCACTCGAACAACTTAATAGACACGCACCTAATTCACATTTGCTTGTTTGTTTTTTTGTGAACGTAGAAAAGCTTTGCTTCACTTTAAAGCCCTGCTATACTGCAAATAAAATTGAACAATGATCCGAACAAAATCTGACTGTAACAAAGTTTTTTTTTTTTTTTTTTTAAAGATTGTTTTGGCAAATCAGCTCACCAAAGTGAACTTTTGGGGGATTTAGTTACGACTCCTAAACACCTTAGAGCTATCATTGGTGCCTGGAAGTAGGGCTGTGCGATAATTCGATATTTAATCGTGGACGATAATAATTACTGCACGATCCACTTTTTCAGAAAAATCGTTGTATCGCCATACAGTATATAGTGCAGTGCTTCCGCTACATTCATTCTTCCATGACGGGCGCCTCACCTAAATTCATCCCGCCACGGCTATTACTAGGCTACTTCTCATTCAAAACATACAGTCGTCTGTCGTTGTTTTTTTTTTTCAATAGCGGGTTATAATCGCACCAAAACGTATTAAAAGGTAAGTGAATTATAACAGCGGCAACTTTTGTGTAACCATAGTGCTGTGCGTCATTTGTTTAACCCTTTAAGGTTACATGCTGACAGGGCTGCGCGATGCGTAAGGCCAGCATACAGGCGCAGCTTTCAGTTAAGATGAACAAGTTTAAAGCTGCTTCACTTTACTTCAGGACACATTAATGCCGCTCTGTAGGTTTATTGGAGACATTCGTTAATACGTAAATATTCATAGCAAATCTTATAAATGTTGTAGACATACGCGTTACAGAAACGCACTAAATCACACTTCAGCAGCGTTTATTTGAGGGCGCAAGACGTTGTGTGCACGAACGGAGGAAAAAGGCACGCAAGCGGAGACCCGCATGCTCGTATTACTGTACATAAATGCGATCTCGCCCCGTAAGACTGCGCTCACGACATTTGTCACTGAAATAACACGGACCGTAGTTGGCATGAAAAGTATCCCAAATGAGGGGCCAGAGATGACTTTCAATATAAGTGATGACACAACAGCAATATAACAGCCCATATGCTGTATTTTGCTCCTTATGACACCCACGTTGGCCTTTTCAACATTAAAATACTAATAAGTTGTACTTTAAAACTACATAACATCACTGCATTGTACAATGTGGCTTTCTTTACAAGCACTTTTCAAATGTTGTATTTTTAAAGCACAACAAAATAAGTGCATTGCTCAAGAAGGCTTCTTCTACAAACACATTCATATGTTGTTTTGAACTGCATAACAATCAGGGATGCAGGGATTATAGATTTTGGTTCTATAATCATGTAGTCTGAAGAATAATCATGGTTTCATGGTTATCATGATTATTATGCATTTATTAAGTTCAAAACACTACTAGTTTTGTTAACTTTTAAAAAAAAAAGCCATTTACATTGTTGAAGGTGTTGCTGAGGATCTGTCTAATAAAGATTTGTTAGATTTGTTAAATGTTCATTTTGATAGTAATTGCAAGTCTTGTTGATTGTTCTTCCTTTGCAGAATAGTATATTTTAATATTGGGACATTAGTTTAGTTGTATTGTACCTGTGTAATTTGCAAAATAGTCTTTAAAAATCAACTTAAAAAAAGAATCGTGATAAAAATTGTGAATCGTGATTTTCCCAGAAAAAATCGTGACATGATATTTTTTCCATATCGCCCACCCCTACGTGGAAGTAACGCAATCAGTGGACATGTTCTGGCCTTCTTTTCCTTCCTCTTATTTGTTTTTCATTCAATGGGGGTCGGACAGGAGAACAACATCCAAAACAACAAGTCACATGAATACATTGGAGTAGGGGTGGGCAATTAATTTTCCTAACAGGCCACATTAGACACTTGGGCAGTTTTAGAAGGCTGGACTTATACAGTTAACAGCTGTGCTCAAAATGTTATATTTTCCTAAAAAAGCTTTATAATGAGACAACTACATCGTTATTTAATAAACATTCATGGAAAAAAAACAGCTTTCAAAAAGGATTAACTTTACACATTAAGTGCAATAAATGTAAATATAAATGTATACATTTTAAAGACCAGAATCAACTGGTTAACTTCATATGATAAAGCAATAAATGCCACATGGTTCTTTGTTTTATTGTTCCACCTTAATTCATTTAAATTTATTTATTTATATGTTCACTGAGAGGAATCTAGCCTGTGTTGGGCTTGAAAAAGTTCACTGAAGTGGACGCAAGTGTGTCACACCGCGTATGAGTCCCTTTTTTGCACACACTGGTTGCACCAATCAGCCTTTTCAAACTTCTTTTTGCATTAAATGAAAAACTTTTTTTTCTTCTAAGTATGCCGGGGCCTTTAGGATGTATTTTTTAAAACACCAAGAAGTATAGTTTCTAAGAAAACTAAAGAAGAAACTACAGAAGAAACTATTTAGTTCTTCTTTATCTTCTACTCGAGACAAAAAATAAAATAAAAATCAGCTACAACTAGGATGATGTGAAACTAACTACATTATAGTCAAATTGTCATATTTTAGTGAACTATCCTTTTACACTGATCTTACCTCCACCCTCAGCTTCTCGTGCATCAGGGCCAGTTTCTCCTCATTCTCCATGTCTCTCTGGCTGGAGCTCTTGTCCACTCTCTCAGTCCCATCGTGGCTGCAGTGTGTGACACAAAGAGCTGGATAGAAGCTCCACTCATCCCGTCCCTTTCCTAGTTTGTTCCCGATCTCCGAAAAAGAGGAGTGAAAGCAATAGAAGCGAGATCCCAGCATAAACGGTGCAGGACATCCCTCGGTCTCAAAGAGACTCCTGAAGGAGCTTGAAGGAGACTCTATCAGCTCCTTTTCCTCGGCTCCTACATTTCCAATTACGCTAATATCATCCTCCCTGCTTCCATCCACAATGGTTAAAGGAAAAAGCAAGTCAAAGGGTCTGTTGGGCCCCAGAGCAAGGAGCCCGGTTAGTTTGGTGGGCTGAATAAAGGGCACTTCTACCACCATGTGCTGGTCAAAGCTTCTTCCAGGTTTGAACAGGACATGCAAGCTGACGGTCTCTTCCCATTCCTCTTCTTCAAGGTTGGCCGAATGGTTGGGCTGGCATGCGTGGTGGAAGGGATGGGACAGGGCTGGCTGTTTAATGGACAGGTAACGTAGACTGTTTGGAGGAGCCAAGGCCCATGATGCACTGCTCAGGGTCCTACAGTTGTCATTTAAGTGAAATTCGGTTGTCTGCAAATCAGACAGAGCATGATTACAGACTGGACATACAGGATAACCACAAGTGGGTCAATGACAAGAGTATCTAAAGGGAAAATATATACACATCTTTAAATATGTCTATATAGTGGGCCTCACGGTGGCGCAGTGGGTAGCACAATCGCCTCAGAGCAAGAAGGTCGCTGGTTCGAGCTTCGGCTAGGTCAGTTGGCATTTCTGTGTGGAGTTTGGATGTTCACCCCGTGTTGGCGTGGGTTTCCTCCGGGTGCTCCAGTTTCCCCCACAGTCATGCGCTAAAGACGAATTACCACATTTGTACACATTTAGGATCAGTGCAGCGAGGTTGCAGAAAAAAAACGGGAGCGCTAGCATTTACAGCAAAGGAATGACATCCAATGTGGTACAGAGTTTGTTGTTGTCTTAGAAATAATTTATATAGATTATATTTTATACATATTATTTACATAATGCTTTCAGCGTATTATAACAGCTTGTCACCCAGTGATAAGCACAGTTATTCGTCAAAATTAACGTTCAAGCTAGCGGCGTTCGCCTGACAGGCCCATTTGCGATAGCAGCACCCTCCTAATGGATAAGACGAAATGGCCAAGCATGCAACCCGAGATATACAACTATCTCATTGAAACTCCAAGTGATTTTACAAGAGAGAAGTTAAAGGCCTAAGTCTTTGGATGCCTACAGTTTTGTTCTGTGTGGTCATGTAATGCTAATGTAGTATGTAGTGCTAAAAACTTTATTTTAAAACTGCATGATGTGTTTACTTGTGTTATCTTTGACTAATATTTAAAGTGTTTGATTTGACAAACATGCAAAAAAATAAAATTTAAAAAAATCAGTAAGGAGCAAACACTTTCTCACACCACTGTATACGTTTCATGACGCATCAGAAAGTGTTTCATATGTTGCTTTGTTGGTCTGGAAACCTTTCCTATTATTCCTGTTAAAGAAATATCTCTGCATCTCTGGATTTATGATTAACAACTATGCATTAGAGTAAAACTCGCATTTTGTTTTATTCCGTAAACTACTAATTAACAATGCAATAAAATGTTCATATTTACAGTATTTTTGCTCAAAATAAAACAATAACATTTTTAGACAACACAACACCACTGTTGCAATAAAAGGATTAAGAAAGCAATATTTGGTTGAATAACTTGGAATTACATCCAGTTTTTTGTCACCAACTGTCTTGTTCTAAAAAGAATTAATTAAACTAACTGCATTACAGCAATGTAATGTCTGTTGCATAATCCAGCCTATAATCATAGGGTAAAACTTATTAAAGACTTTCTGAAACAAAATGAAATGTGTGCAAAATAAAATTCTTTAGATGATTGTGATGATAATAATGTTAAATGCATCCAATGCATGCTCACAGTAAATAACTTGTAGATGCATGTGATAAATAAGTCACTTAACCAGTTAATGAAAGTATTTTAAAAAAAATTATCTAATCTAAAATTTGATTAAATTGGTGATCTATTTTAATGACAATAGTTTTAAAAGTAAGCAAGTGACAAAATGAGTATCAGTATTAGCCAAAACAAAAATCTGGTTACTCTTTAGTTTAAGTCACAATTTGGTAATTCATTTTCCTTCGCCTTTCTTCCTTCATTCATTAATTTTCTTTTAGCTTAGTCTCTATTTCAGAGGTCGCTATACAGCGGTATGAATCGCCAACTATTCCAGCATATATTTTACGCAGTGGATGCTCTTCCAGCTGCAACCCATCACCGGGAAACATCTATACACTCTCATTCACACACACTAAATCACTACAGCTTATTTAGTGTATTCTAGTCACCTATACCACGTCTTTGCACTTGTGGGGGAAACTGGAGCACCCGAAGAAAACTCACGCGAACATGGGGAGAACATGCAAACTCCACACAGAAACACCAACTGGCCCAGCCGGGACTCGAATCTGTGACCTTCTTGCTGTGAGGCGACAGTGCTAACCACTGAGGCACTGTGCCACCAGCAATACCAGTAATTGTTTGCAAATATCACAAATTATTATTCATGAAATATCATACATATTTTTAAGAATTACCCTACATTTTACAACTTGAGGGTATACTGGTCACACCACAGGAATTGGAAATGGCAAACAGTTTTTTCCTAATATTATTAATTTGTGTACCTGACATAAATTCCAGCACTGCTTTGTCATTGGTTGCCTGACGCCATGGTTCCTGACACACCCCGCCCAAAGAGAGACACTCCCTCTGCACACAGCCATTCAAGTCAGGGTGCTGAGGACACCTCGACGAGTCTCAGAAAGATGACATCATCCAGCCACTCAAACAGGAGGAAGGGTGCGCTCTCCCATCCACCGCTGCTTCTGGTTACTCGTTCATTCACAGCGCAAATTCAGTCCTCCAGAACCCAGAGAGGGCAGAAAAATAACATTTAAACATTACAAATTTGGAAATGCCTTCGCAGCAATACACCAAAAAAGTTGTTCTAGGCACTGTCATGAGAGCACTGTAAAAACCACTGCTGGGTTCCACACAACTCCCTGTTGTGCCAACACAAATCGATTAAGTTAACTTAATTGTTTTACAAATTTAAGTGTACTGAACATAAAACATTGAAGTTGTCCCCAAAAAAAGAGTTGTGTTGATTCAACTCATGTTAAATAAGTAGTTTGAACAAGCAGCAAAAATAATTTTGAGTGATTGATGTTTAGATGAATATGTAAATATGTGCTGTTCATTTTCCTCTTAGACTCTTTAGACTTATTTTTTTATTATTATTGAATTATATTCTGCTGCATTAAAAAAAACTTGTTCTGTGTAATATGCTTGACCCTAGTAAGACAGTGTTTTTTTATCTTCTTAACAATAGTCTCAAGATTAATCCTCTTTTTTGTCAACAGCATTTTTAACACTATGTTTTTTTCTATTGTATCTAAAACTTTGGTCCTCAAGTAATAACACTTTCTAATTTATTTTCGATTCCATCTTTCTTTTTTAAAAGAAATAAATTGTATACTTCAGATTAACTAGTGATTGTCACATTATTTACATATTTTTGTTGCTTTGAGTGCTTCCATAATGTCAATTTTAAGTCACTTTGGAGATGTTCTGTCAAATCATGTAAACAAACCTATAAGAAAAATAACAACCTAGGAATAATCTTATTTTTATATGTTTCATAAGATACATTTCTTTCAGGATTCGGTGAAAACATATAAAGTTTTTGAGCAATTCTAGCATTTCTAAGCACAGAGTTATGGGATCAGAAAATTATCAATCTGTAAACAGTTTTTATATTTTAAATTAGGAAAATAAACATGCGTTATGGACGTAACCAAAAAAATTATGTGAATTAAACTGCACACCCAATAAAAAACAATCCTAATCAAAAGAATGAGTTGGCTCACTATAGAACAAAAATGACTGATTTTATTTTATTTAACATTTTTGAGAACAAAGCTTTGTTATAGATGTGAAAGATGTGAAACTGCCTCTTGTGTGACTTTAGTAAATCTTATATAATTGTTTGAAAACATTGACCGAGACATTTTTGAGTATTATTAACAGTACTTTAAAATACAAGCCTACATTAAAAAAAAAACTATTTTATTGAAAACACCAAGGTTGACATTTGCATGGAATTGCTCATTGTAACAGTTTACATTGCTGTTACTTCCGATGAATTTAATGGATCCTTGCTGAATAAAATGAATGCTATCTTACTGATATCTTATATACACCTTTTTTAATAGTGGTGAACATTCGTTTTAAACTAAATCAAATTTAGACAAATTGAAAACTAAACAAATACAGAACAAAAAGCTTAAACTTAACCAACAGCTACATATAACCTACAGTAACCTACACTTACTTTACAGTGCAGTTGTTTAACTCCTGTCCTGCTGAATCACATGACATGTGAGAGGCAGTAATAGCGGAGAAAATGTACTAAAGTAATGTCTGGAAAAACAGTGAGCTGCCTACCTAGAAAGCATTAGGTGTGTTCTTCATATCTAAATGCCTAAATACATTGTCTATGCAAGCAGCTCACTTAAATGTGTGTGTGAGTGTGAGTGTGTGTGTGTGTGTGTGTGTGTGTGTGTGTGTGAGTGCGTGTGTGTGTGTGTGTGTGTGTGTGTGTGTGTGTGTATGTGTGTTTGTGTAATTAGCAGCAGCAAATGTTAGGTGTAAAAGGTGCAAAAGCAACATTATTACAGTGCCACAAAACATTTTTAAAAAGCATTTTTGAGCATCTAAATTTGATGCCACATTTAAGGATACATCGAATTAAGCTGACTCAAAACCTTAAAGGCATAGTTCATCCAAATATGAAAGTTCTGCCATTAATCGCTAACTCTAAATCGATAATCACTTGCTCCAAACAGGTTTGAGTTTGTTTCTTCATTTTAACACGCATTAGGATATTGATTAGGAATGTGTGCATCCGCAATAGTGACATCGCAAGATATGCAATGTTGAGTTAGGATTATAGATGACCAGGAAACACAGGTAAAAACACACGAGATTTTTGGAGACTCTGTGGAGTTTAAGCAAAAAAGAGTGAAAGTTAATTATCTGTATGTGTTTTTAAGGCCTGTGACTATGTGAGCATTTTAAGAGAGTTCAGAGCTTATTAATAGCGCATAAAAAATCGTTTTGATGAACAATTTATATGATTGACTTTGAATTGTTAATTTACATTTGATTATTCAATTTCTGTAACCGAATACTGTTAGACCCTCCCCAGAAATATTTACTCCATTGTGTTTATTTATGACTGTATTTTGTATATATATATCAGGGTTCAACACTAAGGATTTTTTCTACTGGCCAGTGGTTCTGATTTTTACTTGCCCTGCCAGAGTTTTTGACTAGCCCCACCAAAAAAAAAGAAAGAAAAAAAAAGAAAGAAAGTTAATTGCTATTTCTTAGCCACATGTTTTAAATAATGTGTCAAAAATAATTTCTAAAAATGTTAAGGAAAATGTGCAGACATTTTATTGCAAAACAAAACCTGGCTGACTTAAAAATGACAGCAAAACATCACAAAACAGACATTTTCTTTTAGCCGCATAATTTGATGTTGCCGTCATGTTGTCGTCTCTTCGCTGTGTTGGTTTTTACCAGGTTACGGAAAAAAATAACGTGCTCACAACATCCAATCAGATAAGAGGAACCAAAAAAGCAATAAGGTATTTACGACTTCACAGAGAAGGTATTCAAATACTTGAATGCACAAACTTTTTCTTGATTTTAAGACTATATATGCATGCAATTGACAAATAATCTCAGGCAAATAAAACTTTAGTGACAAGGCAGCACTGGCATGATCGGGCCAGTAACGATTCTGTCTGCTGTCCCGGGCATCTCTCATATTGTACCCAGGCCATCGGGCAGTCCTTATTGTTTGAGCCCTGTGTATATTCAATGGCTGCTGTTTCCAACATTCGACAAAATATATTCTATTGTGTTTAACAAAGGGAAAACAATTTAGGTAAATTTGGTTTTATATTCACACATTGTTCAATGCCAACTTGTAACACGATTCCTATATTGTTAACCATGATATATTGAATATTCAATGTGAAATGGCATGTAAGAATGACTTATTTGACTAATGAATGTTGTACTTTGTCACTGATAAATAATTTGATTTCCCTATTTAGAATTTACAAATAATACTTTTCTGACATTATATTGAGAAAGTGAATGTCCAAATATGAAAATTTAAAACCAACTTTACCTCAATGGCAAAAAAAGGGTTTGGAACCACATGTGTGAGTAAATGGTGAAGAACTTTTGAATTCTGTGTGAACTAACCCATAATTCCTATTTAAAATTATTAGAACTGAATAAAATGTGTAACATACTGCTTAAGCATCTGTTTGGTTTACGTTCGACCTCGTATTAATGTTATAAATGCTAGAATAATGTCACTGTATAGCAGGTTTTTACAGTGATCACAAGCAGCACATCACGCTTTGGTCACACTTTCCAAATCAACACTGTCAACTCTGAGCTCACATACACAACACAGCTTTTCCTAAACGAGAACACCATAAAATAAGCCTCTGAGTTTCTGCTGAAGTGATATGCGAGGGTCATTTGTGTCCCGTCTAAGTTGGACAGAGAGAGAGAGTAATTATTCAGTTAGTCTTCATACCTTTGCATGGCATTTGCTTGTAAACATTAAAAGCGTACCTGTCCTCAGTGGATCATATGAGATGCTGTTGAGCGTCAGCGCGCTGTGCAGAGATATGAGGGAGTATCCAAATGTGGCTGACGCAAATTTATGTGGGACTTAGAAAGAATATGAGTTTCTTCTCAACGTTATACAAATGTCACTCTCCTTGTGTCCTTGCCCAGCGCCAGCTTGCGTCAGTGCGCGTGCGCCCGACACCTTCTAGAAGAAGAATCCGCCTGTTAGAGGGACATCCAGCGGCCTACAGGAGATACTGCCACACACTCATTACCGTCAGGACTCTGCTTTTCAAAATAAAAGTCTAAAACGATATTCAGATTTATATTTTTGGTTGCATACATTCTGTCAGCGGAATCAATTGGTATATTATATTATATTATTCATTTATTCATTTATTTTCTTGTCGGCTTAGTCCCTTTATTAATCTGGGGTCGCCAAAGCGGAATGAACCGCCAACTTATCCAGCATATGTTTTAAGCAGCAGATGCCCTTCCAACTGCAACCCATCTCTGGAAAACATCTATATTATAGATATAAATTTTCTATTATCATACTGTTCCTTTTTAATCAATACTTTACTTTTTTTAACAGTCTTTAACAGTCTCAGTTTTAACAATAAATCAAATACAATTATACAAATTGTACAAATGTAATAATCCAATAAATACATTGTTCACAAAGTTTTAAGGTGCGTATGGCTTTCTTATTTAGAGAGTCTCTGATACTACTAATATATAAGCCTATTTCTGTCATCAATACCTTAAAATTCGGTCTCTTATTGGTAAATTTGTATTTATGAATGTAAAATTTTGTTAGCAAAATAATTAAATTAATTAAATAAAAGCAATTTTCCTCTTCACTAGGGTATATAGTAAAACCAAAAAGTACATTTTCCCACAACAATGAAAGAGTACACTGTAATTTGTTATTAATAATTTTTTGCACCTCATTCCATAAGTTGGCTAAGTATGCACAATACCAAAATAAGTGTAAAGCCGTCTCCTCATAATCATTACAAAAAATACAATTCACATCAATTCCATTTTTAAATTTTTGTAAGTACTGTTTTGCTGTATAAAACCTGTGGAGAAGTTTATAGGAGATTTCTTTAATTTTATTTCTAACCTGATATTTTTGTGGTAACAGCCACACTTTTTTCCAGCAAATTAGTTGATCCTTTAGTAAAGACATTCAATAAGACTGAATATAAGGTACAGTTATAATTTCTCTTTGGAAAACGGTATAATCAATACTTTACTTTGCTAGAGTAATACATTAACAGCCATACAAACTGCTTTTTCTTTGAAATCAATCATTGCGGGGAACACCAGTGCAACTCCTTTCGCCGCCTGCGAGAGGGTGTGGCGCTGTCGCTAACCGAGCTCCCGGCGTTTGCCTGTCTGTGACAGTAGAGCGCAGCGCGAACAGGCCGCATGTGCTGTGAACTGAGCTCCAGTGTGCTCGTGTTCATTGTCAGCTGTGAAACATCCCGCAGTCTCATTTAACACACTGCTTTTCCTCCCTAGCGAGAGAAAAGATCTAAAAGAAAGATGCCAAAGAAGTCAAAAGAAAAAGCTGAGTGGGAGGGTGATGAGGAACCACAAACAGGTAAATAACTCATGTGTTATCTGTTAACGTTACACCACACAGCCTTTTCACCGCGACATGAATATGACAACTATTTTGAAACAGTGACACCCGTGTCATTAATTACTATTCTCATTTACTATCTAGAGTAGATTTAACCGTATTGTGGTTTCTTACATTGTGTCATAATAATATTTTGCTTAGCCCGTTAGCTTACAACAGAAGCGGATTTATGGCGCATTCATGGTTTGATGTTTCACTGTCATTGCATCATTGTGTCAGCCTGATATCATTTAAGTCCATATTTGACTTTTTGTCAATCTTTGCGTACGCTTTAAATGCTAATACGGTTGTTAATGAAACACCAGTGAGCGGAATTGAGGTAAAGTTTGTTTTATATTCGCACGTTCATTGTGACAACTTGTGACATGCTCCCTATATTGTTTACCATGGTACTTTTGAATATTCCGTCTGATATCACGTATGAATTTAAAACAACATTACCACTATTAAACTGACTCTAAACAATGTTTTGCTTTGGCAGTCATTGGCTGCTAATATGATTTCACTATTTAGAATTTTCAAAGAATACTTTTCTGAAAATATATTAAGGAGAAAGTCTGAATGTGTAAGTATAAAACTAATTTTACCTCAACGTGAGCTGAAGTGTTAAAGAGCTTTGTTGGAAATGTTCTTTTGTGGTGCTCAAAGTTGTCTAGTTAGGGAGCTCACTAGGTAGACAGCAGTTGTGTTTAACCCTATACAAGTTATTCTCTGTGGCATTGTTAAGCTTGAGTTAGTGGGCATGTTGTATGTTCGTTCCTGTGTGCTTTGTTTGTGTTTGTGGATGGTTTTATGTTGTCTGAAGTGCTTACACGATGATTCGTTTTTGTTTTTTAGACAAACATGTCAAAAAAGGAAAGAAGGATAAGAAGGACAAGAAGAGTGTAAGTATTTATTGATGTGTTTAAAATATTATTGAATACATCATAAAATAAATTTGTTTAAGTGCATTTAAATGTAAAAAGAAAATACAGTTTGTCAGTTTCTCTTAATTAAAGAGACCCGAATGGGATATGGTGGGAGAAAAAAAAAGTAGATATAATGCTTTTAAAGATGTTTTGCATTCCCTCGCAAAACTGTTGTTCCACAAACACGTCCTGCTCACTTCATAAATGTCAACCCTGCCGTTTTTACGGGATTCTCCCATATTTTACCAGTCTATGCCATTATCATCATATCATTAATCTTTTTCCCATATTTCTCCCATATTTTTAATCTTGAAAGCATAAAATTAATATAAAAATGTCTGTATTTACTGGTTTCCATTAAAGCTGTGCATCGATCATTCATTCATTTTCTTGTCGGCTTAGTCCCTTTATTAATCTGGGGTCGCCACAGCAGAATGAACCGCCAAGTCATCCAGCATATGTTTTACGCAGCGGATGCCCTTCCAGCTGCAACCCATCTCTGGGAAACATCCACACACCACCACTCATACACTACGGACAATTTAGCCTACCCAATTCACCTGTACCACATGTCTTTGGACTTGAGGGGGAAACCGGAGCCACACGACCACGGCGAGAACATGCAAACTCCACACAGAAATGCCAACTGACCCAGCCGGGGCTCGAACCAGCGACCTTCTATTCACTACGCCACCATGGCGCCCCTGTGCGTCGATCATCGCCCTTCATATGCAACCTCTAAATCAACGAATTCATGTATAAGCGCTGATTGACAAACACGCTCCGTGTGATAAACTAATCCCAGATCAGTCATTTAAAGTGACACCTCAGTTATCAGTCAAGTGAAGAGCAGCAAATGTATCTCTAGTTTTGTTTTGTTTTGTTTGATAACAAAGCTGTCACTGTATGAATCCACAGATCTATAATGAAAGCATTCCATCACTTTCATTCTCATTTAAGAGAAAATTTGTTGTGTTTAAAATAAAACATGCAGGACGGACAAGTTTACATATTATTAAGTGTATTTGTCTGTTTAAACACACACCCGAATCCCAAAGTGTCCTGCACTTTAGCTCCTTTTTAAATGGCATGTACAGAAGCTGATCTAGCATCAGTTTATCATACAGAGCACGTCCGTCAGTCAGCGCTTATACATGCATTCACTGATTCAAAGGTTGCATGGGAAGGATGATGAACTGCTCTGATAAATAGGAAGTGAATACAGACATTTTATATTAATCAGCGTACTTTCACTATTACAAATATGGGAGAAATATGGGAAAAATACTTAATGATAAGACGATAGCGAGATAGAATGGTAAAATCCAGGAGAATCCAGGCAAAAGTGGGAGGATTGTCATGTAAGAAGTGAACAAGAAGTGTTTGTCAAACAACAGTTTTGCAAGGGAATGCAAAACATCTTTGCGAGGGAACGTAAAAGCTTAAAATATATTTTCCTATGACTCGTTTTTTTTTTTCCCCCACCATTATGTCCCTTCCAGGTCTCCGTACTTATTAATATGTAATAAAAGTCAAATATAGCTTGTTTTAACAAGCTATATTTGAAACAATAATGTAGAACTTTACATAATTTTATTATGCTTTCTGTGAACATAAAATCACTACAGTTTTTTTGTACATTTAATTTATTACGAACAGCAAAATAGATGTCTTTAACCTAATTGGATGTATAAGTAATTTTCAATGGTCATACGTCTGGAATCACTTATATACTTATATATTTTGTAGATATCAGGTATTATTTTTTTCATTTCAATTTTAAACCTTGCAGTTTTTTGAGGAGCTGGCATCAGAGAATAAACCAGAAAAAGAACAGCCACCAGTAAAAGAGGTGCAAGGAAAGCAGGTGTGTTATTTAAATGCATTCATTATTTATTTCTGAGCACATTCTAACAAGTAAAAAATATATTTCCTTAAATTAAAGTCAAGTGTGTTTTCGGATTTGTTTTTCCCATTTGCTTTTAGCCTCAGAAGAAGAAGAAAGACAGACGGAAAGGAAAACCAGACGATGAAGATGATGATGAAGATTCAGAGGTCATGCAGCGTCTCAAGAAACTGTCAGTTCAGGCTAGTGATGAGGATGAGGAAGAAGAGGGTAATTACATAAAATTATTTTGTTTATTTTACTCATAACACTGCAGATTTAACATCAAATTTGTTTTGCAGTTATTGCTCCAGCCAAAGGAGGAAAGAGAAACAAAGTGAGTTGTTTTAATATATTATGTGGTAATGCTATTTAAATAAAAATCAACTAGAACCAAAATAATTTTTCTGTTCTCTGCTGCAACACACCGATCAGTTTTTAAAACATTTGTGGCTTGTCTGACTTTCAGGGGGGCAATATATTTGCTGCTCTGAGCCAGGGGCAGAGTGATGATGAAGACGACGACGATGATGCTGGTGGTGATAATGAAGAGGACAGTGACGATGACAAACCCAAAAGCAGGAAGAGCTCTAAGGTGTGTGCTTTCTTTACGTTAGTTATTGTTGAGGTCGAGTATGTATGTACCTAAGGTTTATGCATATTGAAGCAAGTGTGATGTGGCTGGCTGATGCATGCGTTGGCATAAGGCCGCAGGCCACATCGCACTGCAGTATTGTGTTTATACAACAGTTTGATGGCATAATCATATGTGTAAAAAAAGAAAATCAAGCACAGAGAGTCTAAAAAATCTTTTGTAAGAGGAAATACTTTTCTCCACCATGAAATGGCATGAAATGCCATCAGTCTAGAGAGAATTCCCAGGGAGATTACAAAAAGCTAAAGCAACAAACACTACCAGATTACTGTTGTGATTGCAATAAGGAAAAACGCTAAACACATGCGGGCATTTCTTCTTTCTTTCCTTTTAATAAAGTAGTCTGCAGTAGCGAAAATAGGAGACTGATTAGAAACAGATGGCCAACGAAAAAGTTACTTATACAAAGAGTGGCCAATACAAAATGCATACATTCCTAATGTGTGTCTCATCTCACACTCAACACACTAGAATTACTATGGTATAAATACAGCACTACAACATATAAAAGAGAGATCAACTTAGAAAGTCACTTACCAGATTTATAATGATTTGATCAGCAGTAGTTTAAAATTAAAGTTTTTCCTCTGCTAAGGGCTTATTATGCGATCTGTCGCCATCTTGTGGATGACAGGCTAATGGCCACTGACACGCTGTCTTTCAGAAGTTATAAATATTTATAAATAGGCACTATCCTTATAAATAAACTGCATAGTTGCAATCTAAACTACATTCTTGACTAAAAATACCTCAAGAGAGTACATTATGTTGTCCAACAACAGCAATATTTGTCAAACTGTAAAGTGTCCTCTACTTGTTACTATATGTGGGCGGAGTAATACACAAGGGTGAAGAGTGAAGAGGCTGGACGAGTGCTGTTTGCAGGATATCGCACGGCTATCAGCCAATCAGATTCAAGAACCATACAGAACTGTTGTGTGTATGTATATGTGTATATGTATATATATATATATATATATATATATATAAACAAATACAATATTAAAGTACAGATGTATTCATATAAACTTTCAAGTCAGTATATCACAAAATGTAAATCCATATCCTTGTTTTATTGTTGTTTTTTTTTGAGGGGGTTTAAAATGTGAATGCCTGTATAAGGGAAGTTTGGGAATACTTAAAGGTGCAATAAGAGATCTAGGAAAATGCTAACGTTAGCCAGATAGCACTGAAAGCCTATGTCCCTCTGTGCAAATCGGCATGCAAAGAATCAACTCCTGAACGCATTAACATGCACTGGACAACATCACTACATACCATTCACCAGAGAGAAAACTTTATACTAGTTAGTACTTGCACTACTAAACTTTTAAAATGAGGTTGGTTGTTGATGTTTTTATTTTCGATTGTCTGTCTCAAACATGAATGCTTTGATGCAATCCTTTCTGCGCAAAAAGGGTGCGTAGAGTATGCAATTGTATATTTTGACAGGCTGGTAGGACAGCCTATCATTTTGTTTAGGCCGAAGTTATGATAAACTTTTTTTGGTCCTACACCTTCCACAGAATTTTTAAATTAATTGATTGCTAGCAAGAGACTTTCAGCCAGCATAGTAAAAAAGGTTTCTGAAGACAAATCACCTATTGCACCTTTAACAGTAACAGTCCCATTCGATAACATGCATTAATCCATTAATAACCAAAGTACATATTCATTGCTTACCTCTTTTTCCTGATTTTCTCTAGCATGGTTTATTCATGTCTCTTCATCGACATTCCACTGGAATTCATTCTATTTTACTTTTATTCATTTATTTTCCAGATCAGTGCAAGTGTTTCCAGTGCCAGAAACATATTTGTTAACTCAATCATGTGGCTAATGGCATTTATTTATAAGTTCTATTTTTCATTATTAACTGGTCTGCATTTTTCACATCATTCCAGTAATCAAGATTACATGGAGTCACATTGTCGGTGATTCAAATCACAGGGATGAATATATTGGGCTGTATATAAAATATTTCTACATTTATAAGTATGTGTGCTTGTGTCTGTACATGTATGTGTGTGATTTAGGAAGTTGAGAAGGTAGCCAAGGGAAAGAAAAAAGATAAGCCTAAACCTAAGTCAATAAAGGTGGGTAAAGGGTCCGTTCTTTACGCTTCTTTTATCCTCTTTTTTTTTTCCTTTTTCAGAATTCACGTCTTCTGCCTTTCTTCTATCCTGTGGCTTTTGTTTTTCTTTATTGCTACATTACAGCAGTGCGCCACTCATCGTGGGTACTGAACTAACCCCTTTCCATTCCAGTCTGATTTACTAACAATATCTGGTATGGTGATTGGTGAAATGCACTCTAATCTCACATTACCTGTAGAATGTTTGGTTTGACTTGTTCTCTCAAATTCAGGAGGCCTCAGAGGATGAGCAAGATGAAGGTGCAGAGAAAAAAGATGAAAATGAAAAGAAAGGAGGGAAAAAGGGCAAGAAAGCTGCTGCAGCTGCTAAACCATCCAAGGTGAGTGACTCTTGTTTTGATGATTGATTGGTTTCGCTGAGGTGTGCATGTTTGTGTGTGAATGCAACCTAAAGGAATAGTTCACACAAAATTGAAAATAACCTCATTTGTTTTGAAGACTGATGGTTGCTGGCGCTAGGCATGGGCCGGTATAAGATTCTGACGGTATGATTACCTTGGATAAAAATAACACGGTTTCACAGTATGACGGTATTGTGTTCACTGCTCTAAAATATATTCTTATTAAATGTCTGGCTAAAAAACAAAACCCTTTTCCCCTTTGAACACAATTTATTTTATTTTGAGAAACATTTAAAGTATTTTGGGGCAGTAAACACATCAGGCTAAATAATTCAAGTGAATCATTGACTTCTGCGGTCTTCATTTGTTTCAAAAACTCAGATGTCTTTCCAATTTACACCTAAATAACTAAAAAAAAAATGTAAATAAAAAATCTTCCACATACTTTAGCAATGGTATAGCAGAAGATTTTGGCGGTATGAAAACCCTGACTTTTCCAAACCACGGTATACCTTGAAAACGGTTATCGTCCCATGCCTAGCTGGCACCTATCGACTTCCATAGTAGGAAAAAATTCTATTGAAGTCAACGGAAGCCATTTCAAAATATCTTCTTTTGGATTAAACAAAAATTTCCCTTTAACGTTGGCAGGAGGAAGACGATATTGAGGAGAAAGAACAAGAGAAGTCCCAGAAAAAGGCCAAGAAGGAACCACCCAAGGTCAGATTAAGCTTTTACTACTGTTAAAAAGTTGTTTTCTAGCGGTTTTATTCAGAAGGGAAAAATGTATTGTAAAGCTATTTCTTTTTCAGAAAGGGAAACCTGCTCGTCCTCCTCCGAGTGATGATGATGAGGAGGAGGAAGAAAAGAGTGATGACAATGACATAATGATGGTACTTCAATATTCTCCTGTTTTGTATTCATAACATTTATTGTTTCTAAGTGTTTCCAATTCGCTGTTCTTGTTTTTCTCCTATAGAGCGCAGAGGATGCGATTGCGGCTGAGCAGGCTAAGGAGAAACAAGATGACGACCCCTTTGCTAACATGAGTAAAAAAGAGAAGAAGAAGAAAAAGAAAATAGTAAGAAGCATTTGTATGTTTTACAGCATCTATTCATAATTAGGGATGCACCGAATTTTTGTTCGCCAAACATTATGGGATGAAAAAAGGCAGAAAGCAAAGAAAAAGCTGGTTTCAATCTCTCTCCAGCTGTAGTCATTGTATGGACTGAAGTGGCTTTCACATTGGACATGGAAAGCACTGCACCATGAAAAACAATAGTTTCGTTCTGTCATACAAATGCAGGTTTGTTGTTGCGTCAACCAAATCAAAAGAGCTACAAAGTTCAAAACAGCTCAATATATTCCACTCTGGATATTATATTTATGAACCCATACTTATTTATGCATGAATTACACATATTCTCTGGAAAAACAAAGTCTGCTCAAATAACATGCTGACAAGACATTTCTATGTAGTAGTTATTGCTCATTTTTGTTTTTTTGAAGTCAGTATAATCTAAGTTAATGAGTTAAATTTAAAGTGTAATTTTAAATAAATAAAATTATTTTTTTTGATAAAATAATTAATTTTTGCAAATCATTTTTGGTTTTGGTCCAGAATATTGGTTTCAGTTTATCCAAATTATTATTTAAAGCTTTTATAGTTCTTATTTTTAGTTTGAAGAAGTTTAATAATTTTGCTTTGATTTTTATTTCCCTTTTTCAGAACTCAATTTAACATTTCAGTTAGTGTCAACGTCCCAGTATTGGTCAAATGTATTTTGTGTGTGTAATTTTAATTTATTCCAGCTTTAATTTCAGTGAACATATAATTTAATAATTTAGTTAAGAGTAACAACATTGATATCTCTTCCTCTTGTGTTGTGCAGATGGAGTATGAGCGTCAGGTGGCCAGTGTTCGTGCCCAGAACGCCATTGAAGGAGATTTCTCCGTTTCTCAGGCTGAGCTGTCCTCTCGACAGGCTATGCTGGAAAACGCTTCAGACATCAAGGTTAGATTGGGAATCATTCCTCTTGGCCAATTGAAAACACTCATTGCTGTTTGCTAATTTCTGTTATATGGTCTGCAGTTGGAAAGATTCAGCATTTCTGCTCATGGTAAAGAGCTGTTTGTTAATGCAGACCTTCTGATTGTTGCTGGAAGACGATACGGTCTGGTTGGACCAAATGGGTGAGTATATGGGTTTATCTCACATGTAATAAGCCGAATCTTACTATTTATTGCTGTAGAAGATAATGTTATAGTTATTGTAATTGTTAACATCTTTGTCGTGAATCTCTCTTCACTTTTGAATTTGAATCAGGAAAGGGAAAACCACTTTACTGAAGCACATTGCTAACAGAGCTCTTAGCATTCCTCCCAATATTGATGTCCTACTTTGTGAGCAAGGTACAGTATAGAACTCATTTACAGTATAGCATTTATATAGATATAAATATGGTTTATTTTGTATTATTTTTTTGTAAATAGTATTTAAAATTTTAAAATTGCCTTTGTTTCTTTTCGTTGTACTTTTTGTTTACTTTTTAACTACGTTTCCATTTATGATGCAGTTAATTTACAATGACATTCGAACTGCTAGAAATTAATTTGAAGAAAATTTCAACTCACAAAATGACACACATATAAAAAAAATACACAAGAGTCAAAATAGATTGTTGTCAAACTAGTTTAAACACTCTTAAAGACAAAATATGCCAAAAATGTCTTAAATGTCTATCTTAAAAAAGCATCGGTCTGATCCTTGCTGCTTTTTATTCTACCTATAGCATCTTGGATTTTTTAAATTAATTAATAATACATTTTATTAAATAATTTTATTTAGGGAAACATTATTTTAAGAATCAAAAATTGTTTTTAGATTTTAGTTTAAGCTCATTATAATAAACCTGGTATAGCCTATTGCCAATTTTTAAAATCTCTTCTACCTGAGCAGTCTGTTTTAGGATGTAATATCGCAGTATTACTGGTGTAAAACCAGCTAAATCCTTATTTTGTCTTTGTGGTTTCTCAGAGGTTGTGGCGGATGACACTCCTGCAGTTCAAGCGGTGCTGAAGGCTGACACACGCAGACTGAAGCTCCTGGAGGAGGAACGGCAGCTCCAGAGCCGCTTGGAGAAAGGAGACGACAGTGTGTCGGAGAGACTCGACAAGGTCAGATAAAAGCAACTCACGGGGCATGTGAACGTGCTGATCCAAGGTGTACTGGAGGATAACTGCGTGTCTGTGTGTGTCGCTCTCAGGTATATGAGGAGTTGAGGGCGATTGGAGCCGCAGCAGCAGAGGCTAAAGCCCGTAGGATCTTGGCTGGTCTCTCTTTCACTCCAGAGATGCAGAACAGACCTACCAAGAAGTTCTCTGGTGGTTGGAGGATGAGAGTGTCACTGGCTAGGTGGGTACAGTGAGGAAGAAAACAAGGCTGAATGATATGGTTAAAAATAAAATCTAAATTTTTATTGTTTATTTTTACCCCTGAACATCAGACCAGTTCAAGAAATAAAACATATTGATTAATTAAATTAATGCTCAATTAAATAAACATATAATCATAATTAAATATTTAGATGTAATATTTTAATAACTTTCTTTATTGTTTTTTAAAAATTCAAACACAATGACTTACAAATTTCGACCAACAAACATTTACATAACAATTGACAATAAAAGACACCATATAAAAGCAATACAAAAGAAAGTAAATTAATAAAAAATACAATAATTAAAGTCCATAATAATAGAAATCAAAGAAAATATTAAAAATAAAAAAAATAAACAAAATAGAAGCAAAATGCTAACCTTCAGTTTTAATCTAAATTAGTGTAATCCTCTTCAATTGAACTGTTTCCTGTAGAATTTGTGTTTTTTTTTAAGGAGAATCTGATTTTCTTCATTTCCAAATGCTTCATTACATCTTAATTTTATTTTCTTATTTAATATTCTGTTTCTCTATGAACTGCGTCACAATACGTAAAAAAAACAGTCGCATCTTCCGGTTCATGCAGACTTTAACTATGCCTAAAAAAGTTGCACACAAAGTTATCATGGTGTAAAAATTAAACAGAAATTAAATGCAGACTTTTCAGCATCCTGTGTTCATAAATAGTATAAAATATGTATGAACTAAATAGAAATTTAAATATTTTAGACTGATTTAAAAGCAAGGCAATGGATTTTTTTTTTGTTTGTTTGGTTGGTTTGGTTTTTTATAAAGAAAATAACAGCACACCTTTCACCGTGTCACCAGTATGTTTTAAGGGATAGTTCACCCAAAACCTAAAAATGTATTCATTATTTACTCTCCTTCAAGTAGTTTCAAACTTTTGACTTTTTTTCTTTGGTTAAACACAAAAGCAGGTATTTTGAAGAATGCTGAATACCTGTAACCATTGACTTTATCAGTAGGAAAAACAAATACTGTGGAAGTCAGTGCTTAAAGGTTTTCAACATTAGCAAAAATATCTTCCTTTGTGTTTCACAGAAGAAGAAAAAAATGTTTGAAACAAGTTAAGGCTGAGTAAAGGATGACAGTATTTTTGGGGGGTGAACTACCTGTTTCTGTAACATTTTTAATCTATACATTTATTTTAAAAAATGAAATCATGGGAAAATATAGCATCTTAATTCATAATTTGCCTCAACCTTAGAATAATTGAAAAAATAATAAATTAAATCAGATCTAATAGTTTTTGTGCGTGTTCTCTTGTTTTCAGAGCACTGTTCATGGAGCCCACTCTGCTCATGCTGGACGAGCCCACTAACCACCTGGACCTGAACGCTGTCATCTGGCTTAACAAGTAATTACTTTTGCTATCAGTGAAAGAAATCCATCTACTTGATGAGTTTACTTTTCACACAGATTACACAAAGACCCCTTTTAAATGTTCTCATCAGTGATGCGTTTTGATTGCATTAAGTGGGATTTACACAGTGATTGTATCAGTAGAGGTGCTCAGGTTTCAGTGGTTTTACAGCCATAGGAATAGGATACATTATCAGAATACAGTGAAAAAAAAAATCAGCATCTTTATATCGAAACAGTCGCTTTCAAATAAATACTAAATAAATGTAATATCTTTTGCAGCATGACATGAAATTGTAGTTTTATTATTTCTAATTTTATTTTAATGTAATACAAGGGTCATATTGTGAAATGTTATTAATTTAAAGTTTTATAATATTTTCATTTAGTTTCTCCAGGCTTCCGTGTCACACGATACTTCAGAAATTTCTTGTAGAAGGAAAGTTCAAAAGGATTTACATGAAATAGAATGTAATAGCAGGATCATAAGTGTCTTTATTGCTTTTAATCACTGTAATAAAAGCCGGTCACAATATCTATATTTTGTAGTATGATATATTGCACCAAACTAAATTGCGATTAAACAATATTATTTTCATTTTAAGACCGTTTTATGTTATTCATTCCATAATGGTAGAATGACAATATATCATCACAATGCAAGTACACATTTCCAAAAAACAAATAATGTTTCATTCTTAAGAATATTTAATTAAATTATTGTTGTTTTAACAATTTAATGACTAGGCATTGGAATTTAAATGTGAAAATGCATATCCTAAAATAAATACAAATTCAATGTAAATAAATAATAATAATTTAAAAGTGCAAGATAAAAAGTAACAGAGGCTGTGATATCTGCTACCAGATCTACTTTCAGTTGTCAGACACCAACATGAAAATATACTAAAGTAATTTGTAGTAAATACTATAGTGTTTTTTTAACCATACTGACACCTCCAGTACAGATAGAGATGTTGCACATTCAGCTAAAATGTGGTTTGAATTAGTTTTTATGTATAGGAGATATACATTGCGTCACCAAAAATGATTGAGGTCATGTCTATGTGTTGTGCGATACACTAAAACATTGATTATTGTGACAGGCCTACTTTATTGTACTTTCTGAATACAAAGATCAATTTATTTAGGGTGCTTTCACATCTGTAGTATGTTTCCTTTGGTCAGAGCAAGTTCAAAATAATGATACATTGTAGAATTTGTCTGCCATTTTCTTTACATTGTAGCATTTTTCATTTAACACCAGACCAAATGCTCTGAACCAAACCAGTTAAAATGAAGCAAAAAAGCAGTCTAGTCACGGCAAATACATCAGTTGTTGGCTGGACTATTCTCTGCAATTTGATTGGTCAGAAAAATTACCCTGCAGAAAATTTGTGTGCATGGAAGTAAACAGAGAGGAAAAGTCAGAAGGCTGTATGGACCTCCTCACAACTCCATGTTTGTCCTCGATGTTGGTATAAGTACTTTTTGCATTTGCGTCGGTTCACGTTCTCACAACAAACTAACCTCTCCAGGGGTCATTTGAATGTGTACAGAGACCATCTTTTCAAGCAGGTCTCTGTACACTTCTTTGGTCCGCATTTAGTACATCTGAGCAGGACAATAATGGGACATGGGACAATAACCAGTTTCAAGGTTTGCCGTGGTTTGGAAAAGTCAAGGTTTTAAAACTGCTAAAATTTTCTGTTATACTGTTCCTATGGTATATGCATTATATGTTTAATAAAAAATAATAATAATAAATAGTTGAAGTCAGGATTATTAGCCCCCCTGTTTATTTTTTTCCCCAGTTTCAGATTTTTTTCAACACATTTTGAAGCATAATAGTTTTAATAACTCATCTCTAATAACTGAATTATTTTATCTTTGCCATGATGACAGTAAATAGTATTTGACTGGATATTTTTCAAGACACTTCTATACAGCCTAAAGTGACATTTAAAAGCTTAACTAGGTTAATTAGGTTAACTAGGCAGGTTAGGGTAATTAGGCAAGTTATTGTATAACTATAGTTTGTTCTGTAGATTAATGAAAAAACAAAATCAGCTGATAATTCTGACCTTAAAATGGTTTTAAAAAAATTAAAAACTGCTTTTTATCTTCTATTTTTCTTTTTCTTAGGTTGCTTTGTTCTGTTAAGCACTATTCTATACCTAAAGTCACATCATATTACTTACTTTCATTTTAAGCTACCTGCAAAGCTGGAAGAAAACACTCCTAATTGTGTCCCACGACCAGAGTTTCTTAGATGACGTCTGTACTGATATCATTCACTTGGACAATCAGAAACTCTACTACTACAGGGGCAACTACTGTGAGTTTCATGTGAAAAGAATAAATGTGCTATAGAGAGTTTCACTTCTTTTTAGTTCAATTATTTATTAACTTTACTTCTCTCCTAGTGACGTTTAAGAAGATGTACATCCAGAAACAGAAAGAACTCCTGAAGCAGTACGAGAAACAAGAGAAAAAGCTTAAAGACCTGAAGGCTGGAGGAAAGTCCACCAAACAAGCTGTAAGTCTCTCTCTTTTTTTTTTTTTCTTTAATGGACTTTATTTCTGCACAAATCAAGTCTTCTTAAACCTGAGGCTCATTCTCCTCCATCATTATATTTCAGGAGAAACAGACGAAAGAGGCTCTGACGAGGAAACAGCAGAAGGGGAAGAAGAAAAGCCAGGAGGAGGAGAGCCATGAGGCCACGGAGCTGCTGAAGAGACCCAGAGAATATACTGTCAAATTCACCTTCCCCAACCCTCCGCCCCTCTCACCGCCGATTCTCGGCCTGCACAGTCAGTACATCTCCATTTTGCCATATCTTTTATTAATTTATCTCATTGCAGTGTCTTGTTGTTAAAGGGATAGTTCACCCTTAAATTCATTTATTTGATATTTAATAAGCCTCAAGTGGGTCCAAACCTTTGATTTGTTGTTTCTTTTTTGTTGTTGTTGTTGAAAACAAACAAAGATATTTGTTTTGTTTTATTGTTTTTCTTACTTTACATTTCAGTGGGGTTTTTTTCGGATAGATATAATTGCCGTTTTTAATCCTTTTTATCTGGTTAATCTGTTTATTTTTTAACAATATGGGCTTTTACAAAACATCATTTTAGTTAACATTCATTTTAAGTGACTAATACAATGGGATGCTTTTATTGAAAATGTCATATACTGTACATTTGAAAAACACCCATAGGTCTTTTTTTTCACTGAGACCAATACACTTCATTGAACATGTACACATTGACAACCTTTTTTGGAAGGACACTACATACTATATTACTGCAGGGTAACCATGTTTGTAAACTGTATAATGTCCTCCCTCCCTATATAACTCCTTAACTTTTCTGATTTTGATTGTAATGCAGTAACGTGCACCTTTTGTAAAGCTGCTTTGAGGAAAGCGCTATAAAAATAAACTTGAGTTTAATTGAATAAAATTGTACCCCCTGCCAATTGTGGTAATGAATAAAACTCATTGGCTCATTGGTAAAACTTTTTTTTTTTCTTAACACAAAAGAAGATATTTAAGAAATGTAAACAAAATTGACTTCAGTAGTAAGATAAAAATAAATAAACATGTCTGTCGGTTGTCAAAATAACTTAAAAATAAGTTAATGGGGGAAAAAAACTCAACCAGGTTTAGAACCAGTGTAGAATGAGTAAAATGCACAATTAAACACAATTAAAAACATTGGTGTGAACTATAAGTGACTGGCTGCAGTCTGAAATCACATACTTTCTTTATTGAAAGTTATTACTTCATGACCACCCAAATTTTCTTTACTACTATATAGTAAGGGAGTGTGACATTTAGAATGTAGCCCGTTTTTTAATACTGATCACTGACCATTCAAAAACTGATGCATTCAGGAATTTAACAGTTTTTTGGATGCACAAATTTTCTGTTTCCGCTTTATTTGGAACTTCTTCAGTAGAAATAAAAACAGATGACCCTTTACCTAAAATGTAAGTCACCCAGTATTAACTTGAACTGTTGTATAAAATCACATTTGCGATTATGCTCACACAATAATTAGGAAAACCAACAATGCTCTTCTCACAGACAATAAATATTGCACATTTCTCATCATTGTGTTCTGATGCGGAGTTTGGTGCTTTCTCTCTTTGACTCCCAGGTGTTGACTTTGGTTATGAAGGCCAGAAGCCTCTCTTCAAAAACGTGGACTTTGGAATTGACATGGAGTCTAGAAGTAAGTCAAACATGTCTTCAGAAATTGTGACGAGCAGATTATTTATGATAGAAATTATTGTTAAAAAAATACTATAGTTTCTGAAATGAGCTAGAGATTATTTTCTCTGTTGCAGTTTGTATTGTTGGGCCCAATGGAGTCGGGAAGAGTACATTGCTCCTGCTTTTGACTGGGAAATTAAATCCTGTAAGTATCAGGTGTATTTATGAATGATAATGTTTAAACAATAAAATACACTTTGAGAAACATATTTGGGTTAAAGATGAGACATACTTTTATTGCGTCACATCAAATGTACATCAAAAATATGAATTGAAAATGAAGTGTCAGCTTTTGTTTAGTGGACCTAAATATTTATTTCAAATGTAAATGTTATCTGTTCTCATTTAAATATGTAAAAAACGTGTAATCATACTACATTTTCTATTTGGTATATTAAATGATTTAAACTTCTTGCTGGCAAATAGGTAAGACCTAGTGGTTTGATGGATATTGCAAAATTATAAAAATGTTAACCCTTGTGTGCTGTTGGGCATGTTTTCATCCACTCTGGGGTGATTTGAAGTTTCTCTGTGTTTTAGCAAATGGAATGATTTTTGGTGACATACCATATTTTGACACTTATTTTGGGCAAATTATTTGGAATTTTTAAAAAACTCTACAATACTGCCTTTCGTTATGTTCAAGAATGCATGATTATATGGTGTCACAGCCTTGTAATCAGAAAAACATTGTTATAATGGAAGTCAATGGAGCAAAAACAGCCACAAACATAACGAAAGGATAGTCAATTTGAACAATACGCCAATAAGGGTTAAATGAATTTTTTTTTATTATCATTATTGTTGTATTTTTGGGCTGCACTTTAAAATAGAACCTGACAACATTTTATGGTATATAAACTATTGTTATACCAAATTTCATTTCCATTGGGTGTCTATGAAGTCAATCTAGGGCCATATATACTTGCTAAATAATAGAAAGTTGTGCAAACAAAAAATAAAGTATTGAGCAAAAAATAAACAAATGCAAATCTCCAAAAATCGCAATTTATTTTTGAGAAATAAACATTTATTTTGCTAACAAAAATAAAGAACTGCAGAGGCAACATTAAGTATTGAGAAATAAAAATAAAATTTGCAAAAAAAAAAACTGCAAATAAAAATCAAGCAGCGCAAAAAAAATTGCAATTAAAAAATAAATAAATAAAATATTTGCAAAACATGTTTTATAGCATTGCCTTTCCAAAACCTGTCCAGTCAATTGTAATGCTCATTTTGATTAGCTTTTTAGTCAGTCGTGAGTTTGCGATGCTGTTTTCACTTTGCACTTCAATGTTCTGTGCGTTTCACTTTGTGGCCCTGACATGACAATAGGGCAGAGTCAAGGGAACTTGTGCGTTTACGCCAGGTCCGGACCTACTGGGCTTTAAAACCACCTCGGTGATGCTGTGTCTCCTGGTGATGACGTCATTTAAATAGGAGCAGGTCCGGGCCTCTGCAGTAAACGCCCAAGTTCCCTTGACCCACGACTAATCAAAATGAGCATTGCAATTGACTGGACGGGTTTTGTAAAGGCAATGCTATAAAACATGTTTTTCAAATCTGTTTTTGAAATTTAATTTTCCCTTTGCAGTTCTTTATTTTTGTAAGCAATTTTTTTTATTTCTCAAATTTTTGCTTTGCGATTTTTGGGGAGTTGCATTTATTTATTTATTTTTTGTATTTTCTTTGCTTAATACTTTATTTTTTGTTAGCAAAACTTTCTTTTATTTTGCAAGTATATATGGCCCTAGATTGACTCCATAGGTGTCTTCTTTAATTTATGTAAATCCATTATTTGTTCCTTTCATTGTAATAATATAGCCTTTCTTTATTTTAGTCAAAAGGAGAGATGAGGAAGAACCATCGATTGGTAGGGCAGCTGTATAAAATTACTCATTATTTATTGTCACCACATTTTATTATGTAACCTTTTCTTGCCTTTTTGTTAATTGGTTGGTTCTCCTGTGTGTGGGCCTTTAGAAAGTAGGTTTCTTCAACCAGCAGTATGCCGATCAGTTGAACATGGAGGAGGCCGCCACAGAATACCTGCAGAGGAACTTCAACCTCCAATACCAGGATTCCAGGAAGTGTCTGGGTCGCTTTGGGTTGGAGAGTCATGCGCACACCATCCAGATCTCCAAACTGTCTGGTGAGCACTAAAGGACTGCATTCCTGCTGGATTAAACTCGTCTGTTCCTCGTTGACACTTTTCTGTTTTGTCCTGGTATTTTTTTAGGTGGTCAGAAAGCCAGAGTGGTATTTGCTGAACTCTCATGTCGGCAGCCTGATGTCCTCATCTTGGTTAGTAATAATTTCACTAATGTCCTATTAAAGATGAGGATTGAAGATAACTAAGTTGAGTGGTTTAACATATTCTTTGTCGTTTCTTCATGTTGATGTACAGGATGAGCCCACTAATAACTTGGACATTGAGTCGATTGATGCGTTGTCAGAAGCCATCAATGAATACAAAGGGGGTATGTTTTTTCTTTTAATACCTTGATATTATTGATCACAAATGATATTCAGTGCATTACTGTCTCGCTGCATTTTTAGCATTTAAATTTTTTATATACATCTAGTTTTCCCAAGAATTTTAAGAAGTCTTTTTGAGTTGAATTGAAGAAAAAAATACAATTTGACAGTTTATTATCAATTCAAATGATATAGCTTGATAGATAACTACAAATTTCTCTGGATGTACTCGTTATGTGTTTGAGAACAATTTTAATGTTATATTTTCTATACATTTTGACAAAATGATGCCTCTCGACTCATTTTTAAATGGTCAATAAATTTTTACTCTAGTTTTGAACTTATTTTTACTAATGTAGCTATTTTATTGGCTTTTTATCAGTATAATTTAGACTTTTTTATTTAAAAGTCAACTACTATATATAATTTAATCAAACAATTAAGAAAAACATTACATAGCAGTTTCGGTTTTCAGCCAGTTAAAACATTGGTGTCCTGTTGTGTTGTTTGCATGGTGTATAAATTAGAATCCAGAAACAAAGGGAATTTACAGGTGGTTTCTAAATTATTTCAATAGCTTCGTGTGATTAGTCGTTTTTGGTCTTCAAAAATTGTGTGATGTTGACCAAGAGGTGCACAGATGCTCTTTCAAACATGACAAAACATAGATGTAGTGGTGTAAAGTAACCGATTACAAATACTCAAATTACTGTAACTGAGTAGTTTTTCTCAAGAATTGTAATTTACTAAATAGCTTTAAAACGTCTACTTTTACTTTCCCTTGAGTTCATTTTTAGTGCGGTATCGGTACTTTTCTTTTTACTTTTCCTGCAGTCACCACTTTATTTATTCTTGTCTATGGCCATTGGTAAAATCTGTCCTGTGATTCCTGTCCAATCAAATCGCACATAGAAGGTTGCAATTGCATCATAATGATCTACCTAAAGACATGGGCAATTTATAATTCCAGCATACTGTTTGGAAGCATTAAACGTGTCCAAGAAGACATCCAAAATCTTTACACGCATTGACCCTGAGACTGTTTAGATGCATGTCACTGATTGAGAAGATGACGGATGTTTACTGTATGATGACCGAAATGGCATTAAACACCCAGCAGGCACAAGACATCAGGTTGACGTTGTACCTTAATGTTGTAACATTAGGCTGATGTCAATGTCTAACGTCCAACTTAAAATCAACCAAATATCTACGTCTAATGATGTTACAGCTTGATGGTGTGTGGGCATTACCACTATGAGATCTATCAGATGTTGGATTTTGGTCACCATATCCATACAAATATCAGTATTTGACGTCAATATGACGTTGGTTTAAGGTGTTGGTTCATCTTTGGATTTTGGTCACTTTCTAAAACAACCTAAAACCAACCAAATGTCAACGTCATTTCACATCATTATTGGACATCAACATAATGTTGTCCTAACACGCTGGCTGGACATTAAACTTTGATCACCTGAAATCACAACCTAAATCTAACCTATTATTAAAGTCTTATGGCGTTGTGTGGCTGCCGCGCAATAACTAAATGCACTACAGCAGGGCTATTCAATTGGCGGCCTGCGGGCCAGGACGCATTTTATTCTGGCCCTCCAATTAGTGTGACCAAGACATCAGAAATAAATTTAGTTCAGTCGAAAAAACGGTCGCTATAGTTATGGAGTGACGTGCGTCTGTTCAATACAGCACGAGTTGCAGTTGAAGGCTGCGCAGAGCGTGAGTCCCCTGACATTACGCGAGTGGCGCGAGCAGCCGAAAACATTTGGATATTTTTGTAGAAAAGGCCTTTTGTACAATGCTTTGATATCGTTATTAGGGATGCAACGATTCGGCGATTTCACTATTATCTGTGCTTTAATTCGTCACGTTTAATTAATCGTAAAGGCTTCTCAACGCCACGTTTCAGTTGCACGGAATGAAACTGCTGCAACTAAACAAAGTTACAGTTATGCCACCTGTGCGCTAGTTTAAGTTCTGAGCTTGTACACTGAGGCCAATACGCACGCACACTGAATTAACTATAGCGGCAGGACATTCCAATATCACGTCATTTCTGCGCGCAAGTTTGTTATTTCTAATGTAGAATATATGTCAATGTGCGCACGCAAGCGGAGCAGCACGCTCGTGGCTTTCCGGGAGCACACAGTAGAATACTTTTCATGCTGTAGCGGGGAGGTTGTGCGTCTTTCAGTGCAATGTCAACAAAAGGAATGTTAGACGAATTATTTTTAAAATGATTATGTATGTATTAACGCAGACGATAACAACAGTTGACCTAAATACTTAGGCCAACCTAATATAAAGCTTAAATTTACATTAGATGTAATGACCGTGAAACCATGATTATTCTTCAGACTATAATCATAAAACCAAAATCTATAATTGTTGCATCTATTATTGTTTTGCAATTCAAAACATATGAATGTGTTTGTTTTTAGAAGAAGACTACCTAAACCAATACACTGCTTTTGTTGCGCTTTGAAAAAAAAACATTTAAATGTTTGCTTAAAAAAAAAAAGCCATATTGTATAATAAACTGATATTATGTAGTTTTAAAATACAACATATTAACATTTTAATGTAGAAAAAGCCAACATGGGTGTCTTAAGGAGTAAAAATGCAACATATGCAGTTGTGTCCTCACTCATATTGCAAGTCATACCTCTCCGGCCCTTTGTTTGGGATGCTTTTCATGAACCGGCCCCCATGACAAACTAATTGAATAGCAGTGCACTACAGAATGTTACGTTTACACACATGCACAAACAACATGTAAACGCATCAGCTTTTCACAGTGTAATACTCACTATTCATTACTCTTAAGTACTTCTGAAAGAGCTACTTTTTACTCATACTTTGAGTAATATTTACAACATATACTTTTACTCTAACTGCACTACATTTTTAAGCAAGTAAAGTACTTTTACTTGAGTATGATTTTTCAGTTCTTTTTCCACCACTGCAGAGATGCTGCAGTGCTATGTGGAATTACAATAGTGTGTCCATTGTAGAGGTTTTGTTTTGATTTTCTAGTTCAATGACATCACACACATATCTTTTAAAATGGTTAACAATGACTGATGGGGAAGCAACCTGTAGTCTTATCTACAACAACAGAAGGTTATCCTAACAGAATAAAATATCCTGTAGTCTCAATGTAGCGTTACATATGTACAAAGTAAAATCATGGAAACTAATATAAACATGTATCTATTTCTAGCTGTGATAATTGTGAGCCATGATGCCAGGCTGATCACAGAGACCCAGTGCCAGCTGTGGGTGGTGGAGGACCAGTCAATCAACCAGATCGATGGAGACTTTGAAGACTACAAGAGAGAAGTGCTGGAGGCCCTTGGTGAGACCCTGGTCAACAAGCCTAAAGAGTGAAGTGCAGCCGGTTTTATAACAAGAGTGTCAAACTACATCACTGAAGGGCTTTTTGCTGCTTCTACCAGAACACAATAGAACCAAAAAGTTTCTCCAAAGTACCTGCATGCAAACGTACAAACCCTACAGTAGCAGGGTGAGTGAAGGCTGATGCCAGATCAGTATTTTCACATGCAGGGCTTGTTCTTTAGTCATGATGTCTGGCATTCTTGTGTTAATCTTACATTCAGGCCCTGTAATCACCAGCTCTGTTCATCTTTCTGATGCAATGCTATTAAACCTGCTTTGTAACCGATCACCACAGTGGGAATTCATCAAATGTGAACAGAGGACTAGAAGTGTGCCGTGTGATAACGGCGTCTTGACTGCTAATGCTATTTACTGTTAAAGCGACTTCAAAGAATGAGCTTTTGCATTCAGATCATTATATTATCATCGTGCTGACATACTGAACCAGCCTCAAACAGTTTAACCTTTACCTGTGTTCATGCAGTGATGCTACTTGTAGCTCATCTGTCTAGAATAATGAAATAAGCAGGGCTGTTGACTCATTGGGTTTGAATATAAACTGAAATTCAAATGTATTAAAAAAGCAAATAAATGATTTTTGCAATAAATTCAAGATTTTCAGAGTTTTATTTCATTTTTTGCTTCATAAATGACGCTTGACTTGGTAAGACAAAATGTAACAATGTGAACCGCTAATGTATATATCCTTGTGGTTATTTTAAGTGCTGATGGAGAAACAATCTGGATGAAACGTCCAAATTTGCTTTCCTTATAGACTTTACTCAGGATAATGCCATATATTGTTGTTGTTTGGACTGAAAAATAATTGCGACTAATGTGTTTAATGAACTACAGTTGTTCAGCTGACTAAACAGCAACGATTTCAAAAGTTAGACATGATCAATCGCCACAGTAAATGTGTACACAACTTCATCCGTGTAAATTTCAGTACTCCATCTCCCATCTGTTAAAGCAAGATTCAGACTTCAGGTTTGAGGTAGTCTTTGTAGATCCGCTTCACTCTTTCCAGTTCTCGCTCGTCTGGTTTTACACTGCCATACCAAGAATACCACAGTTCTCCAGAGTTGAGAGGAAACGGAGGAGGAGTTGGGGCTACAGCACCATGGATGTTTGAATAGTCTTCTTTAGTGTAATCCACATGAGCAAACTGGGCACGAAGCAAACCTTGAGAAAAGAACCAACATGAGATTAACTCCCTCAAACTTGTCCACCAATTTTTAAAAGGGATCTATGGTATGTTCACCCTTGGCAGGTTGTATTTGAATAAAATATACTCTGTGGCACCAAAAAAAGTGGATATTAGTCAATTTTCAGTAATAACAGGACATACTATCTCAAGGTGTGACCATAAAATTGAATGCTCAAGTTGTGTTGCTCATGATACTAAAATAAAGATATTAAAAACATCTCCTTGCTGCAGATCATTTGTGTATGATGCCTGGCAGTGTTTTATTAAATCGCCTAATCTATCAAAACACAACCAGTTACATTTTCTAACCAGCTAGTGGTTTCTAATTAGTTTAAAGATAAAGACGGTTACAAAATATAATCCACGAATGCGCGTTTTGGTTTTGTTTGTTTTTAGTCTCTAGAATCATAAGGATGACAATTTGAAAAGCTGAGTGAACCTCAAATGTATGAATGTGAACAAACTTAAAAGGGTTTTTGGTTGGTTTGGTCCAAACCAAAAAAAAAATTAACAAAAAAATGCAATATTAAGTACTGGTTCACTTAGATTTCACTGTTAATTTGAAGACTGAACCCAAGGATGTAATACAAACAACCCAAAAACACTTCTTTAATTTACATTTTGCAACAGAACAATAATGTGTGCATGTGATGGTATAAGAACAAATAAGAGCTTAGAAGATGTGTAAAGAAGTCAATACAGCACCAAGATAACTATAAACAAATGCTGGCATGCGTAAGCTAAAATCTGTGTCAAAAGAGGAGCAGTTCTGAAAACGTTCACACTCAAATGACCCATAATAATAACACTTTAGCCAGAACTCATTTAAATCTGCCAAGTGTGAACACACCCTTAAAAGGGGCTAATTAGAATTGCAAAAACACTAATTTACCAAAATCTTTAGCAGTTTCAATAGCCTTGCTGAGTAGTTTCTGTTGCTTAACGCACACACCTGAAGGAAAAAAAAAAAAAAAAAAAAAAGATGAAGAAAAATAGAGATCAGATCCGATCAAAAATATGCCATTGGAATTTACTGATAAATCTTTTACCGGTTACTGTGGGATCATACATAACTCCAGTTTCAGGACAAAAGAACTGCTGCAGCAAGTTCACGTTCTGCAGAACAAATATTGACAATTATAGTAAATGCCACTATGCTATATATATATATATATAATTGCATGTGACAATGAGCATCTATAATACTGTTCTTATGGACACTGTAAATAATTATGTATAATTTAAATATTTAGAAACCTATTATAGAATGTCTAATGAATATTCATATTGTTTTGTTCAGCACAGCACCAAACCAAAGACTACAGAACACACAAGACATATCACTCGTATAGTTTTGAATGGGGAAAAGTGTAACGGTCAATATGGCAAATAAAGCCCCGTCTTCAAGTACAAGAGCCATTCGGCAATAGCTATAGAATAACTGCGGGGCCGGGACCAGATGTGAATTTCTGCAGATTTTGTGTGACTCAAATGTTCAGAAATTAAAGAGACAGATGCTGTTTAATGTTGTTTCCTAATAAGAAATTTCCTCGTTAGCTTGGCTTTTGAGAATTTGATTCAAACAGAACGCCCGAGAGGCATTTCAAAGATGGTCACTGAGTGAAATGACTTGCCTTAAAAAGACTTGCACCAAATGTTTGCCTTGAAGACTTACAATTTATTTTCAAACGTAAACTGTTTTTTACTATGTTAAACATTTGTTTACTCTGGAAATGTATGTTTAATTAAGAAATACAACAACAAATAGAGTTCCCTTAGTTACTTTATACCCATTAAAGTAATGATTTTTGTCAAAACTGTGATAATACAATATATGTGATCAGTAATTATCATAAGAAAACCGGAGACCATTACATACTTGCTTTAAAGTGTTGTATGCACTCACACATACACTAAATTTAATAAAAATTATTATAAAAGCATCACAAGAACAAACCTTGTAATGGATAATGATATTTGGATCACGGCAGATGGGACACGGGTTCCCACATATCTTATCTCCTCTCTGTGGCAAACAAAATATCATTAATTCATACTTTACAGACTGTGATGTTAATGATACAAATAAATAAATAATGTGTACTCACAATACAGGTTTTTCTTGTCTTCTGAGGTGGGATCCCACCCTTATGGTTCCTCCTGTAGTTTGACCACACAGGCTTTGATCCATAGCGTTCAATGTATTCTTAAAACAAAAAAAAAACATAAAAAGCTATTATATGCTGAGATAAGTTATTATATATGTTGACTATATAACTATGTGTTTTACTAGTCTGATCATATTTACCTTCACTTTTTAAGTACTCCCATGGGGTGTCTGCATACCTAGATAGTGTCTCAGCTGAATCGGTGTTTTCAGCAGATGAAGATGATGTACAAAATTTGACTCGATGCACCGGAGCGACGATTGACGTTATTTTCACATCACCAATTCTCTGCAATGCAAAAGAGAGAACGTGATTCGTCCTCTTCACGTGTCACTTCGCTGTAAAGGCAATATGTATATAACCACACGCTATGTCATAAATCTAAGTTAAATTGATCATTTATAATCAACAAACCTGTGCTTGAAGATGTCGCTGTAAAATAATGGGAAATGTGCGGCAAGCAATTATCCCAATGCGCTGCAAGGAGGCTGCCATTTTGTCTTTGCAGCAAACACGGAAGTTGTTAAGGTTAAAGTGTACAGTGACGGAAGTGCGCAGCTTTTATTGTTTATCTCACGTTTCAGTCGGTTATTTGTAGTAAAACTAAAAACAAGTTACCTTTTGCAAGGTCAGCATGTCATGAAAGTCTAGTTTTAGTCCTATACGCATATTATTTGTTGAAATTTAAATTGATATATATGTTTCTTTATTTTTGGGTTTTTAGATGGAAACTGCACAAAATAATTAAACTAAATGTTTCAGATCATTGACTTATCCAAGAAATAATTAATATTTTTATCTGCTTAGCCTTAAGTATAAAGAAAATAATGGATTTATCTTTTTTCATGAAACAACAAATAGCAGTGGTGATCATCAAACTGTAATTTAAGGGTTCAAATCTCTACAATGCATGAATTATCTAATTATCATTAAGACTGGTGATGATAAACAAATCTGTGTAAAATATATTAAAATATCATTTATACTTCTTAATCACATTTTCCTCTATGGAACTTTAATCGAGGCACTACAATACATAGAATATATATTAAGCAAACATAATTGTAATGTGCTATTTTGACTGAACACAATATTCTCCTTGCACAAAGAGCACGTAGATCGTAAACCGTAGTAACTGTTTGGGGTGGGCTCGTCCTTGAACACAAAGAAGGTCGTTTCGAGAGTGTGCGCGCGCCAGGACCGCGTGATCATCAACTCCATTTTGTGTCGACAGAAACGCCCGAAAGCGCGCTCGCGCCACTGGGATGACGCAAAAAACGTCAGAACTATATATATCGAGTCCCACCCTTCGAGAGCATTCCTGGATTTGTCTGAGGTAAGTGTTATATCGTAGGACAGCTTTCTTACTTTTTTCGCGATTTAAAGTATTTTTGTCCCAAATTTCAGCTACATCATCAATTTTATCAACAATCCGGCTTTTTTTGAACATTACTGGACTTCCGCCGCCAAATATGCGTTTTTTCTAACGTTCTCTTTGTGCTGTTGTTTCGTTTCAGGTCTGAGTCGGTCTCAGTGAAGATCTGGCGTCGAGGATTTTTCAACTGTGTACGAAGAGAAAACCCAAAATATCTTACTTTTTTTCTACTCGAGTAACGGACATTCGCTTACTACCTTTTTTGCTCCAGATTGTTCAAGAAGGAAAATCTCAATTTCAGCCACCACAATCCCGCCCATTATGCCATTTTTCAGCCAATAATGCTAAAGTCATGACAGTTTACGTTCTCTTAAACTGTTAAAAAGCTGAAATTTGTTGCTGTTAAGCACAATATATTAATAGCAACCCGAGACGCAGAGGAGAGGTATTAATAGTAAGTGTTTTTCAAACCAATTTGAATCGAAACTACGTTAACAGTTAACCAATTGTTTGTGTTATAAATGATTCCAGAGATAAATAGAGATGAAAGCTTTAGAGAGAGATTGACTGTGGCGACCTAAATGCGCCACAGTTTCTTCTAGAGGACAGACAGCATGCTGAGATAAAGCGAGGCAAGAGCTAGTTATAGCGTATGAGCTCACATTGCAAAGCCAGAGCAGCGGCTTCAACGCCCTGCTTCTCTTTGTGTGTGAGACGAAGCAATCTTAATAATAATTTAAGTAACGATAAATCATCGAATAATAAGCTAGCCATCGCTGATCATAAGCAATCTGTACATAAAGATTGCCATAGGCAGAGTCAGGAAGTGACTGCATTCAATTTGGGGCTTTTTATAAACTGCATTCTTTTCAAAGGAGAGCTCACTGGAACAACCAACGCAATCTACACATAAAGATTGCCGAAGTGGCGCCTGTGGATTTAGCCGAACGGAAAAAAAGCAACATTTTGTTCAAAATAGCTTGATAATAGTTGGCGGAACTGTGGATATCGTTGTGATAGCTTTGGTGAAAAATAAACCTCCCTAGGCAGTGATAATGTATGAAATGCATAGCAGTCTAAGTATAAAGATTGCATTTTTGTGTCGTGTGCGTAGATAGGGTGTTATTTGTCTTATCGACTTTGCTTTAAAATGGCGGACGGGTTGTCCTTTTCTTGAGGCAATGGTGGCTTTGTTTTTCTGACTGGATCTACGGGAAATACTTTAGTTCGGAACGGCTGTCTCGCGTCGCCATCATCCCTATTTACAGCTCGAGGTATCGTCTTAACATACATGAGTCGCTAGCGGGGTAAATAGCATTTTTGTAAGATAAATAGCAGGCGGGGGATATAATTTGTATTTTTTTTAAAGACTTGTTACAGTTCAAAGATGGCGACCGTGCATCCGTTCTATTTAGCACACCGCGCACACGAAGACAAGTGGTTAACGATAATGGGCGTGGTTTAGCTTGGACTTCAGCCAATCGGAGGATCCGCTGTCGGCTCAGGGAGAGCTCCTAAAAGAGAGGGAGACTTCGGCAGATGGCAAATCAAATCCCCTTGTGGCCACTATTGAGCAGATGAATATAATTGTGTTATAGTCAGGCCAACACTATTGCTCTGTGTTGACAAGTTCTAAATCAACCCACGGCCAGTTTTGTAAACTCGATTAAAAAGTGAATGTAGGTTACCTAACCTGGTGTTAAACTGGTTTATTTGTAGCCATTATTATAAAGAAAATTGTTAAATTTAATTAGTTTTTAAGTTTATTTAAAAAGTAAAACAAACGATTTGTAACATCTTGTCACGTACTTCAATGTTAATGTTTTCTTTACAGTGACTGTACATGAAATCTTGTTGACTTTTTCTTGTTTGTCATGACAACTGTGACGTTTCCAGGAGTTGTGTGTATTGTTCCGTGTTTAAGGAGTTCGGTTGTGACTATAAAAAGTTCTTCAACAACAGTGTTACGGGTAAGACAAAACCTGATTTCTCACACGATCAAAAGTGAGTAAGTTTAACTTTTTCGATTCAGCCATTAGTAGACATTTTCCACTGTCTTGAAAATTATGTAGAAAAAAAACGTTGCTAAACTTTTTGCATGCCTAAAATTCGTACAAATCTTTAAACTATCCGTTTACGTGTTTTCTAGTTTTAATGTGTAATCCATCGCGTTGATCTGCTGTAGTTAGATGTGTTGAGTCGTCGGCATCCAGTCAATTGTGCTGTAGAGAGAGGAAATGAAGGCTGAAATACTCGCTGTTGCTCCGCGTGGGCAGGGCAAAGTGACGTGATCTCTCTCTCTCTCTCTCTCTCTCTCTCTCTTTGTGTAATTGACTTGGCTACTTCAGATATTATGGACTTATCTCAATCTCATTTATTTCCAAAAATGTAGTTGTATTGTGTATATATTTGTTTATTTTAATATATCAATCACTTGTTTTTTTATCTCGTATTTTTATTTTTGTAACGTAATGACAGAAATGGTATTTAGAAATGGTCACAAGGTGGCGACATACAACTTCAAAAGCCTTGTGCTCAATTCCACAAAACCTTTGGTGAAAATACAGTTGCAAGTACGAGTACTTTCTGAGCTGGACACTGATCCACAAGGTGGGGATTCAAGTCTGCCGGAATCTTTTTTTTTTCTTTCCTTATTTGCTTGTTTTTTGTATTTCTCAACTTTTTTTCTTACTATATACATGTATATTTGTATGAAAAGGTATGGAAAAATGTAATGTATCACAGTTAAACAATAATTATTGAAGAAATTGTCACAGGAAGCCACTTTTTGAATATTTTTTGAAGTTTTTTTATAATAATAATTTTAAAGTAATTTTACAGTTTTTTCCCACCTTGTGGTTTTGGATTTCTGTATACTAAAGATTAAATAAAACCAAGTTTTTGTGAAATATTTAAATATTTTACTTAAAATTGGTATACTCTTTGGTCTTGCTTTATATTAGGAAATGTATTAATATACAGAAAAAAAACTAATTAATTACATGCAGGTTTTGTTCTCAAACATTGTATCAGATAATTAATTTTAGTTCATATTAGTTAATGAAACTTACACTGGGTCCCACACATTAATTAGCAGCTTCACACCAGTGAGAAATGTTTATATGTGTAAAATTTGTGACATTTTTCATATGTTCTAATTTGATCATACATCCTCAGAAATAAGTACAGGAGCTGTCACTAAACATTTTAAACTATTTATGTATTAATGTGTACATACCCAAGTATAAATCATTTAATAAATAAGTGCAAACATGTACATTTTTAAAATGTTTCTTGAAATGTACCCTTTTCAGCTCTCATACCTATTGCTGATTGTGTATACGTTATATCTGTAGCATATTCTCAACACTTCTATAAACTTGAAACTATTGACTTTAGGTTATAGACAGATAGTATATTTACTCAGAGTCTTTTGTGTGGTTCACTTTTTTCTGATCAACAGAAAAATACCATCTATCATTTGCACACTCTTACTGTTTCCTCTTTAGTGTGTATTGAAACATTTGTAAAATGTTTACAATAATTGGTAATAAATGGGGTAATAGTAGTTTTGGAGGGTTATCATTACAATTTTTACTTTTTTCATTACTAATAAAAAAAGTTGTGAAAACAGTGTTGAACTGTAAGTGCATTCTCAAATATATATATTTTAATGTTGTCTTTCCCTCCCCTCTTATCTCTACTCATTTATATTTGCAATTTAAATGACTTGACTTGAATGCACATTACTGTCACAGCCACCAGACTCTGTTTCATAAGTCCTTTGTACCCATGATGTTTACTTTGGGTAATGTACAGTCTATATATATATATAAGCAGGTGGGTTTATGACTGACATAATACATGTAATAACATTTTACTTTCACATTTATCTTTCATCATTTCAGATATGAACTGAGTCCTACAACGCTCACATAACCAGTCATCCCTTTTCTGGTGTAATTGAATAAGTGACAAACTAATTCAATTATAGTTGAAACTAGAAGCCTTGTCATGTGACCGTTGCACAACTCTTTCTGCAGTCATCACTAATGTTACAACGGTTACATCTGATGCTTCCATAAGATGCTTCTTTTTGTTTATTTGGAAGGGATCGTACAGATTATTAGTTTCAGTATAATTCTTTTTTTATTTCTCTGATATCTAGTAAGAATTTCAGTTACACTTTTTAATATAATTACGTCATTTCACCAAGTTATGAATCAAGACCAATAAGGACCAACTGTTCTTTAATGTAGCTGTTTTAATAACAAGTACATGTATTTGTTGTGAACAGAAAACATCATTCATTGCTCTGTAGTTAAGATTGCACTTGTGATTGTAAAACAAATATAATGGGAACCAGAAAACACACTATGTCCATATATGATTCAGCTGAACATGAAAACAGTCTCTCCATTCATTGAGTGCGTACATACACTTGCCAGTAGCATTGCTGTGTTGTCTATGGTAGTCATACGACCATTTATGCTGAGCTTGTCGCTTCCAAGTTACTTCAGATCCACATTCGCCTGGGTTAATGGGAGTAACTTTTTGTATCATTCAACATTGTCCTTGGGCTGTTCCAGTGAGCTCTCTTTAAGTGTCTCATATTTTCAGTATTGATTGGGCAAGTTATGCCATATCTCAGATTCTCCCCAGTGGCAGAAACACATGAATAACCCCCTGTTTTCTCTCCTTCTGTCAGTAAGCAGCCATGGCCGTGGGCCCAGTGGACCCCAGAGAGGTGTTGAAAGGAGTTGAAGCTCTGCTGGGGAAGGATGGAGAACTACGTAGTCTTGAGGGAGTCGCTAAAGTCTTCAGGTTAGATTCTGTATTCTATTCAAGTTTATTAATATAGCGCTTTTCATTATAATTATTGTTCCAAAGCAGCTTTACAGAAGGTCCACGTTATTACGATCAGAAAAGTTAAGGTGTTTTGTAATATATATTTACATAAATATATAACTGGCAGCTATACAATATGTAGTGTCTTTTTAAAAATGTGATGTCTGTATTTTAATCACTTTTATTTTCCTTTAAAATTAACCAAACTAACACATTTTTTTCTCCCCAAACAGTCTTATGAAGGCCTCACATAAAATGGTCAGCAGATGCATGTATCTGAACATCTTACTTCAGACAAAATCACATGATGTGCTAAATCGGTAAGAAAGAAATGTTCGATAAAATGCAACACAATCTGCAATAAGCCTTTTTTTCCAAGTGTTCAACTCTTTCTGTCTTCACAGATTCATTCGAGTCGGAGGCTACAAGTTGTTGAACTCTTGGCTCACCTACTCGAAGACCACCACCAACACGCCTCTGTTGCAGCTCATTCTGCTGACCCTGCAGAAACTTCCTCTCACTGTGGACCACCTCAAACAGGTACTTCACCACACCGTGGTTTACATAACTCACACTCATTCCTGCAGTCATCTAACATCTGTTCCTGTCTGTTTTGTCTCTCTCTTGCTAGAACAACACTGCCAAGCTGGTGAAACATCTGAGCAAGAGCGGAGAGACAGAAGGTAAGAGCACATGTTCCACCAATCTATGCCAGACAGTCTGTTTATTACGTTTCAGAGCTCAAGTATGAACTCTGTTGTTTCTCTTTTGCTCAGAGCTGAGGAAGTTGGCGTCTGTGCTGGTGGATGGCTGGATGGCTATTATTCGCTCTCAGAGCGTCTCCAGTGGAGCATCGCCCAATGGTAGGCCTTCTACTTTTCTCTAAAACCAGGCTTGCTGCACTTTCAATGTGAGTCTTTTGTAAGTGCGTTCCAACTTATTGGCAAATAACCCAATCTGTTTTCCATCAGACAAGAAACGGAAAAAGGAGGATGGAAAAGTGCGTCCAGAAGTAAAGCCACGGGAAAAGGGAGCAGATGAGGAGAAGAAGAAAGACAAACCAAAAGCTTATGCTCCAAGTCATGCTAAGATCCGCTCTACAGGTAAGTCACCCCAGTTGTTTATATATTACAGCATCTTTGGTGGGGTTTGATTAGCTTTTATGTTCATGGTTCAGAGACATCTGCATTGTTAGCTTGGTACTTGTATTCAGGCTTAGAAGCAAAACATTTTTTTTAATGTTTTATATATTAGAATTGGCTTTGTTTTAAAAAAAAAAATTGTGCAATAAATGAGTTTTTTTTTATTGTCTCAGTAACACAATTAAAAAAAGCAATCTTTAATTTACTCAATTATTTTGGTCTTCAGGTTTGGAGGTGGAGAGTCCAGCTCCAGTTCCTGTGAAGAAGCCACCTGTTCCACCCCAACTTGGAGACAAATACAACATCAAGCCAGCTGTGCTTAAAAGACCAAGGTAAGTGCCGCCCACTCTAGCTTCATTCTTTCCAGTAATGAGCAGCTAATCCAAGATTGGCCCCTTCTCATTTGATCCATGACTGTAATTCAGAAGATTTGAAATGAATCCTTAACTCTTCTTTGATTCTTTTAGCACATCTCCGACTGACGCACCACCAGTGGAAAAGAAGTACAAGCCACTTAACACCACCCCCAACTCAACCAAAGAGATCAAAGTCAAACTCATACCCGCACAGCGTAAGTATGCCCATTCAGCGCCTCAGCTCCAGCAATACGATTATAATAATCTGTGGAAAAGCTTTGAAATAGTTTAGAGAGAGAAGAGTTTCCCCTCTAACTAGTGCTTAATCTCCATTTCTCTTTCATTAGCGATGGAGGCCACTGGATTTTTGGATGCCCTCAACTCTGCTCCAGTGCCTGGCATCAAGATCAAGAAAAAGAAACCAAAAGCAGCTTCACCTACCAGTAATAAGGTATTCCGCTTGACACACAACCCTCATTAGACCACCAGAGAATCACATTTCCCCTCTAATAAATGTTTTGCTTTGCTCCACAGCCCTGTCCTTTTGACAGCAGGCCGCCGTCATATTCAGGCACACAGGCCAAACCATCTTCCCCTGAAACGCCTTCATCTCAGACCCCTCCTCATGAGAACCAAGAACTGGAGCAGCCTGGCACACCTGTGCCCACTGAGGACCCTGAAGCCATGGAAACCGGTGAGTTAAATCCCCTGTCCATTGACTATAGCCTTCCTCAGAGCTGTATGAGTGAATGTGCTGAGTTTTGTTGAAATGTGTTTACAGGTGATAAACCCAATGCTCTGGCTGAACCTCGCTGCGAGGAGGAGACTCTGACTAAGAAAGGAAAGAAGAAGAAAAGCGTTCGGTGGGCGGAAGAGGATCATCTCAAAGAGTACTTCTATTTCGATCTGGATGAAACTGAGAGAGGTAAAAAATATTTTAAAGCTGCTTATGATCAATTGCTGAATAAAAGTGATAATATTACTCATTTAAAACCCCCAAACGTTTGTTCAGTAGTGTTTCATTTAATAATAATGACTTTTTATCCTTCTACTTCAGTGAACGTGAACAAAATTAAGGACTTCGGTGAGGCGGCTAAGCGGGAGCTGATGATGGACAGGCAGACGTTTGAAATGGCTCGTCGTCTTTCTCATGACACCATGGAGGAGAGGGTGCCCTGGACCCCTCCGCGACCCTTGACCCTATTAGGCTGCCTGGTCTCTCCAGGTACCAGCAGCCGAGAGAAGATGATCCAGAGAGACAGAGAAATGGGCATTCTGCAGGAGATCTTCCTCTGCAAGGAGAGGTAAGACACTTATGGGACTTTTCACTCAAGGTGTATCATGTTAAAGGGCATTCGCAACATGTTTAACGCACTAAATCTTATATTTTAGCCTTTTGTTTAATAGATTTCGATAATGATGACCCTGGCACAAATTAAATAAGCTTAATATTGTTTCTGCAGTGTTCCAGACAGTCCTCATGAGCCAGACCCTGAACCGTATGAGCCCATGCCTCCTCGGCTCATCCCATTGGATGAGGTAAGTTTTTGTAGATGCTTCCCCATTTTATTAAATTTTCTGTCTTTATTTTTGGCCATTGATTTGTTGACACCTTTCTCATTATGTGGTGCTGTAGGATAGCAGTACAGTAGAAGACATGGATTCCACTGACCCTGCCTCCATTGGCGGTTCCTCTGGCTCTAATGAAGGCTCTAAGCTGCCTCCTGTATTAGCCAACCTCATGGGAAGCCTGGGTAACAGCGGCCGCAGCCCTCAGTCACAGAGCAATGCCCCACCAGCCAATAACAATAATAATAATAACCCAGCTGTTAATGTGCAGGAACTGCTGTCATCTATTATGGTAAGAAGAAATAAGCATCTACATTTGACCTACTATGACAGTGTGAGAAGGCTTTGTTTTAAAAACATCTTTTGCTTTTAGGGTGCACATGGATCCAATCAGTCTCCAGAAGAGCTCATCAAACAGCCTGATTTCTCTGATAAGATCAAGCAGCTTTTGGGTTCTCTGCAGCAAAACCAGAATCAGAACCCGCCTCCCAATGCTCCACCAAGTATGTTTGATTTCTTTCAAATGTTTTGCTTCATTATATACAGTTTAAAGCAAAATTATTAGCTCTCCTGTGAAATGTAAATTTAATTACATTTTTACTAATTATTTTCAAGGTCAATATTGTTAGCCTCTTTTATTAGCCTCCTTTTTTCCCATTGGCTACAGAACAAACCACTGTTTTCCAATGGTTTGCCTAACAAACATAGCACGCTAAGTTAGCTTAATTAACCTAGTTAAGCCCTTAAGTTGCACATTAAGCTGAATACTACTGTCTTCCAAAATAATTAATAAAATATTGTGTACTGTCATCTCTGCAAAGACAATAAAAAAATTTATTAAAACTATTAAGGTTAAAATTTGTTGAAGAAATGTATGTTAAACAGAGCTTAGAATATATTTGAAAAATTGAGATACTAGACGAAGGCTAATAATTTAGCCTTCAACTGTCTGCGATTTTAGTTATTTTTATATACTACTAAATTACTAATCATGATTTTTAAATGAGCTTTTATATTGTATGTAGTTTTTATGTTTTATAGTTTTTATTTCCATTATAAGTAATTGTACTTTAGCATTTCATCTGAATTAAATGGCCCTTTTTTGTATTTGTTGTAGACGTTTTCGAAGTGCTTTTTTGAATGATTTTGTCTTGTTTTACTTTTTCATACACTCTATTTAGCTTTGTTTAAAAATGACTAATACTTTTAGCACATAACAAAAGTTACAATAGTTAAGCAGCATGCTTACAAAATGTGTTTGTCGTGGTTTGTAGTGAACCCTGGACTCCTTGGTCATGGTCCCGGCATGAATATGAACAACATGAACAACATGCAGATGCCCATGAATGGTGGTTTCCCTCCAAACAAGCCTCCTGGACCACATTTCAACCATCCTCCACCTCCACATGGCCATGGCCCACCATTCAACGCCGGAGGTCCTGGCCCTGGCCCTGGCCCTCGTATGATGGGTCCTCCACCCGGCCCACAGGGACGAGGAGCAGACAACGGGAACTACTGGGGCGACGACTCCATGAGAGGAGGCCCACACCGGGGAGGACACTTCCACCGGGGCCGAGGAAGAGGAGTAGATCCAGGCTTCAGAGGGCGAGGGGGGCGTGGAGGACCACGCGGGGGACACAACAACATGGGTGGTAAGTTTGAACTTTCATTCTCGCTACTTTTTTTTTTCTTTTTCATTTTATTTATTATAATTATTCCTTGATTATTACGCCAGAATGAGAGTATAGCTGCTAGTCATATTGCTCTAAAATATAACAACCTTTAATTATCTGTCATCTTAGTTACAGTGCAAATACAGAAGTATCAAGCTTTAAAGAGGAAAATAATTAAAACTGCTCATTGGTTATTTTTGAGGGAGATGCTAACGGTCTAATCAGATTCAATGATCTATGCTAAGCTAAGCTAAAAGTGCTCCCACCAGACCCAAAGATTATCTAAATGGATTAATAAATGATTAAACTCAACTGTTTACCTTTAGGGGAATTATAAAATGAGCCTATTTTCAAAAAAAGTGGACCGTTTGTTTTATTTTTTCAAAGTGAGCTTGTAAATAACATCCATTTTTCTCTTTTTTTCATTTCAGATATGTCAAATAGGCCAGTATGTCGGCATTTCATGATGAAGGGAAATTGTCGTTATGAAAATAACTGTGCGTTTTATCACCCCGGTGTAAACGGACCACCACTTCCTCCTCAACACGGACACTAGCACGCTGCAGAGCTGCCGTTCCTTGAACTCGCCACTAGTGGGCAACAGGACTCAAACTGAGCCCCGTTTACAGTAGCTGAACCTGATTAACAGGAACAGGATGACGTGGAGGGGATGTTTTTTTTGCGTCTGTGACGGCACAATCCCATCCGCTTCACCAAAAACAGCTTCTTCTCAGTTTTACACTACTTTCCCTGACCTGGAAAGTTGGGAGAAAATCTGAGATCCTCTATGAAGAGTAACTAAACCCAGTACTAGACTTTGGGGCCTCCATGTAAATAGTGATTCCTGAAGATGGTGATGTATATTTTTTATTGTGATTCCGTGTGATTCCACTGACCTGACTGCTAAAGATTGTACTACGTTGCTCTGTAACCACTATGACTAAGGTGTAAATAATTGTCTTCAGACAGTGATGTGCAGTTACCTAAGCTTTCCCTGGTGCCCGAAGCCCCAAGAGACTAGATGTGCAATTTTAAAACAGAATTTGCACATCAATCGTTAATGCAACTTGGATTTGCATAATGAAATCGACACTTTCAGAAGTATTCAGTCCCTATGAAGCGGCCAGAAGATGGCGCACTGTTTAAAGTTTTAATTTAAGGTTTCCAGAGAACAGGGAGAAACCAAACTTAATATGAAATGCTTTGAAATTTTCAGATTTTCGGGCAGTTGGCATGAAAAGTGCCGCAGGTTATTTTCACACACGGTCCTTTTTTTTTCAATGATTTTCACCTGGGCACAAACTACAATGTTTTTGAAGTCCCGTTGCATACTTGAATTGATACTTTGTGATGAAAAGTGATCTTAGCCTGCTTAAAAAAATATCAACTATTGTTCGTGGTAGTGTGACAATCAGGAGAATTAGTTGGGATGATTTCCTACTTGATGTTGATGCTTTTGTTTGATTTGCTGTGCGTTCATGTTCTCATGCTGTCAGAAGCTCAGTCTCGATCAGACTCGTGTGGGTCTGTCCTGCTCTATCAGTGTTCAACTGAGTCTAACCTAGGCTGCAAACCACTATCAAGGCCAAACTTATTCAGGTGTTTTCTGTGAAAACAGTGGCCATTGTCTCTTGTGGGACTCGATTTTTCTTTTTTCTTTTCTTTTCTTTTTTTGGTTTGATCCACTATTTTCCCATGATTTTATTTTGATACAAGTCAGATTTTTTTCTATTGTTTGAGAAACGTCTATGTGTCAGATTGCCGCATAAACACAATAAAGGCACACTCAGAAATGTAAGGTTTTTTTCTACATGTAAATTAATAAATGTTCAGAAATTCATCGAAATGCACAGTTGTTGTTCTTTTAAGTGATTATTATTTTGTTTGGGATTTACTTTTCTTAGAATGAAATTAGCTTAAATGTTTGTAATTAAAGATTTGTCTCATTTTACAGCTTATAGAGGTTTTAGTGTGCTGTAGAGAACTTGTTGTGAAATTAAATTGTATTTAAATTAGCTTTAAAACCAAAGCCACATGAAAAATTAAGTTCCAAATTTCAGATGTAAATATCAGTATTTATATTATTTATGTTTCTTTCCAAAAAATGTGTTTTGTCAAGATTAGAACGTTTAATATTGTCAATTTAAAATATTGTAAATTAGAGCTTGATCCTGCTCACTAAGGGGAGAAGCTTGTTAAAACAATAATTTATTAATTAATTTCCGTTTTAGTCCCTTTATTAATCAGGGGTCGCCACAGTGGAATGAACCGCTAACTTATCCAGCATATGTTTTACACAGCAGAAGCCCTTCCAGATGCAACCCATCACTCAAAACATCCAGTCACACCTATACACCACAGATAATTTGGCTTATCCAATTCACCTATACCACATTTTTGGACGTGGGGGAAACCAGAGGAAACCCACACTAACATGGGGAGAACATGCAAACTCCACACAGAAATGCCAACTGACCCAGCTGAGGATCAAACCAGCGAGTTTCCTGCTGTGAGGCAATCATGCTACTCACTGCGCCACTGTGACGCCCCTTGTTAAAACATTAATTACAAAATGGTTTTCATAGGATTCTTTGTTGTGCTTTTAAGCTTTTTGAATTAAAATAGGTGATAAATATGAAAAAAAATAGTGTCAAGTGTCCTACATGTGATGGTCAATAAATCTTGAACTAATAAATAAAACGATTTTTTATATAATTCGTTAATTTTTTTTAATATGTCTCATCATACATTCAGTTATGAATCGAGTGATACCCCCAAAAACTAAAATAGGTGATAAATATGAGAGTACCAAGTGTTCTTCTGATGATGGTCTAAAAACCTTGAGAATGTTTTTTTCATAATCCATTTTGTCTGTTTTAATTTTTGTGTCAATGAGTTGTTTGTGTTTACAGTAACAGCGAGATTTTTAGTTTCATTTTCAATTTTGGGAGATATTTTGCGACCAGTGTTTTAAGATGAAATTGTTAATCTGGTTTTCATTTTAATTTCCAATGTTTGTTTGATTTATTTAAAATTGGCAGGATTTACCTTCCATATTTCAGTAGTTTGCATCAGTGTCACAGTTAGTCTTCTAAATATTATGAAAAAACAGTTTAAATGAAGACAAACTACTTAAAATCTTACCTCACACTTTTGTTTATGCAAAAAAAATCATTTGTTGTCCGTTGACGCTTAAGCTCCGCCTTCTCTAATTTGATTGGCTCAATCTTAATCATCCGGTCATCGATGAGCGCCGTTATAACAACTAAATATTTCCTTGACCTTTTTTCCATGTTTTTTGTCATTCTAACAGCAAACAGGACATCAAATGTTTGGCTGACAAGTTTATTTGTTTTTATTGTGGGAAAATCGCCTGTTTCAATGTTTACGACGGTTATCCTCTCACACTCTCACTCGGTGACAACTGTTTGCACTTTTGTCTTCTGAATGCCTCATTGTTTGTATATCTGTACTTTGGGATTCTAGAGACAATCGCGGTGAATTTCTCCTCCTCCCCTCAATTCTAGAGAGCAGTCAAATCGCCAGCAGCGGCATGTGCCGGAGCGGGAGATCCGTGTTCTCAGGGCGGAGTCGCGCTGCTCGTGGCCGCTGCACTGTGTGTGATTAGGAGTGGCCTGTGCGCCAAACCCTCGACGACAAATATTGACTCGGCCTTCACTGAACTTCTGTCTCCAGGAAAGGTGAAAAGTAAGAATATATTCAGTTAGGGTTAAGGACACCTCAGCAATTCATTCAGCCTACGACGCCATATTCTGTTCACTGAAGGATTAAGATAAGTGAACAGAGATTGCTCAGGAGATCTGTCAGAACAGTTCTTTCTTTCTTTCTTTCTTTCTTTCTTTCTTTCTTTCTTTCCTTTTTTCGTAGTGTGTTTATATACTTTTTTTTTTTCAAAAAGCACATTGCCTAAGTTGCTGTTTATTTTTCTTATCACCATTATAGTGATACAAGGTGACAGGAAAGCCATTAATAATGCTACAAAAATGTTTATTTTTTATAATTTTTATTTTTATACAAGATTACTGACAAGAAATATTAGATTGTAATCATGTATTCATATAAACCAGAAAGAGGTATAAGCAATTCTAATGATTATTACTACCACTGCTGCTGCTATTACTACTACTAACCTTCTACTACTATTACTAGGCTACTACAACTACTACTACTACTAATAATAATTATAATAATAATAAATAATAAGAGGAAAGAAAGAAATATTAAGCTGAATCTTCAGTTTTCCATCACAGAAATAACACATTTTCAGATATAAAAACAGATAGTTAAAATTTTTAATGTTGATCATTTTTTGGTCATTAATTTTATTTTATATTTAATATTTTATTAGAATCTATATAATTAAAATATTTCATTAATTAAAGTTTTATATTATTAAACATTTTCAGAAGGTTGAACACGTTTCCTTTTGACTTAAGGATCAAAATTTTGGAGGGGTTAAGTCTCATAGACTTCTGTATTTTGTGACAAATTGTCAATAAGATAAACCTGTCGTTTCCATCACTGTGGCAGAAATGTAGAGAGAAATGTCCACCTGAAGGACACAGAGAGTGAAGTCATAAAAAAGCCTGGATTCATTGAGTCTGAGTGGTGTAGGTTGTCGAAGAGGCCTAACTTGATTCCGCCGCACAAAGACACCATTGATCCTCGGCTGGTCACATTATCCCAGAGCAACTGGTGGAAAGGGGTTTTGCCAGGCCTGAATTACAACATTATTTCAGAGAAAGTAGTCAAATTAATAGACATTCACCCCTCGAGCTCACATACAATGACTTGCTCTGGAAATGTTAACTGTATGCTTACGACACATGACAGAGGATGTTACACAATAATTGCTTTAACTGTCATGTAATACATATTCTGAATTATCGAACAAAAATATCACTGTTGGTGGTTTTATTTTATTATTAAAAGTATAAAAAATGAACTATAAATCAATATTTGTTATATTATGATACACAATTGAGCGCAAAATGATTAGTCTGTGAAATATTTATTCTTAATATTAATATATATATATATATATATATCTATGTATATATA
>CAIGQQ010000001.1:14412420-14429952 GCA_903798035.1 Danio albolineatus
AATTATCAAGTGATATTTAATGAAGGAAATTTTAACAGTATTTACAATCATTTTTTTTTAGTCTGGAGAAAGTCTTTTTTTTTTTTTTTGCCTGGAATAAAGAAGTTTTCTACATTTTTTAAAAAAACATTTAAGGTCAAAAATATTTGCCCGTTGAGCATTTTTTTCAGTATGCTACAGAACAGACGATTATACAACATATACATACTGATAAATTTATATAATTTCAAATGATAAACTGTATGAATAGTCAAATAAATAACAAATTAGTTAATATGTAAATAAAAAATACAAGAAATTAAAATAATATATATAATAATGACAAAACGTTACACAGAAAGAAAGAAAAAAAAACATCAAACATCTTCAGACTCAGCAGTCTTAAGGACACGTCAGTGTTCAGAAGAACTCCATTCAAGAAACTTCCTTTTAAGCAAATGTTTGAGGAACAGGATTTTAATGTAGACTATACAGAATACTGTATACAATACACACCCTATTATATTACAGATATTCAATTATCTGAAGGTATAATACAGCAGCTAGTTATAATGTCCAAATGTGCAGATTGTAGTTTTCAGTAACACTTTGTTTTAGAATAATTTTTACCGGTTACATGCATTTACTAACAGTAAATTATGCATATTGCAAGCAACTAACTCTATATAACTATATTTCTAGCCCTACATTATGTGTGTATCGTAAATTGATATTTGTTATAAATTCAACAGTTAGCTCTAAAATCATAGTTTATGATAACTCAACATTTTAGTGTCCTTATTACACTAAAATATCAGGAAATCCTGCATAGTTTCATGCGACTCTAAATATTGTTTTTGACAACACAACATTTTAGCGTCCATATACATTTTGCATGTATATAACATTAGTAAATAATGCATAATTACATGCAACTGATGCCATATTCCTAATAATTTTGTAATATGAAGGAGGCCTTAAAATAAAACTAAGTACAGTCATGTTTACTTCAGATATATACAAATTCAGATCAGTTTGTATATTCTGATTCTGATTGTTCATTCAAATCTTACAAAATCAGATCAATCAAATCTAAAATGAACAAAAAAGCATCAAAAAATGAACAATAGCTGTAACAAATCATTTTAAACCCACGTCATGCCTCAAATGACAAAAAGTCTTTTAATGTACCCCTGTATGACATCACAGATCTGAGCTCAGCCAATCCTGAAAAGCCCAATCACACTAGTCTTCATTAGCTTATTGCGAGTATCTGCTGATCTGTCCTTGGCATCGAACCAAATAAAAGAGTAAATGGAAATTTGCATGCAAAAATGAGACCCGAGCGGCACTAAAGGGAAGAATGACATTCCAGAACAGGAGTAGGTGGGCGGAGTCTTATGAGCAGGAGGGCAGGGCCTCAGGTGAGCAGGTGTATAAGACTCGGACAGGTGGAAGAGAGAGACGCAAAAGCCGGACCAGGAGTCTGAACAAACGCAGCAGGGAAATTCAGCACAGGTAAGATAACATCAGCTTATTTTGCAAGCAACTGTAACTGCCAGCGTTTATGCCATAGTCATGCTTTGTCATTTCCTAACGGCTATATATTGAAATGTATTCGTTGTTTCAGCTCATCAAGATGCTCAAAGGATTACTGTCAGTGCTCTTGGTCCTGGTGGCCTTGTCATCCGCCTTGGGGAAGCCTGAGAAAAACACTCCAAAGAAGGAGAAAGAAAAGAGAGTTCCTCAGACTCTTTCCAGAGGTCAGCTTCAGGATCAATAATCTTAATATTTTCAGAAACGTTGGTTTGTTGGTGTGGTTTAGTGAGCTGTTATAAAAGTGTGGCTAAAGTGTAATGCAGTATTACTATTGATGTTAGTTTTTCGTAATATAATAATTTCTTCAACTTACTTTTTGCAATATTTATTGAAATGACTTACATAGTGTCAATTTTCATTTTTTATATTAATATTCTGCTTTCTTTTGCTTTTAGGATGGGGCGATCAGCTGATTTGGGCACAGACATATGAAGAAGCTCTGTTTTGGTCACGATCCAAGTGAGAAATCTCAGATTCACGTTTTATAGATCTTTAACCAACAATCATTAATTATGGAAGATGTATTGATATATGTTTTTTTATATATTATAATTTAGGAACAAGCCTCTCATGGTCATCTTTCACCTGGAAGACTGTCCACACAGCCAAGGTAAATCACTTTTATTAATAAATTTTGGTTGTTGGCAATTCAACATTTCATGTTTGTGATGTTATTTAGCATTTTTTTAATATATATATATTTTGTGTTGTTGTTTTTTTCTAGCTCTGAAGAAAGCTTTTGCTGAGGATAAAGAAATCCAGAAGTTGGCTGATGAAGACTTCGTGATCTTGAACTTGGTGGTGAGTTTCCAATAAAAATCCCCCCCCCCCCCCCTTTTTTTTTTTTTTTTTACATAATTTTTTTATTTGTTAACATATTAAATTAAACTGCATTAACTAACCAGGACTAACTCATTGATAGTTATGACTTTGAGTCAATCTCAACATTGATATGTTATTGAATTATTGAGTTATACATGTTCATATTAACAACCGTGAGCTAAATACTTCTAAAGTAGTTATTAATCTTACTTAAAGTTAATTACAGTATTTTAAAATATTATATCTGGTAAGTTGTTATCTATCTTGTTATTAGTTGTATGTGTTCTTATTAATTAATAATATTAAGACCTGAGCCAACATAAGCTAATCATATAAATGAATACTGACTGCATCTCTGTTTAATGTCTATCATCTTTTTTTCATAATTATTTTGTGTTGTCACTTGTCACTTTATGTACACTGGAAGCTTCTGAAGCCAAAGCAAATTCTTTGTCTGCGAAGCACACTTGGCAATAAAACTGATTCTGATTCTGATTAAACATTTAATAATTCACGGTAATTCCAACATTTAAACTTCTAGGCTTAAGTTTACGACGGTTTTACTACAAATAAAACCAAAACTATGGCAACTATACTTTGCCACACAAATCATAGTCTAACGATGGTATTTGTACACAATAAACCTGTGGTTCTACAAATGGCAACGTACCACACTTTTACAAGGCAATACAAATATAACCTTGGTTATTTTTATAGCAGTAATATATAATCCTAAATAATGGAACTAGCAGCAATGTTGAATGCTAATTTCCAACTGTTAACAACTGCTGTATTTTTATGATGTAAGTAAATATTAATAAACATGTATTACTGACAGATACAGCTAAATAACTGTCATCAATACATATGTCAGTTATATGTGTGGTAAATATGTGGTAAACTTTTTTTTTACAGTACGAAACCACAGATAAGCACTTGTCTCCTGATGGCCAGTACGTTCCCAGAATCATCTTTGTTGGTGAGTTGATTCAACCACATTAAATAAATAATGCAACACATTAAAAAAAAGTCTTACATAAATGATGCAAACCTTCCCCGTTTTCCAGATCCCTCCATGACGGTTCGGGCGGACATCACCGGCCGCTACTCCAACCGAATGTATGCCTATGAACCGGCCGACCTGAAACTCTGTAAGTATGAACGCAGCATTAAATACTAATATCAGTTATTCCTCGCTATTATACTGAAGGCGTCGTTTGTTTGCTTTTTGTTTCGACAGTGTTGAGCAACATGCAAAGAGCCCTGAAGTTTCTGAAGACCGAGTTGTGAACACAAAAGCCTAATCTTTTCGTCCGTCGAGATGATTTGACTTCCCTGAGGGCTATTATTACTTTGTCATTTGTTTACTGACGGCATGAAACGCACTGTAAAATCCTGTACAAATACACTGAAGTACGTTCTTTAAACACATTCTGTTACGGTTAACCTTCAGGCTTTCATTTTCATGTTTTTTTTTTCCAATAAATGAAGTTGTTCGAAAAATGTCTGTCAGTCCCTGTCATTTGTTACGCGGTGACGTTTGTTGTAGGCCACAGCTTATTCAAATCAGCAGCATCTGCCTGTCGTGTGTGCTTTTCCAGTTAACGGAGTCTCCGGTTAATATCCTGGTGGGCGGAGTCTCATTATAACTAGCAGTGAATGTTTTTTTTTCCAGGCATGTGTGTCGCCTGTTACTAGCAGCCTTTGTTAACCACAGAGCGTGGCAGTGTTTGATTGGTTTGAAGTTGGAGGAAGTTTCATTCCTGAAATGCTCCATTAGGCTGGAATGGGATTTGAAACAATGAAAGCATTTGCACTGTGGAAACTTGACAATTAAATTATAGCCTGGCTAAAGTACAACTTTGTGGTCAGCCTTTTTTTTATGGCATATATGGTGTAATGAACTGTTGTTTGTATATTATGTACACCAATTTGCGGCTGTATATATGATCAAGCAATGATAAAATAACAAGTGATATTAACATAATATATAATAAGACTATAATAATCAAATAATATATATTAAAAACAATACATAATGCAAAACAATAATTAAATGTAAATATATTTTCGTATAGAAGATTTCCGAAGTAAATTACTATGTACACTGTAAGAAGTATTCTAATACATATATAGTGTAAAAAAAAAAGTGCAGCTAAAATTGCTAAAAATGTTTCAAAGAATGTTTCAAGTATTATGGGATGGCATACTGGAGATTGTATATTATATGAAATTACACTTGTATATACTCACCGGCCACTTTATTACGTACACTTTACTAGTACCAGGTTGGACCCACTTTTGCCTTTATAACTGCCTTAATCCTTCGTGGCACAGATTCAACAAGGTGCTGGAAATGTTCCTCAGAGATTTTGGTCCAAATTGACATGATAGCGTCACGCAGTTGCTGCAGATTTGTCGGCTGCGCAGCCATGATGCGAATCTCCTGTTTCACCACATCCCAAAGGTGCTCTATCGGATTGAGTTCTGGTGACTGTGGAGGCCATTTGATTACAGTGAACTCATTGTCATGTTCAAGTAACCAGTTTGAGATGATTCGTGCTTTATGACATGGCGCGTTATCCTGCTGGATATATGAAGATGGGTGCACTGTGGTCATAAAGGGATGAACATGGTCAGCAACAATTCTAAGGTAGGCTGTGGCATTGACAGGATGCACAATTGTACTAATAGGCCCAAAGTGTGCCAAGAAAATACTGCACCCACCATCACCAGCAGCCTGAACTGTTGATACAAGGCAGAATGGCACCATACTTTTATGTTGTTGATGACAAATTCTGAGGCTACCATCTGAATGTCGCAGTAGAAATCGAGACTCATCAGACCAGGCAACGTTTTTCCAATCTTTTGTACAATTTTGGTGAGCCTGTGCGAATTGTAGCCTCAGTTTCCTGTTCTTAGCTGACAGGAATGGCACCCGGTGTGAACTTCTGCTGCTGTAGCCCATCCGCCTCAAGGTTCGACATGTTGTACGTTCAGAGATGCTCTTCTGCATACCTTGGTTGTAACAAGTGGTTATTTTAATTACAGTTGTCTTTTCATCATCTCAAACCAGTCTGGCCATTCTCCTCTGAACTCTGGCATCAACATAGCATTTGTCCCCACAGAACTGCCGATCACTGGACATTTTCTTTTTCAACCCATTCTCTGTAAACCCTAGAAATGGTTGTGCATGAAAATCCCAGTAGATCAGCAGTTTCTGAAATACTCAGACCAGCCCGTTTAGCACCAACAACCATGCCACGTTCAAAGTCACTTAAATCACCTTTCTTTGGTTTGAACTGCAGCAGATCGTCTTGACCATGTCTGCCATGTGGTTGGTTGATGATAAATTTGCATTAACGAGCAGCTTGAAAGGTGTACCTAATAAAGTGGCCGATGAGTGTATATTAAGTCAAAGTATAAAAACTACTTTGCGCCTTAATTGTACAGGTAAAAACCATAGTCCAATGTATACTTTCAACAGTTGTTAAAAGTGTATGTGTAAGTATATGTTCATTAATAATTTTTTAATTCACTCTTTTTACTTTTTAGTTTAATGGAATATAATAAAGTTACCCAATTCATTTTTCGGTGCCATTTATATATATATTTTTTTTTTCTGTAATAACTATCTAAGCCTAAAAAAAAACCCCAAAGCATTAGCTATAAGCATTGTGGAAACTCAACAATGAATTTACACAATGACAACACAGACCAAAAAACAAAAAACAAAAGACATGTGACCTCAAGAGTCTTTATTTTTTTCAAATGTTTGAAATCGCAGTTCACAGAACCATTGGATATAGATGTACATGTCAATGAGGAATGCATGCAAGAAGCCAAAACAATACACAAAATCAATTCAGTAAAACTAACACACACACATACATAATGGAAAATAAAATAGGCAGATAAATACGTCGAATATGAAATGTGAGATCAGAACAGTGCTTGTGAAAACGTCCTTCCGTTATTCTTTATATTTAAATGTGGTTTCAACATTTTTCTTACTAATAACGAAGTTCAAGTAATGAGCTATAGTTATGCTAACTGACTTTTATTGCAAATTTATTGCATTAAAGTGAATCCGAGCAAGTTTGATTTGACTTTGTCGTTCATGCTAACTGTTAACATGTGCACTATTAGACTTAATCAATGTATAACTGAATACATTCTGAAATTGTCACTATATATAAATCATGATGATCGAAACAGCTCATTTTCTGTTTATGCTTTTACTAGATGACAAAATGGTTAACATTAAACCAAATGGTGTTGATTGTTTAGCCCATTACTGCAAGTACTGCATACTAATATTTGGTGTTGTGTTCTTTCATTACATAACATACAGCCTCATATAACGTACAGTACAGTGCCGTCACACTGTAATCTTGAAAAAAAATCAAGCACATAATAATATATAGCAGCAAGAACACGCAGGCTGGTCTCCTCTTCTCTTCGGTAAAAGCAAACGCACACTTTCTGTAACAGCTCCAGTGGAGATATCAGTGGTCAAATGACAAATTGAGGAGAATCTGACCTATAGGAAGGCGCTGGGATTCGCCCGCGGGTCCTTCTGGTTCCTGTATCGGTATGTCAGCCAAACACCCAGGATCTGAAATGAGCAGAATAATATTAATAATTAAAAAAGGGGGGAAAAAGTAAATATATTTGGTTAAATGTGCAGTAAACAGCCAGCTACTGTGGTTAAAGGTCCTGTGAAGTGCTTTGAAATGTGCATTTTTATTCAATGTTTGACGTAATCTCAACTGAAACACGAAGAGAGGGTGGGACATCGAGTAGCTCCTCCCCTTTTTGCAAACAGCCAATAGAGTTTTATTACAGCTCTGCCAGTGAGTGGCTTAAGCACATAAAATGTGAAGCATCTTGAAGGGGGCGGGGCATGTCAGGTACTAGACTGCATTTGATTGGTCATAAGTATAAGATGACGTGAATAAAAGTGTTGATCTATTAGGTGGAAGTGACAAACTATAAACTTTACATGTTTCTAAACTTTACATCTTCTAAACGTGAATTTTGTGACTGTTTTGGAGCACACTAGCTTATAGATGTCTTAAAAATGAGCAATACTAACTTCTAAAAACCTTTGTTTTGATTTCATGGGACCTTTGAAGGTTAAAGAAATAAACGAATAGTTATCACTGTACTTCCCAAATGATTTTGTATCACAAGTTTTCTAAAATGTTGCTAAATATGCAAATGAGGCTCTACATAATTAAATGTGCTAATTTGCATATATTTCTAGCACAAAAACCTGAACACTCAATGAAGTTGGGTTCAAAATTCTTGTTTTTTCTTTTTTTTTTCAGAGTAGATTTTAGGTTTGTCTTTATGTCTCTCTATAATTCATAATATGTTTGTAGAACAAAATGTTATATATAATTAGGTACGTTATTTCTGAACACATTGCATGACAAAAATCTTCAGAATATAGCTATGAATATAACATATCGTGTTTATATAAATTGCTGATGAATTTGATATTTATGACCCATAAATGAAAACACAAACTTCAAGAAACCAGCCTTTAAAAATATGTATTGTAATTGGAATTTACAGGATTAGATGTTTGTTAGATGATAGTGTTTGGTTTACATAACTGAGCAAGTTATACTTGTATATCTTAAGTCATGTCCACATGAACATGGGTATTTTCGAAAACAGCACTTTTTTGGTGCGAAAAACTTTTTTAAAACCAAAACTTTTTAAAACTCCAGGCAGGGTGAAGATTTTTCTAACTCTGGGTACACTGTCGTTGTGCGGACGAGTAGAGTCAATCTGCGGACTGCAAAAGAGGGTCGTAACATGAAAAGAAGAGGTGTGAACCTACACTGGCCTCACTGTTCGGTTACAATTATCATGCCATCGATTCGGTTCAGTTCATTATATCGGTGCATCACGGTGCACTGACGATGCTTTCCATAAACAATTTGATATTTTACTAAGCATCACAATAATTCTTGGATTAAAATGTATAATTATATATATTATGTATAAATGTATTTAATAATTATTTATAATACAATTTTGTCCTTTAATACAATCAGTCAGATATATGTACTGTACATTTAATTTTAGCTACTCAAAGGAAACACTCCTTTTGAATGTATCAAACAAAACTTAAGTACATGCACAGAACAACATGAGCATTTATAGCAAATAAACTAATGTAAATATTATCCTGCTTGCTTTTTGAGCAATGTCGAGTGAGTTCTTTAACGCCTGTGATTGGTCACGCACTCAACAGAAAAGGCTGTGATTGGCTCTAACGGTCAGCGCTGTGCAGCAAACAGTGACACGGACACTGATGTTCAATGGCTTTGGCTTTTAGCCGATCCATTATAGACGGCAACGCAATGGAGAAAACTCGCTCTGCAGAACGCTTGTGTCTGGATCCACAAGTAACATTACTGTTGTAACAGCCGAGAAAGGAGATAAAACATTACCTCACGAACATGCCAGCAGGTCAAAGAGGCCACAGAGAGTGAGATTTTGTTCTAGCTGGGTTCTGATGTACCACCCTGTCACTGAAAGGCTGGAGTTGGAGCGTTTTAATTACTTCCGGTTTCCTCCGTCGTCAAAGTAAGATACCATATAACGCATATGTGATAAATGACGTCAGTACATAATAACCGGTTATGATTATCACTGAACCGATACTGAATTGTTCGCGTCTGCATCGTAATGCATCGAAGAAAATTTACTTTTGACCCCCTTAATAAAAAGGGTATAGCTTGTTGTAGAGGCCGCCATTACTTAGTTATCAAAACCCACACTTCAAAACTAGTTCGTTGTCAAGATAGAGCTGTATCATCACAGTCAATCACAGTTATTAACATCTACGCCTACTCCACTGTGCACACGTACAGCCGTAAGTTGTGGAGGCTTTCATACTTGACTCACCATTGTACTGTTATTTAACATAAGGCTGAGCAAATGACCACAGAAACGTTTCTTTTTATTGCTATTATCTTTGGGTTAACAACCCTTCAATGAAATTCACCAAAGTGTCTCAAAGTCAGATTGAAGCAGAGGTTCCTTTTACATTCTGACCTCAGTGAAGCTGAAGAAGAGGCCGATTCCCCCGACGAAGCGCAGCACCTCTCCTGCGTGCTCCTGGATCTTTGCTGCGCACGTGGTGCAAGTGCTGTAGTGAAAACAGGGCTGTAGAGCAGACGAAAAAAAGACATTAGGAACAAACACTGCGATTGTCTTACTTGTGGTGCATTGTGTTAACATAATACGCATGCAAATTATCAGCACAGTTGTTATCACCCACACAGTTGTCATTTATAGTTCAGCGTATGCATGTGCAAAACAACAAAAGAACAGTGAAGTGTGTGTGTGTGTGTGTGTCTGTGTGTCTGTTTGTGTGTATGAGAGGAAATTACAGCAGCGCAGCTTCCATTGACGTCCATGTGGGAGAAACCGCAGCAGTTTAGACTCTTCTCAACGTCCCTCTGAGTGGTCAAAGAGTTGTTCCAGCCCACCTCCAACAGGTGATTCTGTATGAAACATGGGACGACTTATGAGAACAAGCTAACACTTATCACAGTTTTGTGTAGTTCGTACTCGCGCTGCAATATCAACAGATTATCTGTAGTGTCATCATTCATTCATCCCTTTATTAATCTGGGCTTGCCACAGCGGAATGAACCGCCAACTTCTCCAGCATATGTTTTACACAGCGGATGCCCTTCCAGCTGCAACCCATCAATGGGAAACATCCATACACACTCATTAACTACAGACAATTTAGCTTACCCAATTCACCTATACATGTCTTTGGACTTGTGAGAGCAACCGGAGCACCCGAAGGAAACTGACGTGAACACAGGGAGAACATGCAAACTCGAATCATCGACCTTCTTGCTGTGAGGCGATTGTGCTACCCACTGCGGCACCGTGACGCCCCTAGTGCGCTTACAGTACATGTAATATCATATTCAATATAAGCATTTGTGTATTGCATGCAGACGTTGTTTATCCAATTTTTACCAATCAGACGAGGCCTTACTGTCTTTATACTTGCCTCTCCAGTAGGTGCTGTTATGCTATTAGCTAGACTGGCGCAAAGGTTAACAGGTTTTCAGAGGTTTTTAGTCATTCATAAGTTTAAAGTCTAAATGTTTGAACTTTGAAAAAATCAATTTTGGTCAAAGAACTTTTGATTTGATGAAGTTAAAGGTCCAATGAAATTAAAATAATGTTTTTTAGAAGTTAGTATCAGTATGTTAGCCTTCAAGGGTATCTATAAGCTAGTGTGGTACAAAACAAATGACAAATTTCACGTTTAGAAGATATAAAACTGATATAAACCCGTAAAGCTTGTAGTTTAAATGGATCAAGGTTTTTCTCCAAGTCACCTCATGCTTCAGTTTCTCATCTCATAAATCTTGACCAATCAAATGCTCTCTAGTATCTGACATGCTCCGCCCCCTTTAAGATGCTTCTCATTTGCTGTTTATTTGGAACGCTTGAGCTCAACCACTCTCACTAGCTATGTTTCCATCCAAAAATGCGAATTAACTTTATGCACAAAACTGGATTATCGCATAAAAGACGTGCGAATAAAGCAGCGTTTCCATCAGCAGTCAAAGTGGACAAATCGTTACTTCCTGATTAACTGCCGCCAAATATCAACAGTTAAAACGTAATTTGCTGCAGTAGGAGAAGCTGTGTCGATCTTTTTCTTCATTTAATAAATGACTTGTGCCTCAGAAGGCAAACCTGACACGCAGTGAACACGCGGTGGCGTTTGAAGGTGTCAGACGCGGAGCACAGACGCTCTTGATTCTAGAGGTCATTAATAATATAATAACACAACTACTTAAACTTTAAGGTGTTTTAGAATGACCAAAACAACATTTCAGATGTTTTACGATGTGCTCAGCCTGCTGGTTTGTCCATTTACACACATTTTTATCATCACATGATCTCTTATAACTAAATCACATGACCTTTATTTAATGCGCATACTGGAATTTATGCGGTAAAAGGGTTTCCATCGCAGTTTATGCGCATCTTTTCTTATCGAATAAAAAGTTTATCCTACTCAGTTATGTGCATAGATTTTTTATGCGCATTTTCAAAATTTATGCGCATCATGGCGTTTCCATAAACCGTTTTTTATGTGCATATCCAAACTGCGAATAAAAACGCTACTGGCTGCTTTTTTTTTAATATGGAGGAGTTACTCTATGTCAGAACCTCTCTTCGTTTTTCAGTTGAGATTACGTCAAACATAAACAGCTGTTGCAGAAAGTGTGTGTTTGCTTAAACCGAAGAGAAGAGGGGTCCAGCCTGCGTGTCAAATGAATAAAAATTGCACATCACAAAGCACTTCATGGGACCTTTAAAGAACCCCTTTTTTATAAAGAACATTTTTTAATGAAAGGGTTCATATTCACAAGTGAATAATGTTTATTTTTCTGATTATATAAATATGGGAATACTAAAAAGTGATTAATTTAAATATGATAAATGCAGGGCGACACGGTGGTGCAGTAGGTAGTGTCACCTCACAGCAAGAAGGTTGCTGGTTCAAGCCTCGGCTGGGTCAGTTGGCATTTCTGTGTGGAGCTTGCATGTTCTCCCTGTGTTCGCGTGGGTTTCCTCCGGGTGCTCCGGTTTCCCCCACAAGTCCAAAGATATGCGGTACAGGTGAATTGGGTAAGCTAAATTGTCCGTAGTGTATGTGTGTGAATGAGAATGTGTGGATGTTTCCCAGTGATGGGTTGCGGCTGGAAGGGCATCCGCTGCGTAAAACAAATGCTGGATAAGTTGGCGGTTCATTCCACTGTGGTGACCCCGGATTAATAAAAAGGGACTAAGCCGACAAGAAAATGAATGAATGAATGAATGATAAATGCACTCTTAAAAATAAAGATGAATATAATTTGTATCATATTGAATGTTTATTTTAGTATGATCATTACATAAATAAATGAGTTTAAATAGCTAATAAAAATTAGCAAGTATCCAAGTAACATTTTAAATTCATGATTTTTATTTATAAATGCTTGAAGAATAGGAAGTTCAAAGGACTAGTCATTATTTGAAACAGAAATCCTTTTCAGATTATAAAATCTTTTCTCTCACTTTGGGTCTATTTAATGCATTGAACACAACTGAAAAACTTCTTAATTATTGGTATCTGCAGCACATTTTCAATGTTGAGAGCAGAGATATAGTGACGCAGTACAGTGAACAATAATCTTACCTGTTGCTCTTCGTTAATAGCCAGACATGCACTGGACACTGCAAACTGAACTACAAACACCAGGAACAAGATGATCATGTACTGTTATCAATGAGTTAAAGATTCATCCATGCAATACAATGCAGAAATATAAAGAGAATAATCACTAAAAGAATATATTTTGGTTTTACTGGCTCTTAAAGAGTTAGTTCACCCAAAAATGAAAACTCTGTTTGCCATCATGTTTAATCATTCATTCGAGACATTCGTTCATCATGGAAATGCAAACTATTATATTTTTCAAAGGAATTCGAGAGCTTCCTCAACCTCCGTTGACAGAAATAGTCCAGAGATGTTCAAATGCCAGAAAAGAAACCTAAAACATTGTTGAAACATTCCATGTGAGTTCAACTTAGAGGTGTGAACTTACAGCGGTCTCACGGTTCGGTTCGGTTACGATTATCATGCCATCGATTTGGTTCAATTTGATATCTCGGTGCATCACGGTGCATTGACGATGCTTTCCATTCACAGTTTTATATTTTCTTCACGTCACAATAATTCTTATATTAAAATGTATAAATATATATTTGTATACTATTTGTAACACAATTTGGTCCTTCAATACAAACAGTCAGAAATATAAACTGTACCTTTAAAAACTGAAGTACATGCATAGAACAACATAACAGCATTTATAGCAAATAAACAAGTGTAAATATCCCGCTCGTTTTTTGAGCCTTGTCTAGTGAGTTCGTTCTTACACCCCTATGATTGGTCACGTGCTCAACAGGAAGGGCTGCGATTGGCTCTAACGCTCTGGCGCTGTTCACCAATAATAAACACTCATAAACAGCAGCGGTGATCACAGCTGATCCATGATAGACGCAGAGGAGAAAACTCTGCAGACACGCACTTGTGTCTGTATCCAGAAGTATCGCTGTAACCGCCGAGAGGAGAGGAAAAGTTATACCATCAGGTCAGATGGGAGAGAGAGAGAGAAAAGGAGTACTTTCATTTTCTCAGTCGCAGTGAAATAGGGACTTCTGCTGTAAGTGTCAGTGAAAGACTGTCCAGCAAACACACACGCAGTGAAATTGTGCACAGTTTCTGAGTTTTTAAGTAATTGGAGCGTTGTAAAATACTCGCTCTCACCTCCCTCGCCATAGTAGGCTACGGAGACATAGCGCAAATGATATAAATGATGTCAGTACATATTAACCGGTTATGATCTATTATTGAACCGATACCGAATTGTCCGTGTCTGCATCGCAGTGCACCGAAGAAACAATTAATTTTGACACCCCTACTTCAACTGTAATCATATGAAGCTTGAAAAACATTTTGTGCAGCAAAAAAAAAATCGACTTGGTTTGGCAATGTTCCTCATCAATGTTCGACTCTTCCACATCAGGCCAGGCTGTGCATTTACTACAGACAGTAAAACATAATGCCATTAGAGTCAGCAGCGTAACATAGCATCTTATCGCTCGCAGTAAACACGCACCCTGATCTGATGTGGAATACATAAAAGTAGTTTTTAAAGTTATCTGGCGCACAAAAGTGAGTTAAATCACATTAATTGTTTTATCATGTTTTTGGTTCTTTTCTTGACTAAATGTCTCACTAACATTGTTGTCTATGGAGGATGAGAGAGCTCTCAGATTTCATCTAAAATATGTTCATTTGTGTTCCAAAGATGAACAACAGTCTCGGGATTGAAACAACATGAGGGTGAGTAATTACTTACAGAATTTTTATTTTTGGGTGAACTAACCCTTAAATAATTCCAAACCTTTATAAGTTTCATTTTGTGAAGTTTATTTATAAACTAATTTCGAGAAGATCACGTGCAGATGATTGCTCGCTAAGTCCCATATCACAGCCATCTTCATTTTGAAGAATCCCCCCTTCCACCCCTACTCCTCCTCCTTTCCTAGAAGGGTGGCACGGTGGCCCAGTGGTTAGCACTGTTGCCTCACAGCCAGAACGTCACTGGTTCTAGTCCTTACCAAGCCAGCTGACGTTTCTGTGTGGAGTTTACACATTCTCCCAGTGCTCACGTGGGTTTCCCCCGGGTTCCCCGGTTTCCTCCCACCGTCCAAAAACATGCAACTTAAGTTAATTGACTAATCCAAATCGGCACCATAGACATGCTCCTAGTAAGTAGTTCTCTTTTCATAGCAATCACTATCCGTTTATTAGCTACCCGCAGGGGAGTTCTCGAGATCTACCTGAGCTCAAACTCTTCTCTCGCCTTGCAAACAGGAGGGAGCCCCGGGCTCGAGGATCTTATGAGCTCAGGGCTCTCTCCCGGGACAGCATGCCAAACAAGCTTTATAATCAATCATCAGCTAAGTGTGAACTCTTGAATATATTTAACACAAATTAAGATATTTTGAAGAATCCAGCGTTGATGTTTATGGTAGGAAAAAACGTACAATGGAAATCAGTGGCCACCAGTTTCCAACATTCTTCGAAATATCTTCTTACGTGTTCAGTGGTAGAAAAAAAGAAACTCAGAATTGGAACAAGCAGAGAGTGGGGAAATTATGACAATTTTTTATCATCCCTCTAAACGTATTTATGTTTCATTGAGCATATAAACAGTTTCCCATGCCCTTGACAGACTACAGAAATAAGCATGCCATCATTTGACTCTGAGTAACAGAGTGCAATAATCATACATAAGCTTCTCTGCAGAGGGTTTTGGTAATGACCCAAATTCATCTCAGGATTAGTTCGTTTCATTTCATCTGAGAGGCTTTTCGACATTACAAATAATTCAGTCTCATCTGTCATGTTAACTGCACCACTCTATGGACACACGGTGAAATGCATTACGAGAGCAGATCATAATCCTGTCTCATTTACAAAAGCAATGAAGATAAACAGAGCATATCAGATAACACATTGTTTTGTTGCATGAGGCCATTTAGAGTATTTATGTAAATGTTTATGAACAGCTGACATGATGAAATAGCATTTTTAAGTAATTATTTTAGACTGATCACACAGTTTGTCTGGAAGTACCGGTTTTACATGGATCACATCATTAAATTTCACCCTCTAGCATAAGTACTGCACAAGAACAGCTGAAGCGATCATAAACACTGCACTCGCTTTCTATGGATGATTACAGTAAAGGATACAAAGAAGAGCAGGACCTGATGGTGCTTCATGGCACCAATAAGTCCAGCAAGGGCCACAAAGAAGAGGAAAACCCCAATTCCTATGATGCCACCAACGACCTGGAAACTGGACACGAGCCCAAAACACTTTCCCCATGCGGCGATGCCAATCATCAGCAGACTCACCATCTGAAGGCACAAAGAGTCAGTGTTATTGTTGTTAAAGGGATACACACTTACAAAATACAAAAAACGATCATCCATGAGACAAACTTTATTTTACATTAAAGTGACATTAAAATGTGCTTCTTCACATGAAGGAAAATAAATACCTCTGTGTGTGTTTTTCATTGGTTCAACACAAACATTTCTTTTTTTGAGATATTATTAAAAAAAGAGAGAGAGAAAAGTCGAGTCGAGCTTTATTGTCATTCCACTACATGTGTGACATACAGAGGAATGAAATGTTGCGTCTCGCTGGACAACGGTGCTACATAAATTAATCAAATACAAACAAGACTCTGGACATAAGAGCTATTTTAAAAACCTGTGCATAACTAACATATACTATAACATACTTACCCATTAGACAGGCTATAAAATGAGCAAGATATTGTGCAAGGTATTAAAGGTGAACATTGTGCAAAAGAGGTATTTAAGGTTGGATATTGTGGGAAAGAGTTATTTGAGGTTGAAGCAAGCAGTGCAACATGATTTTGGCACAATTATAGTAAACATCATTTTTCCTTATTGAGCCCTTGTAAGATGAGTTTAAATAAAGTGTCAGGTGCATAAAAGCAAAAAAAAAAAAAAAAAAAGAATAATAGCTTGACATTTTGCAAATAATACAAATGATTTTATTTTTATTGCAGTTTTGTGAAAATGATAAAAAGTAATTTCTAAACAATCATTGTGCCAGTAATATTAATAGTATTATAATTACTATTTTAGATTTTTAAAAAAAATAATTTTCCAATTCCACTGACAATGACAGCTAAAACGATATGATTTAGGGGACTTACTTTTGCAAATGTTTTTTATAAGGGACTTAAAACTATTATTTCCACTCTTGAAAACTAATAATTCCTAATACCAAAAAAAAAAAAATTAATCAATTTTAATTTTAATAACAATGATAAATTATAATTCAAACTCAACATTGCATATATCCTGTGATGCGACTATTGCGAATGATTGATCACGTTGTGATATTGTGATGACATTGTATGTATATATATATATATATACACACACAGTTGAAGTCAGATTTATCAGTCCCCTGAATTATTAGCCCCCTGTTTATTTTTTCCCCAAGTTCTGCGTAATGGAGAGAAGATTTAGAAACACATTTCTAAACATGATAGTTTTAATAACTCATCTCTAATAACTGATTTATTTTATCTTTGCCATGATGACAGTAAATAATATTTTACTGGATATTTTTCAAGACACTTCAATTCAGCTTAAAGTGATATTTAAAGGCTTAACAAAGTTAATTAGGTTAACTAGGCAGGTTAGGGTAATTAGGCAAGTTATTGCATAATGATGTTTTTTTCTGTAGACTATTGAAAAAAAATTGCTTAATGAGGCTAATAATTTTGACCTTAAAATGGTTCTTTAAAAATTAAAAACTGCTTTTATTCTAGCCGAAATAAAACAAATAAGACTTTCACCAGAAGAAAAAAATATTATCAGACATACTGTGAAAATTTCCTAGCTTTGTTAAACATAATTCATAATTTGGGAAATATTTAAAAAAAATCAAAGGGGGCTAAT
>CAIGQQ010000001.1:14430352-14446533 GCA_903798035.1 Danio albolineatus
ATTATAGTGACAGTGTTGATTCATGGGATATATATATATATATATATATATAAGGTCTGCACTGGAATACATTTAATAATTTATTACAGTGATTTTAAAAATTCATTTTCAGCTTCATTACTCCTGTCTTCAGTCACATTATCTTTCAGAAATCCCTCTAATATTAATTATTATTCTTATTATTCTTCTTCTTCTTATTATTATTATTATTATTTTATTATGGTAATATTGATAAAAGCAATATTGATTGGAGTAATTTTATATGAAAAAAAAATCTTTATAAAAAAAAAGAAAAAAAAAACTGACCCCAAATTTTTGACAGAAGTAATTTTATACAAACTTTAGAATACTAAAAAGTTACTAATTTAAACATGATAAATAAACTCTTTAAAAAAAAAAAGATGTCAGGAAGAATCAAAGATAGGTTTTCTAGAAATACAGTTGAGTTCTCCAAAGAAGCTTTTAAAAAAAGATTTAAATAAATCAATTTTTCCAGTGTCAAGAACAACTTCATAGAAGCGTTTCACTGTTAAGAATACTTTGTGTGGTGAAAGGTTATGGACGTTACAACTTCTTCATGGAAATTTTGATGCCAATAAAGAAACTTTATATTCAAGAGAGTGAATCTCCGTTTATTTCTGCGTGACACGTTGAGATTATAGTGACAGTGTTGATTCATGGGAGCACAACTGTCAGGCAAATGGCACGGCGTTTCCTAAAAATGACCCAACAACAGCTGTGATACACTCCAGCAATAAAACACAGCCATCAGTCACATCATAACACTAATTACTTAAGCCTATTCATTTCTCTAAAACCCAAATGAGCATTTAGAGGTTAATGCACTGCCATCATTAACCGACACAGAGAAACGAGCCCACAGCTTCTGCTTCCTAACAAGTAACAAGTGAACCACCAAAGATGATTATAATAATGTGTTCCTCTTAATCTAAATGAAAGCAGTCCAATCAACACAGTATCAGCCTCGGGATATCTGCAAAAGTAGAACAAAAGCAGGATGTGAGCTTGCCAAAACAGAGGAGTTGCGAGGAAACCGGGATGTTATTATACGGGCTGTGCGTGAAACCAGAACCGCTCATCGGCCTCATTCCACACAAAGAATCGCTCTAAATAATTTACACGAGTCCTGTGACACCGAGCACTGTAATACAGCCACACACAAACACTTCATATATGAGCATTTATAAAAGCATACGTGCAAATGACACGATAAAGGCTGATAAAGATGTTCCATATGGTTGCATTGGTTACTCACAACATAAAGGATGTTGAGCGCGCACAGGGAATTCTTGGAGCAGGTGAATCCAGCGCAGCCCATCTTGATTGTTGTTTTACCGAACAGAAGCTTTAAAACTGTGACAATTACCGTCTTCGGAAATGTCAGTCACATGACACGCAAATCGAAGAATTTTGGAGAAGAAATCGTTGTTGGGAATCGAGAAAATACGAGAAAAAAGAGGAGTGTGGTTCAGACCAATTCACGGCGAACGCTGATGCATGAGAGGTTGCCAGATCCCACCCACTTTATCCCAAGCCACCCACTTTTTTTTAGGGCAAACGCTTGCTGCTCAGTTGTGATTGTAAGTTGGTTTATTTGACCGCAAAATTATCACAAGAAATAAAATAAAATAACTTAAATGTTTGTCTGCTTTGGATAAAAGAGTCTGCTGATTGTAATATAGATATATATTATTTGCCATCCTGTGAATTTGATGTTTATGATGTTTAAGATGATGTTTAACAGAGCAAAAAAATTAAGCAAGGCAAGCAGCCGCTAGGGCCCCGGGGAATTAGGGGTCCCAGAGCAATGCCAAGAAGTCTATATTAATCATATAGCTCTATTATACATTTTCAATTATATGTTGTAAAATCTGTTTATAATCATTTTACCATTCTTTTCAAAACTGGTGTAATGATCCTTCCCAGGAATGCATACTGCAGATTCATGGGGTTTGAGCAGTTCAAAGACACTGCCAGTCTGTCAGCAATCAGAGTAGAGCTGTAGTGTACAAGAGTGAGAATTTAGGAAAAATTTAAATTAGAAAATTTGGTAACACTTTATTTCGATGGTCCATTTGAGTATTAGTAGACTGTCTACTTAACATTTGCTGATATTGACATCCAACAGACATTTAACTGACTATAAGAAACTTTGCAAGTAAATGTCAACTTACACTAACCCTACCCCTAACCCCAACCCTAACCCCAACCTAACAGTCTACTTATAATCTAATGAGAATTAATTGCAATGTAACTTAAATTCAACAAACAGACCATCAAAATAAAGTGTGACCCAAAATTTTATTTAAACTAGAATTTTTTGGAAAAAAGTAGAAATAAGACAAACAATGAGACGTAGCGACTTCCTGCCTTCTGGCCAAAACACCTGTTAGTGCTGTGAGCTTGTACAAAGAACTGCAAATGTTGCATGGACCCTGCTCAAATAAAATACAATTTCACAAACAGCAATTATTCAAATCATAAGAAAAATGGTGAGATTAGTTTGATTAGTTTGATTGATTGTGAATTAAATTAGTTAAAATGTTGTTTTTAAATTAATATTAAAATCTAATCACAAAAAATAAAATTGCTCATTAACTGTACTTAGTTAGCGAACTTATTTTTTTATTTGTGAATTTATTGCATTTAGTTTTATATTAAGAAACTAAAGGTTACTGTATTTAAAAAATTTAAAAATATTTAAAATATACTTTAAAATATACTTCTATATTTATTTAAATACTTTTTTAACATGGAGTTTATTTACAAACAAATAAAAAATAAATATATACTAATCTACACAGAAAAAATATCTATAGAGAAAGTGAATGTTTTGAGTTTCAATGCTAGGGCCCCATACCTGGAATTACTTAGGGCCCCCAAAGCAGTCTGCCCCTGATAACCCTAACCTAACATAATTAACCTAGTTAAGTCTTTAAATTGCACTTTAAGCTGAACACTAAATCTTGGAAAATACCTAGTAAAATATTGTGTACTGCCATCATGGCAAAGATAAAAGACACAGTTATTAGAAATTAGTTTTAAACTTTTATGTAGCCTATCTTTGCCACATTTCAGTAAAAAAACTTAACAAGCAAAAAACAGTTATCATTTATACTTATTTTTATTCTCTTATAATCAATATTATGTAAGAAAATGCGGCGGTTCATTCCGCTGTGGCGAGCCTTGATGAATAAAGAGACTAAGCCGAAGGAAAATAAATGACTGAATGTAAGAAAACTGCAATAATACATCCCATTGAGGGGAGTACTCCAACATGGCAACCATTTAAGAAGGCGGGACTTTCTGTTCGCGGTAAAATTGATTGGTCAGTTTTTTCCTGAATAATGATTCATTGACAAGACGTGGTTTTCACGTATTCCCGCCTCTCCTTAGCAACAGTTGCGAAGAGAAGCATTCATTCGTCAAGACAACAATAATGGTTTAAAAAATCCAGTGTGAACTGTTTTCAAAGCTGTTTCATTTCTATCTGATGTCTAACTTCTGCAGTTACTAAAACAATGCCCATGATACTGCAGACATTTTTCAATAGCACACATGTATCTGTAATTTAACTGTGTATCTGTGATTTAGTTTCTGTCCCTTCACGTTATTAGGAGATAATACAAACATATATGTTTTAAATATGGTTAAAAATATAAAAACATTTAATTTCTTAATAATGTAGTCAGCAACACGGTGGTTAGCACTGTTACCTCACAGCAATGTCTCTGGTTCGAGTCCCAGTTGGGCTGGTTGGTATTTCTCTGTGGAGTTTGCATGTTCTCCCCGTGTTGGCATGGGTTTTCTCCACAGTCCAAAGACATGCAGTACAGGTGAACTGAATAAACTAAGTTGGCCGTATATTGTTTGTGCATGTGAGAGTGTTTCCCAGTACTGGGTTGCAGCTGCAAGGGCATCCATTGCATAAAACATGCTGGATAAGTTGGCGGTTCATTCGCTGTGGCGACCCCAGGGACTAAGTCAAAGGAAAATGAACAAATGAATGAAATAATGTAGGCTACACTGTAAAACATTTCACATTGGTTAAACTTACATACTCAAGTTCACCAGCTGCCTTGAGTCAACTCAACTTATAGATTACATGTATTTGTTTGAACTTAAGATGCTGTGTTTTAATTAAATATAAATAAATATTTAATTTATAAAAAAATAAATATATTATGAAACTCAAAATCTTAAATTGAAACAAGGAATCTGGGCAAGCTGAGTTGACTCACATTTTCAAGGCAGCTGGTGAACTTGTGAACTTGGTGAGTTTGTAAGTTTAACCAATGTTAAACGTTTTACAGTGTAATGATTAAGAGATCAAGGGACAGTCAATCATGCCTTAAGGTCTAAATACACATCTACTGTTATTCCTCATTTAACTGTATACTATAAATTAGCTGCAAAGGGAATGTTAACGTAGGCTTTAACCAAATAACTTTACAACAACAATATGAACCTGGACCACAAAACCAGTCATAAGAAAACTGAACATCATCTAAAAACTGAATCTTTCACTGATGTATTTGTTAAGATAATATTTGGATAAGATATGACATGATTTGATCTGTAATAATGGTTAAAAAATCTAATGTTGCGAAAATGGTCGTTCTTAGCAATGCACATTAGCCTAACCAAAAAATAAGGTTTCATGTATTTACGAAAGGAACAATGTTTCTTAAAGGAACATTTACTTAATAATCGAATGATTCTTGGCAATTCAGCCTACTGAAAAAGACACACTAGTGCAGTCACTAGAAGGCGTCCATCTGCTCTAGTCAAGATGCACAAGTTTTCCTGAGGCACAGAGATAATAAGATCAGAGTAAAGCTGACCTGCCGGTGAGAGAAGAGCAGCAGACTGTGTTCAAATCTCAAGGGCCCCTGCGGCAGGGTGAGAAAGAGCATCTGAAGAGCTTGTTTGCGCCGAAATGAAAGAATGACTGTAGGATTGAAACTTTAAAACGTGTTTCATGTTTGTGGTTTCGTGTTCTGGTCGTGTTTTCAGTCATACAAGAGAAAATATGCGTTGGTTTTAAATTATGGGTGGCACTTCCGGTTTAAAGAACTTCCGCTTAAAAATGACAGAAATGATCTTAATTAAACTTTAACATGGTCATAAACATGTTTGGTCATTTAATTAATGACAGCGGAAATAGAAAACGGGCAAGGTTCTGATATTAGCGTGTTGTTTTCGTGCCATCAACATCGTTTTTACAAAATTTACTTTGTGCACCTTTAATATAAATTTTTTTTATATGTGAATAATAATAATATAAACATACGCGTGTGTGTTTTAACTTTGTTTTAACTTTGTATCTTAATTTTTGTAACTTTGCCTCAGAATAATTGCTTTATCATTAATTAATTCATTTTCTTTTCGGCTTAGTCCCTTTATTCATCAGGGGTCACCACAGCGGAATGAACTGCCAACTTATCCAGCAAATGTTTTACACAGTGGATGCCCTTCCAGCTACAACCCAGTACTGGGAAACACCCATGCACACACATACACTATGGCCAATTTAGTTCATTCAAATCACCTATAGTACATGTCTTCGGACTGTGACGGAAACCGGAGCACCTGAAGAAAACCCACACGAACACAGGAGAACATGCAAACTCAGACAGAAATGCCAACTAGCCCAGCCAGGACTTGAACCAGCAACCTTCTTGCTGTGAAGCGATAGTGCTTTATCTTTTCTCTAAAATCTCTTTTTTTTTTTTTGTAAAATTTAAAATTTGCAAGAATAAATATGCCTGTTTGCTATATTAAATAAGATTAATATGATGCTCTCTGGTTCGAGTCTTGGCTGGGTCAGTTGGCATTTCTGTGTGGAGTTTGCATGCTTTCCCAGTGGTCGCGTGGGTTTCCTTCGGGTGCTCCAGTTTCCCCCACAATTCCAAAGACATGTGGTGTAGGTGTATGAGTGTGTATGGATGTTTCCCAGAGATGGGTTGCAGCTGGAAGGGCATCCGCTGCATAAAACATATGCTGGATAAGTTGGCGGTTCATTCCGCTGTGGCGACCCCGCATTAATAAAGGGACAAAGCCGAAAAGAAAATGAATGAATGAATGAATGAATGATACCGTAGGAACAGAATAGCAGAAATTTTGGTACCTTGAAAAAAAAAGTAAAACCTTGACATTTCCAAACAGACCTTTTTCTAAAATGTCCACAGTCCATATTTAATTTTTCTATAATATTGCTGCTAAATGACTCAGCAAGGAAAGTAAAGTGGATAATTATAGAAATGATAGACTAATAGTTTTAAAATGCACAATATTTTCAATCCTTGTTGACATGTTGTAGGTTTTAAGCAACTTGGTAATCAATCGGTGCCACTAGATGGCAGCAAAGTAATGCACATTTGTCTTCCACTTGTTCATATAGTTAAAGAGATTCACCCCAAAATTTAAATTCTGTCATCATTTACTTTCCACTGCACTTGCTCCAAACCTACTTGTGTTTCTTTCATTTACTGAACAAAAAAGAAGATTTTGTAGAAAGCTGTAAACCTGTAGTCATTTTCCTACTATGGATGCCAATGGTTATAGGTTTTTGGCTTCCTCCAAAATGTCTTCTTAAGTGCTCAACAATACAATAAGGGTGTATAACCACTTGAGGGTGAGTAAATTTAAATTATTTTTGGGTAAACTCTCCCTTTAAGCCAGAAGTTTTCAGGCCTGCAAGAGTGTGCTAGTGCACAATAAATATAAAATAGGTAAACACAATTACTATTATATATTAATATGATATATAAGTAGATGTATAAATAAGGAAATAAAAACAGTACTGTAATGAGTAAAAATTTACATGCTGACATAGCTATCCAAACACGGAGAGTCTCAAAATCCTTTTGTAAGAGGAACTACTTTCTTCCAACATTCCTTCACATCTGCAGCTGATGTTAGAACAGCAGAAGCTGTTACTAATTCACCACCGTCATTTTAGAGCTTGTATTTGAATGATTCTCTAGCCTAATGTCTAAAGTGATGACAAAACAGGTGATTTTGCTGACATTTTAAGATTATAATGCTGAACGGCATGAAATGTTGAAATTAATTTCTCTGTTGCAATTGGGAGATCACAGTAATTAACCCCAAAATAACCAAAGCAAAACAAACACTATCAGATTACTGTTGTGTTTGCGATAAGGAAAAACGCTAAACACATGCGGGCATTTCTTCTTTCTTTCTGTTTACTCAACTAGTCTACAGTAGCAAAAATAGGAGACTCATTAGAAACAAACAGATGGCCAACCAAAAAGTAACTCAGGGTTATACAAAGAGTGGCCAACTCAAAATACACACATTCCTGATTTGTGAGTCCCATCTCACACTTAATACACTACAAATACTATGGTATAAATACAGCACTACAACATACAAAAGAGAGGGAGATCAACTAAGATTGTGACTCACCAGTTTAAGAATGATTTGATCAGCTGTACAGAGGAGTTTTTCTCCTCTAAGGCAGGGGTCTCAAACTGAAATTTGCAGGGGCCCAAATCAATAACTCACAATTCATGGGAAGGCTATTTTAACATTCCACAAGAAAAATGTGGAAACCTGATGAAACTGATGCACTCAGACATTCTTCCCCAGAGAATCAAAGCTCCTTCTTTTGGTTTCTTGTAAATATTGAAGAGGTATTATAAATTGCTATGAAAATACTACAATTTAATAAGAGTGGGCATAATAATAATTATTATGTCCCAGTCAATTGTTGCTTAAGCAAAAGTTTAACAGATAGCGTAAGACAACAGAGTTTACTGGCAATCGTTCCTCTGGAAACAAAGAGTGGAAAAATATGTATATATTAACATTTACTTAAACATGTTCAATTCAGACAGCAGAACAATTTTTTTAATGTACATTTTTTATACTAATCTTAATATGCATATTGGGAAAAACTATTAATGAGACCATTTGAATCGAATATTAGCAAAATGATCATATTTACACCACCAGCATAACGTGTAAGCCATGAAGATGTGTTTGTACAACAAAATACAGGCGGTATAAAACTGATTACAATCAAATGACCCTTGAAAAATAGAGCACTTACGGACACTTATTTCAATGTGTAAATCAGCCCCAGAAATAATCTGCATGTGTGACCCGGTATGACCGCACACTGTGAGAAACCGAAAGTAACCCAAATATATAGTACAGTACTTTAAATGACCAGTAGGTGGGGTGGTCAAAACCACTAGTGCAGGGGTGCTCAACCCTGTTCCTGGAGAGCCACCCTCCTGCAGATTTCAGTTGCAACCCATATCAAACACACCTGCCTGTAATTATCAAGTGCTGTTCAGGTCCTAATTAATTGGTTCAGGTGTGGTTGTTCAGGGTTGGATCTGAACTGTGCAGGAAAGTGGCTCTCTAGAAACAGGGTTGAGCACCTCTGCACTAGTGGCTATATGCGACTACACAACGATAGTGATTCAAAAATGTGTGTTTTGTTCGGCTGAATCTTTTTATATTTTTGACGTCAGTTGTGGGCCGGAGGGCAAATTGTTTACGGGCAGGCTGTTTAAGACCCCTGCTGTAATGCCGAGTTCAGACTGCATGATTTTAGCCCCGATTTTGACTAGCTGACAGGTTTTAAGAAATCGCAGCCAATGGCATGAAATCACAGTCAAATCGGTGCTCGTTCACGCCAGTAATAATCACACAATTTGAACTATCAAAGACGTGATCTGAGAGAATCGCCGATGAGTCGCCAATGCCTGTGAGATATTTGGCATGCTGAATATCTGGAGCTGTCGGTCGATTCAAATCATGTCGTGTTAAATGTGTTTTGACTGAAAATAACACCTACAGCCGATGAGAGAGCAGCATTCATTAGTGTGGGTACCTGCAAGCCAGCGGGAGGTTGAGGCAGAAGTTAAAAGCGCTTATTTTCAGTTTTTTCAGACACAAGAAATGAAGGAAAAATTAGTGTAAATTTGGCAGGAGTGTCTGTTTGACGTGTCATGTGAGCAATATCACAACCCAATCCGGTCAAAAAATAAAAAAAGTTGAGGAGAAATTGCTAATTCCTTCAAAGCCAGGTGAGCAAATATGGACATTTTCTACACCATTAACGGCTTCTTTCTCGTTATGTAGTTAATAACAAAAGATATACTACATGTTTTTGAGATTGTTGTCGGCGATTCTTCCTATTTTGAAGTCATGTAGTGTGAAACTCCCTGTCGCCGATCCATCTTTTAGTGTAAACAAAGCAGTGACAAAACGCTAGCCCAGATAGTCATGCAGTGTGAAAACATCTGTGACACGACTACTTTGAAAATCATGCAGTCTGAACTCGGCATACGGGCTTATTATACGGTCTCCGTCGCCATCTAGTGGATGGACAACGTCAACCGTCTTTGCTCTGCTGTCTGCTCATTGACAGGCTGATGGATGCCAATGCACTGTATGTCCGAAATTTTAATATTTAAAATACGCACCATCCTTATTATTGAACTGCTTAGTCGCAAGCTAAACAACTTCATTCTCGCTTGAAAAGCCTCAAAAGTACATTATGTTGTCCAACAGGAGTAACATTTGTCAAACTGTAGTGAGTTTATTGGTTTGTTGTCACTCTATGTGGGCGGAGTAATACACCAGGGTGAGGAGGCTGTATGAGTGATGTTGCAGAATATTGAATAGCTATCAGCCAATCAGATACGAGAACCAGACAGAACTGTTGTTTAAATACAAATGACAAATACAAATTTACATCTAATATTAGCTTATTGCTTTAAAGTCCACATGGCTGAAAATAGTGATCGCTGGTGGTCTTCGTGTCTCTTCTGAAGGGACCTGAGAGCTCATAATAAAATCAGGTAATGCTTTTCCAATCATGTGCGTTACTGAAATAGCAGCCCACATCTTTTAATATGTTGTTTAAAAGTGTAAAAGCAGTGGATGAAGGATCTTCTCCTCAGCAAGATTTAGCAGACAGATGCCTCAACATCTCAGCTGGCTGGTTGTGATGCTGCTGTTGTGAACTCATTATCACCTTTTTATTTCTTGGCTTCTGCTGATATATGCGTCTCATATTTTATCAAGGGGATAAAAAAAAGTGCTAAAATGCCCCTGTTTTCTGATCTCAATATTAAAGTGTGACGATTGCGAACAACATTAGTTGCCGGTTTGCCCTTGAGAGGGTGATAAGTTCTAGATCTGGCACCCGTACTTATTCAGCGTGTCCTATTTTAGCCACTATAAAGGGGTGCAGGAAGAAGAAATCACACTAACCGCCCTGAATCTGTCAAAATCTTGTCCACACTACTGGCTCTAACAGAAAATCATAGCATAATCCTTGGAAATGGCCACTATTTTATTGCCTCCAAGGCAACAGAGGGAGAGAGCTTGTTCAGCAACTAGACGAGATTAAAGCCTGAGAGTTATTTTGCCTGTCATACGACATATAAAACGACGTCTTTCATGAGAAGCACATACACCAAAAATAGACACAGTTTCTTTGATAAACAGCCCTAAGTGTGTATATGTGTATTATGTTTATAGCCATATCTCAGATACTATGCAAATACATTCACATTCCTGTTTGAGACTTGAGAAAGACATAAACAGACAAAAATATGTCCATGCCAGTGACTGTATATTAATCAGACTACACAGACAGAAGAACTTTATAATCAATAATTCAGATTTCAAAGAACTTGTGCGTGGAGACTTTTAATTTTGAATAAGCCTGCTCGGGCACTGCCACTGAACTGTTATGTTATTAAAAGCATACTGTGTTTAAGAGATGGTTATCCGTCTGCAAAAAATGCTTTTCTTACTTAGATTTTATTTGTCTTGTTTCTATTCCAAACATCTAAAAATTCTTATATGAAGAAGCATTTTCTAGGTCAAGCAAAACATAATGTCTCGTTTTCAGAAATAATAATTTTCCTTAAAACAAGCAAAATAATCTGCCAATGCACTCTCAGAAAAAAGGATACACAATGGTACAAATAATGTTCCTTGAGGAACAGTTTTGTACCTTTGTAAAAATTGTACCTTATATGGTACTGAAAAGACCTCTTATGATACTGTTCTGTGCCTTTTATGGTACAACTGAAATGAAGGTACACAATTGTTCTCATATAAAAGGTACAAAAGTGTTGAACAACTCCTTCTTTATTACAGTATCTATGAAAATAAATATAACTGGAAAGGCAAAGTGGCTTTTATGAATAGTTTCCATATTAAAACAAGAATCATCATTTAAAAGTATATGTTTAAAGATACATTTTTATGTCTATAATACAATAATACAAAACAACTGGTAAAACATAAAACTATAGGTATTGTAAACTAAACATTTAAGGCATTTTAATAAATGTTTGGTAAGCATTTTTGACACTGTTAAGGTAAAAAGTGTCTTGTCACTGTGGTGGTACCTTTCACAAAGTATACAATATTGAATCTGCAGGTTTTTAAAAACAAAGGTACATTTTGGTTTCCCATGGTACAAATCATGACCTTAAAAGGTACAAATTGGTTTCTTTTCTTATGGTACAATTCTGTCAGATAAAAAGGTACTGCCCCAGTGACAAGGGTTTGTACCTTCTTTGGTACAACATTGTACCATTTTTTTGGAGTGTGGGGTAAACAAAATAAATGTGTTTTTCCTTTTGGCATTATTTTTTTTACCCCATTTGCTGATTATTTTGCTTGTTTTAAAGAAAATCTCCCTTCATTTTGGCATAGAATTTCTTAAAACAAGAAAATATATTATGCTTGTCTTGAAAACTCTTCTTGATTTAAGAATTTTTAGATATTTGGATTAGAAATGACAAAAAATCTAAGTACGAAAAACATTTTAACTGAGTCTCACATCGGACAACAAGCACTGCATTCAAGTCCATTGTTCCATGTCAAGGGTTTAAAACAGGAACATTTTTGTTTTCATTATTTTTTTTAATAGATTTTCATTGCTCAGCTGCTGCTCCTGAAGACGCTAGCTATCCTTCTATCCAGCTATTTTCACACACATTAAAAATGCTTAATGCAAACGCCAGATGTTCATACATTTTGAAAATGTGCATTAAAAACCTGAAGAAATCTTACACTTTTAACCCACTGTTAGATCAAATTTGAATGAGATCCATCTTTGGGTTATTTGGTTTCATTAAATTAAACGAAGAATGCAAAATTAATAAAACAAATCTGTCCATATTACAATCAGCACTGGGTTAAATCAACACAGTATTTTTAGTATACTGTTATTTAAATTTTAATTGTAACACTGTACACACATACAAAACATGTTTTATAAGTATATACAGTATAGTTCTATTATAGAAGTATATATTATAACCTTTATTTAACCAGGTAAATCAGTTGAGAACCAGTTCTCATTTACAATGATGACCTGGCCAAGAGGCAACATAAAAAGCAGATACAAAGCAGCAGGAACACAATACAAGAACAGTTTCACAGATGCAAATAACAAAATATAAAACCAAGGAAAAACTGAAAACAAGCATAGTTTGTCACATTACCGCCTCGTTCCTGCTGCTCGACCTACCACTCTCTCTCACCAGCACGCTCTCTCTGCACCAATCACCATTCCCCATCTCCAGCTCCCTCTCATCAAGCCTGATCACTATCTCCTGAGTTGTAATCCCATGCACCTGGTTCCCCTCATCAACACTCCCCATATAAACTCTGAGATCAGTCATTCGTTGGCTGGGATCGAAGTTTGACGGTTCCACTCACCCTCTCCTTGACTCCCTGTCTTCCATGGATGTTCCCCCGTTTCTGCGACTGTTTAACCCGAGGATGTTCCTTCAAACCTGTGGATGTACATGACTACCAATAAGGGAAGTGAATTTACACTATGTGTGCTTGATCTGTTTACAATGTAAACAACTACACCCCCCCCCCCCTCCCCGCGCTCCGCTCTAAAGACTTTCACTTATCTGCTTAATCTGCTGATTTGTGCACTACTTGTTTGAATAAATTGATGAAAAAAGCACTTGTTCATATTTGTCAAGTTGCCAGGTCTTGAATGAAGTTCATTACCTCACACAATTGACGCAATATTCAAATCTTGTAACACATTACAACTCAGGTGCGCTGTTGATTACTGTGCAGGAGGTTGATGCGGGACTTGAACGGTGGCAGTAGCAACAAGCAGCTGCGTCAGTAGTAGTACACATGATGGAAGGAAAAGTGTCAGGTTGTGCTTCGGTAAAGAAAAAATATATATACATGTAAATTTACCAACAGCTGGACGGAAGAATTCAAGTTTTTGTCTAGAAGCCACCTTGACGACGCCCACGCTTTCTGCAAGGTGTGTTGTATTGATCTTAATGTCGGACACGGTGGGAAAAACCAACGCTATCTCAGGGCAATTCGTACCTTTTTAAAAAGTGGCTAATTCGTATGAATTTGTACGATGTAATTCGTACAATTCAGTACGATTTGCTCATCAACCAATGACGGTTGTGTTTAGGGGTGGGGTTAGGTGCCACACCTCCTTTTTTAAATCGTACATTTTCGTACGACTGAACTCTGAATTAGCCACTAAACTGCCAAAACGTAAAATACTTACGATTTCTCATGAGATCAGGCTGGAAAAACGACATCACTTAGCATGTGAAATCACAACGGCACTAAATAATGTTCAATTCCTTAGAGAGTTTATTGTTATCGTTTCGCTTTACAAGACCTCATTGTGTCAACAGGAGCTATGGAAATTGCTTTGGGCTCATTTGTATGTTTATTTTGTTATTTGACAAAAGTGATAATCTCCCGGAATTTATAAACCAAATGTTGGCAGGTATGAATGATAGTGGAAATGATCGAGTAAATTTAAATGACAGTGGAATGAAAGTGTTAAGCTTTAAGGTTTGCTGTAGATGATTCCAAGCATCAGCAGCAGAATACTGAAGAGTAGGGACCAAATGAAGTACGAACTTTGGGTGTACAAAGGTTAATAAAACTACAAGAGCGCAAATTTCGACATGTTACATATTGTTTATAAGATGGAACTTTTCCTTAAAATAATGATGACAGGTCCGAGGCCTTGATTTTTTTTTTATTATGTTTTTTTGTAAGAAAAGAAATGATTTTCTTTGCACTTTATTCGCGCTTTTTGGACATGGACTGCAGGCACATTTGAAATAAAACACTTATTACATCTGAATGAGTGCAAAATATATGGCATGTGCCCCTCTCTGTCTCCCTGGGGTCCCGTAGGCTTTTTTAAAAATCTGGTGATGGTACATTAACGCTCTCAGAAGTCCCCTGACGGAACATTCTTTCACTTATGCCATGGCCACACAGATTTTTTACCGACCTGTTATATCAAAAGAGGTCTTCAAAAGCTTTCAGAAGGAAAGACACCATCCATTTACAATGAGCAACACAGTCTGAAGTCTTAAAAGCTCACCCTCGACCTCCCTTCCCCTCCTCGACGCCAGCGTTTCTTTTGACTTGAGAGCCAGAATAGACTCCCATCAATATTACAGTCAGTTAAAGATGAAAAATGTATCAGTAAACAATATTACTACAGGTGCTTGCTAAAGCTTAGGGTTAGGGATTCGAACAAACCTCTGACCTGATGTATTAAACTTGGATGCCAAACTTTTGCAGTGTTTGTGCTTCACAGCTGAATGAAAACTCAATAGCTTGTTGAGGAGAAGAGACGTGTGCTCCTTTCAAAGTACTTTACTTGGAGTTTCACATAGATTTATATTACAGGAGGACTTTAGTGAGGAAATATTTGTAGCACTCTAGAAAGAAAACAATGCTTTATCAACCAACAACAAGACCCTGGCACCAGCACTGGTGAACGCCATCCGTACTTTCCTTAAAACTGAAGGAAAACTTTATGACCCCAGACTTTTGAACAGTTGAAGCAATTCGCTCAGTATGGTTGGGTTTAACAAACTAACTAGTTACTGTAATTAAGTTGGGCGACATGGTGGCACAGTAGGTAGTGCTGTCGCCTCACAGCAAGAAGGTGTTTGGTTCGAGCCTCGACTGGGTCAGTTGGCATTTCTGTGTGGAGTTTGCATGTTCTCCCCGTGTTTGCAAGGGTTTCCTCCGGGTGTTCCGGTTTCCCCCACAGTCCAAAGATATGCGGTACAGGTGAATTGGGTAAGCTAAATTGTCCGTAGTGTATGTGTGTGAATGAGAATGTATGGATGTTTCCCAGAAATGGGTTGAGGCTGGAAGGGCATCCGCTGTGTAAAACAAATGCTGGATAAATTGGCGGTTCACTCCGCTGTGGTGACCACGATTAACAAATGGACTAAGCCAAAAAGAAAACGAATTAATGAATAAATGAATGTAATTAAGTTACTTTCCACTTTTCAGTTTCAGGTCATTTTATTAGTTATTTAAAATATACTTGCCTTAAATACTGTACATAAATTCAACAGTTCTGTGTAAACTGATTCAGAGAAGTAGAAACGTTTTTTTTTTATACAAATTGTTGCTGTTAAGCCATTAATTGCATCCAGATTAAAAGTTCATATTAACAAAATATATTTGTAGGTACTTTGTATATTTTTGTGTATGAAGATACATGCATGACTTTGTTATATAAAATGTTTGTTTATATATATATATATATGTACAGTATATGCAAACACCATACCATTATTTATTTATATATATGGTACCCCACTAGTGATGATATACAGCCATATTGCACTGCTATAAGTGGAATTGTACACAACAGTTTAATATTTAATTCTTTAATAAATATTACTGCAAGTTTTGTCAAATGAATTTATTGATCAATAACACTTAACAAACAACACATCAATTAGGGTAATATTAACATTGGTGTCAAATCTATATGCTCTGTAGTACATAACAGATGACTGTGACCAAAGTATTGCCTTTAGATATAGCCTAAACAAATAACATTTAGTAAATTAAAATAAAGACACCCACCATACTTTTGAGTAAGTAGCCGTCAGAGTGCTCACGGCGGGCAATATGACAGGCTGATGGCCACCGATGCTGAAAGTCATGAATCTATGAAAATATGATTTCAAATAGGCACTATCCTTATACATAAACTGCACAGTTGCCTAAAAAGCCTCAAAAGTACATTATTTTGTCCAACTGCTGCATTTATCAAACTTAGTGTAGTCCTCTATGGCAGAGTATATATATATATATATATA
>CAIGQQ010000001.1:14446933-14537348 GCA_903798035.1 Danio albolineatus
TATGTACAGTATGTCACAAAAGTGAGTACACCCCTCACATTTCTGCAAATATTTATTTATATCTTTTCATAGGACAACACTGCAGAAATGACTCTTTGACACAATGAAAAGGAGTCAGTGTAAAGTTAGTTTAGCAGTGTAAATTTAGTGTCCCCTCAAAATAACTAAAAATACAGCCCATAATAGCTGAATCCCTGGCAACAAAAGTGAGTACACCCCTAAGTGAAAATGTACAAATTGAGCACAATTAGTTATTTTCCTTCCCCTGTGTCATGCGACTTATTAGTTTTACACTGTCTCAGGTGTTTCCAGATAGCAGATGAGTTAAATTTGGTATAAAAGCTCTTCCACTCTCTCAACCTGGCCACTGACAGTTCAACATGGCACCTCATGACAAACAACTCTCAGAAGACCTGAAAAAACAAAGTGTTACTTTGCATAAAGATGGCCTAGGCTATAAGAAGATAGCCAACACTCTGAAACTGTGCTGCAGCCAAGGCCATTCAATGCTTTAAGAGGACAGGTTCTTCTCAGAACACGCCTCGCCATGGTCAGCCAAGGAAGCTGAGTGCACGTTCTGAGCGTCACATCCAAAGATTGTCTTTGAAAAAAGACGGATCAGTGCTTCCAGCATTGCTTCAGGTGTTGAAGGGATGGGAGGTCAGCCTGTCAGTGCTCAGACTGTACGCCGCACACTGCACCAAATTGGTCTGCATGGTTGTTCTCGAAGGAAGCCTCTTCTAAAGACGATGCACAAGAAAGCTCGCAAACAATTTGCCGCAGACATCAAAACTAAGGACCAGGATTACTGGAACCATGTCCTGTGGTCTGATGAGACCAAGATAAACCTATTTGGTTCAGATAGTGTCAAGCGTGTGTGGTGGCAACCAGGTGAGGAGTACAAAGACAAGTGTGTCTTGTCTACTATTAAACATGGTGGTGGAAGTGTCATCATGTGGGACTGCATGAGTGCTGCTGGCATTGGGAAGCTTCATTTCAATGAGGGAAACATGAGTTCTGACAAGTACTGTGACATACTAAAGCAGAGCATGATTCCCATCTTCCGGAAACAGGGCCATAAAGCAGTGTTTCAGCATGATAATGACCCCTAATACACCTCACTGGCTTGCTTAAGGGGCTCAGGGTAAAGGTGATGGACTGGCCAACCATGTCTCCAGGCCTAAACCCCTTAAAACACCTCTGGGGCATCCTGAAAAGGAAGGTGGAGGAGCACAAGGTGTGAAATGTCCACCACCTTGGTGATGTTGTGATGGAGGAGTGGAAGAGGATTCCAGTGGCAACCTGTGATGGTGGCCACACAAAATATTAACTTTTCAATTTTTTTTCTAAGGGGTGTACTCACTTTTGTTGCCAGGGGTTCAGCTATTATTAACTGTATTTTTAGTTATTTTGAGGGGACACTAAATTTACACTGCTAAACGAACTTTATACTGACTACTTTTCATTGTGTCAAAGAGTCATTTCTGCAGTGTTGTTCTGTGAAAAGATATAAATAAATATTTGCAGAAATGTGAGGGGTGTACTCACTTTTGTGACATACTGTATATATATATATATATATATATATATATATATATATATATACATTAAAACTTATTAATAGCGATTAATAGTTTGACAGCACTAATACAAATATATTCTATTTTTCAACTAAAATGGTCACATTTACAAAGACAATTGAACATGATTAAGAAACAATTGAGAGAAATGAGTTCACGACAATATATGGCAAGTATGAGATATGGTGTCATTAAATTAAATGCTTAAATCTTTGACTGTCTAACTGGACTTGACAGACTTGGCCTTTGGTTTGGCTGAACTTTTGTAGCTGAATGACGGTCTTTCTGTTTTCTCTGCTGGACCACCTGACGCTGTCAAAACACACAGTCCAGACAAGTGGTTTGAGGGAGCCACAGGCATGGTTTGCAGTAAACGGTCTACTGACAACTTTACTTTGCATTTAAACCCAACCATAAACCTTGAGCCATGATGACTCAGTAGGAACATCCCAGAAGCTATGAAGCCACACAGCCTCATATAAACTACTGAGGACACAAAAAAGATGATGGTAAAATCGAATTTCTTCTATCATACAAGTATCATAACAGATAGTGAAACTGCTGTATTTGAGAATATCTACATTTGTGATATGATGGCACACTGAGACAAACATCAGACGCCATGTTCATACTGATAAACTGTACATACGCAAACATCAGACATATTTTCACTTTCTGTAATAATTACCACCTCAGCACTGTTAAAATGTGATTGCCCATGCGTGCTAATGAAACACCTCCTGCTGCATTAACACCATTAATACAAAGTATGCATGTTGATGGAATCAGATTGAACATGTTTCAAGAGTTCACACTTAGCTGATGATTGATAATAAAGTGTATTTGGCACGCTGTCCCGGGAGAGAGCCCTGAGCTCAGAATATCCTTGAGCCCAGGGCTCCCTCCCGTTTAAAGGGCGAGAGGAGAGTTTGAGCTCAGGTAAGTCTCGAGAACTCCCCCCGCTTGTGAACGTGCTGAGATATATCTGACTAGAGTTGCATTAAGATGCTATTTAAAAGTACTCGATTTACTTATGTAGTATGTTTTTTGGACGGTGGGAGGAAACCGGAGAACCCAGGGAAAACCTACGCGAACATGGGGGGAACATGCAAACTCCACACAGAAACGTCGACTGGCTCAGGGAGAGGCTGAACCAGCAGTGTTCTTGCTGTGAGGCAACAGTGCCAACCACTGGGCCACCGTGCCGCCCTATCGGAGAAGGGGAGGAGTTGGGGTGGAAGGGGGGATTCTTCAAGACGAAGATGACCGGAGTAGAAAGCTCTGGTAATTTATAGTGTGTCAGGATTCGTCTGATTGGTGCAATATGCAGAGCTGATGTGGTACCAGCTGTGTTCAATCATAAGCACGTGATCCTCTCGAAATTAGTTTATAAATAAACCCCACTTGTTTTTAAAGTTTTCTGGCCCTAATCTCCTTCCATAATATTTAAGTTTTAGGAATATTCTACAATACTTGTGCCAACAACAAACTGTATGGACCACTGATCATAACTGACAAATGTTGACATATGAATATAAATACAGTTCAATCACTGATAATATTGGAGAGATGCAAATACAGATGCTGGACAAGGATGGATCTGTACAGCCAGCCTGATCTCAAGAGAAAACGTAAGTATTTTACGTTTCGCCAGTTTAGTGGCTAATACGTACAATTTTTTACAAGTTCAGTTGTACAGAAATGCGTGACTTTAAAAAGAAGGCGTGGCACCAAACCCCACCCCTAAACCCAACTATCATTGTGTGATGAGCAAATCATACTAAATTGTGCAAATTAGACCATAGGAATTGATATGAATTAGCCACTAAATCTAAAGTTATGAATTGCCATGAGATAGTATATAGTATGAGATAGTTGGTATAGCATGCATGTTTTTGCCCTCTTAAACAATCGGGCCAATAATGGCGCTACAATTGTTGTGAACTGATCATCTGAAGAATTAACACACATCCATCTTTATGTGAAGACTATATACAGTATATATATATAGTTGAAGTCTGAATTATTAGCCCCCCTGTTTATTTTTTTCCCCAATTTCTGTTTGATGGAGAGAAGATTTAGAAACACATTTCTAAACATAATAGTTTTAATAACTCATCTCTAATAACTGATTTATTTTATCTTTGCCATGATGACAGTAAATAATATTTTACTGGATATTTTTAAGACACTTCAATTCACACTTTTAAAAGATTAGGTTAACTAGGCAGGTTAGGGTAATTAGACAAGTTATTGTATAATGATGGCTTGTTCTGTACACTGTTGAAATAAAAAATAGCTTAAAGGGACTAATAATTTTGACCTTAAAATGGTCTTTTAAAAATTAAAAACTGCTTTTAGCCGAAATAAAACAAATAAGACTTTCTCCAGAAGAAAAGATATTATCAGTACCTTTATTTATCCGGGGTCGCCACAGCGGAATGAACCGCCAACTTATACAGCATTTGTTTTATGCAGCGGATGCCCTTCCATCCACAACCCATCTCTGGGAAACACATCCATACATTCTCATTCACACACATACACTATGGACAATTTAGCTTACCCAATTCACCTGTACCGCATATCTTTGGACTATGGGGGAAACCAGAGCACCCGGAGGAAACCCACGCAACCACGGGGAGAACATGCAAACTCCACACAGAAATGCCAACTGATCCAGCCGGGGATCGAACCAGCGACCTTCTTGCTGTGAGGCGAATGTGCTACTCACTACACCACCGTGGCACCCCCTGTCAAACATAATTTGGGAAATATTTATAAAAGATAATTTAACAGTATAGCAAGTGTTTAGAATGTTTTGGTATCTGACTGGAATATGTGATCCCACAGTATGAATCTCTCTCTCTCACTTCACACTTCGACCTCTCTCTAGTTTGTGCATCAGTTGCTCTCTCTATGTTAAATGGTTACGGCCCACCACAGTCTGCCCCATCACAGTTTAACTTTGCTAATTTCTTCACAGTTTACAGTGTCTCTTTCACAGTTAATGCTGGTGACTCGCATGTTTGAGGTTTTTATCAGTTTAAAGATTCAAGACACAGCAGAAACTCAATGCTCGTGCACGTTTCTCTGTACTCACAAATTATTATAGCTTAATTCCTGTTCTTGAGCTGCAACATAGGTGAAATCCACAACATAACGTCAGAAACCAAACAGACAATTATATATATAATTTATTTATTTTCACTCATAACTATTGAACCGTTTATTGTAGACTCAAGTGTGTACATCATACATGCATTTTGAAAAACATGGCCGCCACCAGCCAATTTAAGCATACATCAGATAAGTGGTGGGTTCCTTTCAGAAGGGTGTTAGGGCATAGGGATGAGCCCTTCCGAATTCTTAAAGGATCATGGCCTGAAGTGTCCATCAGTTGTATCAGTCTTCATCTCAAAGGGCCCTTCGAAGCGGACAGTTTTGAGTACTTCGCTTTGGAATGACACTTTAATATGGCGTCCATGATTATTTCACTTCTGAAGTACCATTCCCATTATTTCATCATTCATGTTTATTTCTATAGCGCTTTTAGAATGTAGATTGTGTCAAAGCAGCTTCACATAGATGTTTTAGTACATTGAAACCGAGTCAGTCCAGTGTTCAGAGTTTAGGTTCAAACACTGAAGAGCAAATCCATCGATGCACAGCTCCACAAGTGCCAACTAAGCAAGCCAGTGGCGACAATGAACAAACTTCACCAATTGACAAAAGTGAAGGAAAAAAGTCAAGAGAAACCAGGCACTGTTGGGCACGGCCATTTCTCCTCTGGCCAAACTTCCTGTGCAGAGCTGCAGACTAGGCGCCAGAGGCTGGAGAATGCTGGACATCTATCGCGGAGAACTTGACTTGGAAATTGGCCACAAGGGCATGCTATATGTAAACAATTGTATATTATGCAACATTTGACACCATTTTGAACAACTTTGTCTCTAGAACAACTTTCAATCAATTTGTTTATTACATATTTGACATTATTATTAAAAAAAAAGAACTTCTTGCAAACTAAACTCAAGCATTATTTCTTACCTCAAGCAAATCTAATATCTGGACCCCAGGAACTGTAACAAATAGCTATAAATTAGCAGTTTTCCATATTTTGTGATCCATGCTTTTATTTTTTTAAGCTTAGTTTAGTTTATTAATGCTTTTGAATTGCATTATAAAACCTTGATCTTTCTTTCAAACATTTTTAATCTTAAAAAAGTTTGAAAAAGTGACTTTTATTAACATTTTTAATGGTTTAAAGTGATATATTGTCTGGGTTAATGTTGTATATTATGGCACTTTTGCAAATCCAAACCAGTGCATTTTCTGTTATTCACAGTGGGGAATATAAGTATTCAACATGTCACCATTTTTCTCAGAAAACATATTTCTAAAGGTGCTGTTGACTTGAAATTTTTATCAGAAGTTGATAACAACTAAAGACATTCATTCATTCATTTTCTTGTCGGCTTAGTCCCTTTATTAATCCGGGGTCGCCACAGCGGAATCAACCGCCAACTTATCCAGCATATTTTTACGCAGCGGATGCCCTTCCAGCCGCAACCCATCCCTGGGAAACAACTAAAGACATACATATATGAAAAGAAAACAAATCTAACTAGTTTGAAAATTAAGTTATTTGTAATAAAATGAAGTAAGACAGAAAAAAGTATTGAACACATGAAGAATGGGAGGTGTAAAAAGGCAGTGAAAGCCCAGACAGTAGCTGAAATCTCTCAGTACTTATTCAACAAAGTCCAACATCAGGATGATGAAGATGAAACCAGAGTGTACATTTTAAAACAATAATCTAAAGCAGAGCCAAGGAAACTCTGGTTTCAGAAAAGAAATTCAAGCTGTAGAATGGACCAGCCAATCACCTGACTCAAATCCAATAGAAAATTCAAAATAAAGATCAAATTGGATAGACGAGACCCACAGAACCATCAAGATTTTTACACTCTGTTAAAGTTTGTGGAAAAACTCACACTTCAGTAATGCATGTGACTTCATTCTCAATATGAGAGGCGACTTTAAGCTGCCATCATCAAAAAGCAACATTTCCTTTTTCCTTAGTTATTAAATACATAAGTACTTATTTCTCTCTATATTATTTCTCATGCATTATATTATTTCAAACTAAAATTTCAAAAAAAGTCACTTTGTTAAACTGTAGAGTTGAATCTTCAACAACAAAAGTTGACAGAGCAGAGATCAACATAATTCAATTCATTCATTCGTTCATTCTTTTCTTTTCAGCTTAGTCCCTTTATTAATGCGGGGTCGCCACAGCGGAATGAACCGCCAACTTATCCAGCATTTGTTTTACGCAGCGGATGCCCTTCCAGCTGCAACCCATCTCTGGGAAAATAATGCAATTCACAACTGTAAATAAACGGAAAAGACTTGTGAATTACAAAATCCAGAAACGGTTAATTAACAGATATTTTAACAGTGTGGCCTTGATGAATAATCATCAAAAAAGAAAGAAAAAAAGGTTGAGCTGTAGCGTTTGGACAGTTATGAAAGCATCATTTACTAAACGGCTGTACCCAAAAATACCAAAATGCCTATAATGCCAAAATGAAATATGGAAACTTCACTAAACTGCTCAAGCAAATGCATCAAACGTTAAAAAGTTATTCTAATCAATGCTCATTTTTAACAAAACAAGTGTTAGGTGGCACTTTTAATGTTATAAAGTTGAAAAATGCTGTATTTCTATGACCTGACACTGCGAAATATAGATTTTTCTCTCCACTATTACTTAAAGTGGTGGTAGAATAAATAATATATAATTTCACAAGTGCATTTGCAAAACCCTTAAAGCACTTGAACATTAAAAACAGCCTGTATCTGTGGTTGTATTGCTTATAGTTGTTTTTTTCTCGACGTGTGATGTCACAGCACATCTGTTGCAGCATTTGAAATGTTTAGTGTAATCAACACATTATCAGCCCATCATGTAGTGTTTCCCATTCATGTCACTCAGTGTTGGCCTTCTGGGCAGCTTGCCAGCAAATTAAATGACTTTATAATTACTTGTGCATCAAGATTAGCCCCTCGCATGCCCGTACCAACAGATTTGTCCTCTCCAATCTTAGCCAATCTATATGTATTGAAATCAAGTAGGCATTTAAGTATCTGCAAGGTCAGTGACATTATAGTTGCTTGGTTCCCTTGGGGAAACCCTGAATGCTATATTCACTAATTACTGCTCACACGCGGCACATTTTCAAAGACCAGACGCCGGCAATGGACCGTGCTGTGTGCATATGCATAATTCAAAAAAGCATAGAGTATGAGTGTAATGTAAATCATCAGCAGCATAGAGTTCAAATTAAACAGGAAAAAAGAGAGAAGAAAGTACCACGTGTAAATTACTGTATGCAACACGTACAGGCCAATCTCAGTTTATTAGGCAAGGCTTCGAGTCAAATTTTAATGTTTGATTTATTTTATAATTGTCTGAGAACAATTCTTTCTAATTTCAAACTAAAATATTTAGTTTTTTTAAACAGTGTACACTTTATAAACTGGTTAGTTAGTTAGTTAAAACGAGTAAACCAATGCCTCAAAAGCAACAAGCTTGTTGACTTAATTTTTATAATTATGCTTATTGTACTCACTTTTTTAAAATCAACTAATCCCTTTTTACAATGCTAAACTATTTTCAAATAATTACTTTAATTATTACAATATTACATATTTGGTGCTTCATTAAGTTTCTAAAATCTACAATTACAGCTTGTATTGAATTTAGAAGAAACGCTGAGTCTAGAAGAGCAAATTTATTTTAGTTACTGAATGTCATTTTGCTAGATACAGAAAAGCTGAAAAAAAATACAAATAAAATAAAATAAAATAAAGGTGTATAAGGAAAAAGTGATTAGTTTACTTTTTTTTTTAAAATCGAGTACAATTAGCATATTTATAAAAAATAAGTAAACTCAACAGTTCTTAGTTACAATGGGTTTACTTACATCATTTTTGTAAAGTCAACTTGTTGCTTTAAGGCAATTGGTTTACTCACTTTAACTAATCACTTTTTACAGTGTAAGAAATGCTGGGTTCCACACAAATGATTTGTGTTTGGACGACACGAAGAAATTAAGTTAACGTGTACGTTTTTACAAATGAAAGTGGACTGGACGTAAAACAATTAAGTTGTCCCAAAACAAACTTAAAATTGTGTTTTTTGAATAAGTAGTTTGAACAAACAGCAAATGTTTTTTTTTAGTGAACCGTTTTCCTTCAAAAAAAAAGGAAAATTCATCAAATACAAAATAATAATAACAAATTTCATATGCTGATGATGATGATGAAAATCAGGGTTATTCTACCACATTTCACTCCACATTTATATTAACATGTCTGAAAACATGGCACCTTTCATGTAAAAACAATTTCATTGGAAAGTATATTTATGTATTTTTATTGTAAATTTGCCCTTAATAATTTAAAGAATAAAATTAAAGTTCTATTTTACTAAAAGACGTGACTATTTCATTTTAAACGAAAAGAAACTGGAGTTTTTACAAATGGTTTTGGTGGTTGCGTTTATTTATTCATTCCTTCATTTTCCTTAGGCTTAAATAAGGTAAACAAGGTTTAGTTCCTTATTTATCAGGGAGCACCACAGTGGAATGAACCACCAACTATTCCAGCATATGTTTTACACAGCGGATGCCCTCACAGCCAGAACCCACTACTGGGAAACACCCTTACTTGCTTGCATTCAAACTGGCACTCATACACTATATGGCCAATTTAGTTTATTCAGTTCACCTATAGCGCATGTCTTTGGATTGTGGGGCAAGCCAGAGCACACAGAAGAAACCCACGCGAACACGAGGAGAACATGCAAACTCCACACAGAAATGCCAACTTGTCTTGACAGGACTCGAACCAGCGACCTTGCTTTGAGGCGACAGTGCTAACCACTGTGTCACCGTGCCACCTTTGGTTGCTTTTACTTATTAATGAATTAATGAATTAATTTATTCATTTTATTTTTGGCTTGCTCCTTTCATTAATCTGTGGTCACCACAGCGAAATGAACCACCAACTTATCCAGCTTATGTTTTATGCAGCAGATGCTCTTCCAGCTGCAACTAATCACTGGGAAACATCCATACACACAGGAACATACGGACAATTTAGTTTACCCAATTCACCTATAGCGCATATCTTTGGACTTGTGGGGGAAACCGAAGCACAGGTAATACATACAGTGGGAGGATTGTATTGCATATACACAAAAATTCGACAACACAAGTGTGTAAATAAAAAAATAAGTGAAGTTTTACAAACTGATTTCGAGAGGATCACACGCTGATTGACCACGGCTGGCCTTATATAAACAATCAAATGATGGAGCAACCAGATGAATTCAAGCCTACAGAAATAGTTTTTGAAAAATCTCCCCATCCACCTCATACCCCCCTCATTCCATTCTACACAGGAGGAGCTTTTGAGACCTACCTGATCTCGGACCCCCTTAACTAAACAGGAAGGAGCACTGGGCTCAATGACCTCCGAGCTCAGGGCTCTCTCCTGGGACAGCATGCCAAATTTGCAATCAGTATCAAGCATTAGCTAAGTGTGAACTCTTGAAAAACCACGGATTGTCTCTAAAACTGTTTAGTGTGAGGAACTCTTCTTTACAAGGGTTCACATCTACACCATATTAACCACCTCCGGTGTCCATGAAATTTCTAATAATTCAACGGCACAGCATTAATTATTCCTTACATATATATTCAAAGAGTAGACGCCGATAAGATGTGAACAGGCAATGAACCGTGGTTGTGGGCATATGCATAATGCAAAAGCCAGGCTGAATATGAGCGTAATGTAAATCATCATCGGCCTACAGTGGAGATTAACCAGAACAGAAAGGCAGGAGAGCGCCATGAGTAAACTATGCCACACGTACGGGGCCAGACTGTGTCTGATCCTAATCGGCTGTCAACGAATCAACAAGAGCCCTCAGCACTTGACAGCAGGACCTTGAGTGTGGTTATCATCACCCCGGAGCCCCGTCTCAATGTCAGGCTGAGCGTGTTCATGAGCACAGCCCGCGCTCACGGCCTGCCAGAGACACAAACACTCGCAGGACGGAGGGTGTAAATGACCTTTCAGAGCGCTGCAAAGTGCAATGTGGAATAGCAAATCATCTCCAAGCACGCCTATTGTCCATATAAGGCCCATAATGTGATACAAAAATAATGCAGAAATATACTTAAGTGTTAGAATAACGTTACATTTCATTTTTTTGAAAAGGTCATATATGGAGAAAAGGTCAAGAAATAAATTTGTAATATACTTATATGTTGCTTTATATTTTTAGGTAACTTGGGAATTGTCCTGTTAGCTTTTTCTCAGCAAGAAATAATGTCAATACAATAGACTAAAATGTCATTCAGTTCATTCATTCATTCATTCATTCATTTTCCTTCGGCTTAGTCTCTGATTTACCAGGGTTTGGAATGAACCAGCAACTATCCAGCATATGCTTTATGCCAGTGGTTCTCAACTGGTTTGGCCATGGGACCCACATTTTTACATGGTCATCAAGCTGCAACACAAATTTTTAGGAACTATAATTTTAGGAATTATATAATATAATTAAAATTATTATAATTTAATTTATCTTTGTATTTATTATTGTATTTATTATTTATTATTATTATTTGTATTAATACACATTATAATTTGTATTTATTTGTTAACATGCACAAGTAGTGACAGATAAATCATAAGAAAATTACAAAGACTTACAAATAAACTATATTTTATTGCTGTCATTTATCAAAATGTATCAAATTATAGAACTATTACAAAGTAAAAGCCACAAATACTGTAAACAGCGGTAAGGGTAAAGAAATGTTCAGTTCCCATGAACTAAACTGAACTGTTGTCGCGCACGAATGGCACGTGTTTGATCCCTGTGACAGACGAGTCCTCGCATTGTTCCTGAAGGGCCAGCCTGTTGACCAGCCGGTGACCCACCTGTGGTCTCCATGATGGATGTCCAGCGTTCTCCAGCCCCGGTGCCATAGACTGCAGCTCTGCACAAGACGTCTGGCCATAGGAGAAATGGTCGTGCCCAACTGAGCCTGGTTTCTCTCAAGGTTTTTTAATTCTTCACTTTCGCCAATTGGTGAAATTTTTTCCTCGCCGCTGTCGCCTCTGGCTTGCATGGTTCGGGACTTGTAGGGCTGCGCAACGATGGATTAATCTTCAGTGTTTGGACTCTCAGCAGTGATTATTAAACCACGCTGAAATGAACTAAACTGAACTTCAACACTGAAAACTGGACTGACACTGTTTCAATTTTTTATAATGCATGTGAAGCTGCTTTGACACAATCTACATTGTAAAAGCGCTATACAAATAAAGATTAATTTAATTGAATTGAATAAAGTCCGATATAAGCAAAATAAATTAAAAAATTATGTTTTTTACACCCCGTGACCCACTTAAAATGTTGCCGCGACCCACTTTTGGGTCTCCACCCACCAGTTGAGAAACACTGCTTTATGCAGCAGATGCCCTTGCCACAGTAACCCAGTACTGGGAAACACCCATTCACTTTTATTCAAACACACTTATACACTCATGGCCGATTTTAGATTATTTAATTTACCTACAGCACATTTTTGGATTGAGGGGGAAACTCTAGCACCCGGAGGGAAAACAATGTATCCAGCATATTAAGAACAAAAATCATTTGATAACATACACTAGAACAATTCACTCTTAAAAACAAAAATATCCAAACTACGGCCCGCAGGCCAAATTTGGCCCATGGTAACCTTTGATTTGGCCCACCATCCAATCGGAGAAGAAAGTGATGGGGAGGGTTATAGCGAATGCCTTTAACTGAGATTGTCATTTCTAATGTAACATAAAATGTTTTAGTGTTTGTTTTATTCCTGAGATCCAAAAAAAGCAAACTAAAATTAAATGTTCCACTGAAATGTTGTAAATTAATGATTTTCAGAAATACTGTCACAGACAGAGAACAACCCAGAAGACATCAGCGAGACATCAAATAAAGGCAAAAGGTGTAGCTTGACTAGTGTAGCATTGAACTCCATTCTGTTATAAATGGGATGGTTTTTGTTTTTACTGTTGTGAATTTATTATAAAATCAAAAAGTATTGCATTAGTTAATATAAGGCAGTGGTTCTCAAGCTTATTTCACCAAGTACCACCTCATAAAAAATTGTCTCTCCAAGTACCACCATAATAACCAGTATTGAAGTACAGTAGCATAGTAGGCCTAGTTAAGCAGCTACAGCGCTGCACAGTTCAAAAACAAGGCAGATTAATTCTTCTAATTGAGAATATTTATTATTGTCAGTCACTTAAATAAAAGGTTTAGCCTATTAAAGTCAATTCACTGATCACATCAGTGTTATCGTACACGTCAAAGGGTTAAAAGTGTGTTCATTTTTTTACTTTAATTATTCAGAGATTCCTCCACGTACCACTAGAAGGAAGCTTGTGTACCACTAGTGGTACGCGTACCACAGTTTGAGATCCACTGATTTTCTAGTTAATTTTAAATATTAATATTTACCCATGTCAATGTAATACTTTAATGTAATACACTATTCATTCATTTTCCTTCAGTTTAGTCTCTATTTCATTTAGTTTATTCAATTCACCTGTACTGCGTGTCTTTGGACTGTGGGGGAAACCGGAGAACCTGCAGCAAACCCACGCCAAAATGGGGAGAACATGCAAACTCCACACAGAAATGTGAACTGGCCCAGCCGGGACTCGAACCAGCAACCTTCTTGCTGTGAGACGACAGTCCTAACCACTGAGCCACCGTGCTGCCTAATGTAATACAATTTGGTACATTTACCTTCGGCCCACAGCCCTCAATCTAGTTTGGTTTTTGGCTCTTTATAAGAAAAGGTTTAGTCACCCCAGCTTTAAAACATACGAAAATGTATTATTGCTTATTTTACAAATATTGTATATGTATGGCTCAGAATAAGTATGTTACACCCATATTTTTGACATTTTATTTTCAAATTCAGTTAAATTGTTTCATTTGAAACATGAAAGAAAATGTACAGTACTTGTATGTGAAATAATTATTTAGAAAAACATCAATACTTTTATTAAGCAATTCAGATTCAAATTCATTCTCAGAAATCATTACTAACAATTAGTTTTTCAAATTAGCATGTTATAATGATGTCTGAAAGCGCCACGGTGGCGTAGTGAGTAGCACGTTCGCCTCACAGCAAGAAGGTCGCTGGTTCGAGCCCCGGCCGGGTCAGTTGGCATTTCTGTGTGGAGTTTGCATGTTCTCCCCGTGGTTGCATAGGTTTTCTCCGGGTGCTCCGGTTTCCCCCACAAGTCCAAAGACATGTGGCATAGGTGAATTGGGTAGGCTAAATTGTCCGTAGTGTATGAGTGTGTATGGATGTTTCCCAGAGATGGGTTGCAGCTGGAAGGGCATCCGCTGCGTAAAAACATATGTTGGATAAGTTGGCAGTTCATTCCACTGTGGCGAGCCCAGATTAATAAAGGGACTAAGCCGACAAGAAAATGAATGAATGAATGATGTCTGAAGGATCCTGTGACAATGCAAACGTCAGTAATGACTTCTGAAAATCTGCGTATTATTGCCATCTCAGGGGGAAAAAATATTTCCAAACATATTATCTGTATAGAAGTATTTTTTGTGCTCCCTTCACTTTGCATTTCTCAGACATCCTTGAAAGTCCCTCTATAACCTGAACAAGGTGTTGAACTTGCAAACTATGGTGATTTGAAATCATTACGAGGCTCTCGCAGGTGCCATTTATCACAACTCTCTATTTGCTCATTACAATTTCATGATACCATTTTTTATAATTTAGTGTTCATCATCTCCAGCAGCTTTCCTTTCACAACCAGCCCTTTATTGCGCACAGGTTCAGCTCCATACTCCCAGCATTCTTTGCACTTTCACCTTACGTACCGCAGCAACCAAACTGAGGAATCACAAACCATTAGCCAGACATTCTTGCAGTCAAGATCATTATAAAAGAACCCGTTCAGACTCTGAACCTGCGGCGTGTTGTTTTTTCTTCTTCGCTCCTCTATGTCATTACAAGTCTATCGGTGAAACCAGAGCTCAAATGCACAGCAGATAAAGACTCCAGAACCTCTCCGCTATGCCATCTATATCGAAACTGATCAAAGCGAGAGTGGGAAAAGCACATTACACATGGCATTGCGCTCTCAGCCAGTGCGTACAAGCTTTGAAAATGTTGTTCGCTTGAAGTGATTATTCCAGCATCATTAGAGTATCTTGTGCAATTTTTTTGGTGGGTTTTCTCAGGAAACAGATCTAGCTTGAGGCTCTTAAGCAGGTTAAAGGGAATCAAACCTTGTGCTGATTAATTATCTGAGCTCCTGTGACATGTGGAAAAAGTGTATTACTCTGAGTGCTGGAACAGGCCCTTCTTAAAGTGTGGTTATTTCATATCAAACACCCTGGAGTGCTAATTTTAACTTATTTTCTTTTGAAAATAAAAATCCATTATTCAGCTTCACTTTGGGTCAGACTGATTGAAGTTATTTTTACATTTTCATTTTTACTTTAACAAACCCTCTTGAAGCTTTATTAGTTTCATGCATACTGAGAAATTCATTTTCAAGGTAAGAAAGATGCACAGAGATAAAATTATCTCTAATTCTACTAACGGCAATTTTATTGGTTTTAATGTAAACAAGAAATCATGTTTGCTGTTTGTTCAAACTACTTCTTTAAAAGGCACCTATTTACAAAAATCTACTTTTTAAGCTGTTTGGACAGTCATATTTGTAGGTATAGTGTATAGACTGTCATTTTAGGGGTGATATAAACACACCCAGTCCTTTTTTTTTTTCAATCTAACAGCATAAAAACGGTGGACCAATTAGAGCGGTTTTGATACCGACCGCAACTTGACGTAGGAGTGCGGTCACCCCCTTGCAAAAGCATCATTGCAACTCCTCAACAAACACATCAAACAGTCATTGGTAAAGTTCTTACTGTAGTATTTCTCAAACGTAGTGAGATCTGCTTCCTTTACATCTGTTCCTGTTGCATCTGTCTATCTGAAAAAAAGGCTGTTTAGAGCTACAATATTAAGACTTGAGACAGCTATAATTAATAATCTGATGGGTGTTTTGAGCTGAAACTTTACAGACAAATTCTGCTGACACAAAAGACTTATATTAAATATAAAAAAGGGGTCAAATATGTGCCCTTTAAAATCACTTGAAACAACACAATTCTTAAAGTTCTTTTTGTGACAACTTAACTGCTTTATGTTCAATTCACTTACATTTGTAAAAACTAAAAAGTTAACTTAATTTCCTTATGGTTTTCGAACACAAATTGATTATGTGGAACCCTTTTCTTACAGTGTAGTAACACGATAAACTCTGAAAATTCCTGATGAAATATGTCCAAAAACTCACTTTAAACTATTAAAATGAACTGGTTTTATAGGCACTATATCCAATGGAAACATCTGTATGATTTATATATTTTTTTTTCTTGGTAATTATGAGAAACATGTCCTGTCCCTCGCTGAGATCTGACTTAAAAGGTCACTTTTCATCGGCTTCACAACATGAAGTCCAAGCTTAGCTCTAACACTGGTACCTCTACAGAAAACAGCAGCTTGTGACTTTATGTTTGCTAAGATAAGACGCTAAGATATACTGCTGAATAATATTAACCTGTCATAAATTTTTCTCTAGCATACGAAATCACAAAGTTTGTACATAAATCACTAAATGGCCTGGGACAGGCATGTCCAAACTCGGTCCTAGAGGGCCGGTGTCCTGAAGATTTTAGCTCTAACTTGACTCAACACACCTGTGAGGATGTTCCTAGAAAGCCTAGTAAGAGCTTGATTAGCTAGCCCAGGTGTGTCTGATTGGGGTTGGAACTAAACTTTGCAGGACACCGGCCCTCCAGGACCGAGTTTGGACATCCCTGGCCTAGGACCTTAATAGATTACAGATATGCTACAAATGTGCTGTATAAATAAACTTGCCTTGCCTATCATGCAGAGCTATTGGCCTCATAATTGGTAATATGTAACTTTGTGGAATTATGTATTTTATGTTTTTTGCACCATGTGTGTTCATATTTGAAGTTAAAGGAGAATTGTTCAAGTACATAAACAATTTAGTACTAACCAGAAACACTGTTTAACAAGATTTTAACACTTAATCTTTAGAACTGTTTTAAATCAGGAACTTTTAATTTTTCATATTTCCAAGAGAACTATAATAAGAAACTTTATACAGTATAGTATACTGTAGGCGTGGCACGGTGGCTCACTGTCGCCTCACAGCAAGAATGTTGCTGGTTCGAGCCTCGGCATGGCCACTTGGCATTTCTATGTGGAGTTTGCATGTTCTCCCCATGTTGGCGTGGGTTTCCTCCGTCCCTGGGGGAAGAGGCCCTGGGAAGACCCAGGACATGCTAGAGGGACTATGTCTTTTGGCTGGCCTGTGAATGCCTCGGGATCACCCGAAGGAGCTGGAGAAAGTGTATGGGGAGAGGGAAGTCTGGAGTTCTCTAGGACTGCTGCCCCCATGAACCGGCCCAGGATAAGCGGATGAAAATTACATGACATAATTTGGTAAGTCTTTTGAGTCTTTCACTGTAAAAAATGCTAGATTCCACACAATTCCTTAATGTTGTCCTAACACAAATTGATTTAGTTACTTAAATGTTTTACAAATAATAGTGGATTGAACATAAAACAATAATAAAAAAACAGAAGAATTGGGTTGTTTCAACTCCTAAAATGAACAAGCAGCAAATGTCATTGTTTGAGTGTTGGTAACATTAGTGGATTATCATGATTTTCATTTTGTATCAATTACTGTTCCTTAGTTCTCTTAAAAAATAGTTATGGACTAGCTAATACTACACTTTTGCATTCAGCAGAGTGCTGCTGTAGCTTGTTATTTAATATTGGAAATTAATAGTGGCTACTGGAATTTTAAAAATTGTTTCAAAATTTTACTGGGATGTTTTTCAATAATGACAAACAGTGGCATTGACACTATATGCGAGTCACACATTAGACTTTAATTAAATATAATAAAAACATGTTCTTATGCTGTCAAAATTGATGTGTCGGGTATCAGTGGAGCAGAAAATATTTTGTTAAATGTGTTGTTACACTAGCTTGTGTAAAAAAGAGAAGTGTTTGCACTAGGTCACGCGGGGTGTTTTATCACACATCTTCTGCCAGGAGGTGCAAAGGAAATTAGAGATTTCAGGGAACATGATGATGAGATCTGAATATGAAAATCACCTGATTATCTTTAAAAGCTATTTAAAAATCGATCAAACCATCAAAAATACAGGAATCAACTTCTAAAATCATAAAAACTTTCATCAAAGTTGTTCCAAAACAATACCTGTTCATGTCAAACTTATGAGTTGTATTATATTTATATATAATTATACAATATGTTTTTATTCTCTTCAAATGTCTTACAATTAACATACATACATAGTACATAAATAAAATATATTATTTATTATGCTAAAGCAAATGAAGCAGTCTTCTGTGTTATAGTATCCTCAGGGTCTTCCTAATAAAGGGATAGTTCACCCAAAATATGAATAATTGCTCTATTTACTCACCTCGAAGTGGTTCCAAACCTTTGCAAGTTTCTTTCTTTTGTTGACCATTGACTTCCATAGCAGGAAAGGTTTCCAGCATTTCTCCAAATATTTTCTTTTGCGATATAAAATAAACTCATAAAGGTTTGAAACAAGTAAGGGGTGAGTAAACGATGACATCATTTTCATTTTGGGGTGAACTATGCCTTTAACATTTTAATGAAGCCTTTGGAAAAGATTGTAAAGACAGGAATATGCTTTAGCCAAGCGAAGCTCAAAGGCCAAAGCGGTCAGCAAGCAGGCAGTCCTTTATGAGTTTGAATAGTCTGACATGCAGAAGCTGAGTGTGTTAACCTTGAGCGAGGCTGAGGGGAAAGGGGAGCGGAGGGAGGCGCTGCTGGTGCTAAAGGCCTAAGCAGGTGTGACAGTTCTGAAAGCTTTCGCTGGACAAAAAAGGTTTCACGGGCCTCCTAGCAATGCTAAGCCACAGCTGACCTCACAAACTCGGCAGAGAGAAAATGTGTTTACAGTCAGAAGAAGCGGAGAAACAAGCTAGCTTTGTGTTTATATGAAAGATGCTCAGATGATAAATATTGTATAACAATATATGGATTGAAAACAGAGCAATAGATCTGATATATACACCAGGAGTGTCTTGTAAAAGTATTGAATAAATAGCGTATAAATAAAGCATATTGCATGCATAAGCACAAAGGTCCGTGTTTTAAATTTTAATATTTGTCCATATCAATACTCCTGTTTTTTTCATCTCGTGAAGGTAATTCGTTTGCCATTTTTATCCAGAAGGGGGCAGCAAACATTATATAATGCACCGTTTCTTCATAATTTACCACGAGCCCCACAAGCTTATGCAAACTGTTGTGGATGTCTCCAAAAAGCCAGACAGCATATTAATTAATTCATATATAGCAGTCTTACATCTGCTGGAAAAACACAAGTAGCTTTTGTATCTCGCACTTATACGGTGAGGCAGAATAATGATGCATAAGATGGGAGAAACATAGAATATCAATATATTTTATATAGAAATGTTTCAGGTGTTTACAAACATAATTTCTTCATATATATATATATTAATAAAAATATATATTTGCACTATTTACTCATTCACACTGGTTCAAAACCTTTACAAGTTTTCTTTTGTTGAACCCAAAATAAGATATTTTGAAGAATGTTGATAACCTGTAACCATTGACTTCCATGGCAGGAAAGGTTTCTGACATTTCTCCAAATATTTTATTTTATATAGAAATGTATCAGGTGTTTACAAACATATTTTCTTTACATATATACATATTAATAAAAAAAATATATTTGCACTATTTAATCACCTCGAAGTGGTTCACCTAATCACCTCGAAGATATTTTGAAGAATGTTGATAACTTGTAACCATTGACTTCCATGGCAGGAAAGGTTTCCGACATTTCTCCAAATATTTATATATATGAAGAATAATATAGAAATAAATAGTATATTTAATACAATAAATATTATATTGTACAATATAAGTAAAACATCATTTTATTTACATTATTTAAATCAAAAATAGTATATCGTAATATATATATATATATATATATATATATATATATACTCACAATACGTTTGTGATTATTTTTGATTATATTTTATATCATTATTCGGATGTTTATGGTATATACACAACAACAATACGAAGATATGTATAGATCTTCATATAAATTCTAAACTTTCACATCAAAGTGGGCGGTCCCATGCATTTAGTTTCATGACGTAATTTCCGTTCGCTCAAGTCATTTGCGCTCGTCTCCAGCTTTTGTTCATCTGTTTCCAACCGCACGCCGGAGAACAGGAGCCATTGCGTCTCACCACCTCGCGGTGTTCAGCAGCAAACACTCACTCGTTCCTACATCCGAGCAGGACGTGGATACTGAACTAGTTTCACTCTCGGACGTTTGGTGTTTAATTCTTCATCAACTTACAAACTCAACATGGAAAGCGAGAACAAATACCTCCCGCAGCTGCAGGCGGAGCGCGACAGCCTGGACCCGTCCTTCACACACGCCATGAAACTTATATCAGCAGGTAAAGCCGTTGTTTTGTGGAAACGAATTGGAGCAATGTGAACTATAACTCAATAACTTTCATGGATGAAGAAAAATCGCAGTTTTGTTTGGAGGGAAGTGAACGGAATCGACTGTAGTCGTTCGCGGGACGACCGTTACAAAAGTCTCGTATCAGCGCGCGAGGGGGGTGGTGTATTTAGCTGGAGCCAGGCACGTGCTGCCGTAGCCATTTTCGGTGTGTCGTTAACGCTTTCACGGAGAGTCAAACTCTTACTTTTTCAGGATGATGTCAGGGTTTTGTACCATTATTTATTGTGTATGTTCTGAACCCATGGTGGTGTAGAGTTTTACCCTCATCACCTCCTGGGCAGCGGTCCCATTTCCGCTCGAGTGAGGTGTGATCTGCGTACTGGATGAGCTTTAACCGAAAGCGAACTTTTAAAGTCAAACATCATAATTTTAGACACATTTACGAAACCGATTTATTATGCACATTCCTAAAATTAACCAAATGTCCATTACTTAAATTGCGAATAAAATATTATAAAGTGGATCAATTCAGGATTTGCCGCCCGTTGTTGGTTGTTTGTAACAAGCGCTTTGTGTTCAATAGGTCAACGTGGCGTTTTTTTGTACGCGTCAAGTCTCAGCCTCCATGCGCTGTATTATCGTGTTTGTCTAGACCGAAAGATCTGGAAAGCTTTAGATGAAATCGTCCAAGCCTGATGAAATTGAAGACGGGTGAAAGTCTTAACTTTGAGATTTGTCGTAGTAATAAAAACCATGTTCCGGACCATATGTGCCTGTAGTGTGGGAAGTGTTGCATCTGGATTTTTGGTGTAGGAAATGTCTTTTCCTGGCCTCGTTTCACCACATGTCTTATATCATCAGCCTAGTGGGAGTTTAGCAGTATCTTGAGGTTATTATCAGTTCCATAAGTAACATTTTGCAAAGGCTTGTAGCTGTTCGTGTTTGGTGTTCAGCAGTGAAAAACCCTTTAGTGAAGCTGAGCCAATTGATTGATGGCGTTTCCTTCCAGTGTCTTTGAGGCAAGCACTTTCCTTTACAGGCTGGAGCAAACACTTAAATCTCAGACGTACATTTGCTATTGAAATGACCTAGAGTTTTTATTTAAAATTTTTTAGACCCCCGGACATCCGCTGTGGGGTTTTATCAATGTAATGTAACTAAAGTTGTGATAAAAGTAACCATTCAGTGTGATGCTTTTATTTCCCACTTAAAAGGACTACAACTAACGTTTTATAAGCTGCGTTTTTGACCTTCTGTTGAATCCTGAATGGGATTCTTTTTGTAAGTGCACGTTAGTTTGTAAGCACGAATTGATGCTTATTTAAATGTTGGCATTTAAGTCATGCATTTTAACGTTCAAATCTGATGCATCCCTTTTTATTTTCCCTTTTAGAAATTGAAAAGATTGAGAAAGGGGAGACTGAGAAAGATGCAGAAAGCTACCTGGACCTCTTTACAATGAAAAACATTAAACTGAAGGAAAGGATCCTCATACCAGTCAAACAGTACCCTAAGGTGAGTATCAGATGTTTACTTTGCTCTCTGTGTTTCTTGATAACTTGTGCACAGAATTTTTACATTGAAGGAGCACCTCAGTAATACATCCAAAGGTCTTATGAGCATTCTTGGGAGATATTCAAAGAATTTTGTAAGACAATGTTATACTGTACATATTTCAGATCAACCATAATTTAATTCTTTAATATTGGAAAACTATTTGAGCTTTTTGCTCATGGATTTTAGCAAGTAATTTATTCTCAATCTGTGAGGAACTTTGAGTGTCTCAACAAGCCTTAAGATATTTCCTAAGTGCGTTTATTTGTGTGTCCCTTGATGGCTTTCCTGCCAGAGGCGATCAGTCAATTTGATTGAGTTCTCTGCTGTTATACACAGCATGGCAGTGTTCGTATTTGACCTTGTGTGTTTATTCTTTAAGTTTGCTTGTCAGTTTAAGACTAGTCAAATTTAGAATAGTTTTTCTCCACCTAATCCAAGAGTTTGTGCATTCATTATGTGGATTCCAGATTGGTATGAAAAAAAAAAGATTCTCTTTATAATGCCTATTAAATTATTTTGTGCAGACCTGATATTTAAGACAGTGAAATGCTACATCACTACTTTTAAAGACTTTTGGCTCACACCTGTCGGCTGCAAATATTCATCAGCTGACCCTTAGGATATTATTGTTGAAGCTATGAATTTAAATGTTGAACCTTTTTTTGTTTAACCTGGGTACGACTTTCCTCCCATTTTTGTTGTTGTCTCAGACCGCCTAATGTTACCCTTCACTATGGTATTGAGGGGAGCACGACTCAGGCCTTTGATCTGTTTGCATTCCATTTAATCTTGTCCTGTTCGGGAAGATCAAAACTATTGAGCTTTCAGTCCTTGAAAACAAGTTCAGTCAGGTTAAGTGAAGTACTGTAGGCTTCTTCAAACATTGTGGGTTTAATATTTAATTTTCCATTGCTTTGTGCAGTTTAACTTTGTTGGGAAGATCCTTGGACCGCAAGGGAACACCATCAAGAGACTGCAGGAGGAGACAGGCGCTAAGATCTCTGTGCTGGGGAAAGGATCCATGAGGGACAAGAATAAGGTAAAGTGCTATTGAGGTTATCTTTAAAAGTATACGTTGTTGCAAAAACTGCAATATTTCCAGGGGCACTTTAATGTTGCTCTTGAATTTCTAAGATTACCTTAAACTTAAAATAAAAGATGGTTCTTGGGTATTTGATGCCCGTTATAGTTCTCTTACTGTGTACAAATGAAGGTTAAATAACAAAGGGTAAATTCAGTCTGTTAAACTTTTTTTTATTTCTGTGTTTTTCAGGAGGAAGAGTTGAGGAAAAATGGAGAACCAAAGTACGCACACTTGTCTATGGAGCTTCATGTGTTTATTGAGGTGTTTGCTCCTGTTCCTGAGGCATACATGCGCATGGCTCATGCCATGGAGGAGATCAAAAAGTTTTTGTTCCCTGTAAGTACTCTGAAATCTGCTTTGGATCTAAATACTGCAGGCCAGAGATCAGATTTAGCTGTAAAATGCTGATATTGTGTTTTGTCTAAGCTTTCTGTTTATAGTGCAGTGATTTATGAATTCTGAATGGCCCATTGTTTAAGTATGAACTGCCTGCATTGTTGGACTGTAGCTCTACTTGCTTTGACTGGTGGCGGATTAATATTTAATCTGATAAATTGGTGGTTTTTGAGTTCACTTCTCTAGCCTAACACTGACTGAAATTAAACAGAGTGTGAACTTCCTGTGTGAATGTCTTTAACCTGTGTGTGTGTGTTTATACTTGGCCTCATACGTGAGCTATGCAGGTCTTGGTTTCTTAGGGCTGCTTATTGTGAGACTTGTAGGTGCATGTGGGTAGAAATTAGGGATTTCCTGTGTTCCTTGATGTTGATGAGCGGTGTACCTTTCTCACAGGACATGATGGATGACATTTGCCAGGAGCAGTTCATGGAGATGAAGTTTCTAAATGGCGGTCAGGAACATGGAGGCAGAGGCCGAGGAGGACCACCCATCAGAGGCCGTGGAGGTCTTCCTCCTCCTGGAGCACCCAGGTAACGCGTACACCTATGTAAAATGTATTGCGACTGTTCTAGTTTGAGCTGCTTTTAAATAATTCAGTGGAGTAGAGGAATAATGATCTTCATCCTTGCAGGGGTCGTGGTATGCCCCCACGTGGAGGTGGCCGTGGCGGACCCCCTCGTGGTGGAGCTGCAAGGGGAGCTCCTGCAGGCAGAGGTGGACCATCAGCCCAGCCGCCCAGAGGAGCAGCTTCAAATCGTGCCCGTCCACCTGCCCCTGGCGCTCCGCGGATGCCTCCACCCCCTCAGACCCAAGAGTCCTACGAAGATTATGTACGTATTTTATTTGTATAACTATCCTCTAAATTTGCTTTGAAGATATTAGCCCCTTTCACACAGTAATCAAGATAAATAATTTGAATGCATATTTGTGCTGTTCAATTAAGCAAATTATTATTATTATGATTCATATTTACTGTATGACAACCCATTCAGAAGCCAAAATTCTGGTGTGATGTTGATCATTGGGAAAACACTTTAAAAAGTTGTGCTTTTTTTCTTCATTTATCCGATGTCAGTCAGATCTGACTGGTATTAACTTCTGAATGACAGGTTTAGGGAGATAATTGTACTGTTATTAGTGTAGTACACTATGGGAGGCCTCTTTACTGATGAATGATGAAGGTCAGGGTAATAAGCATAAAATGTGGTATTATAGCAAGTCTATTTTTTTTCTCACAAAAACGTTAAAAAGCAGCAGAGATTACTATTGAAAGATCTGACAAACCTGTGTAATTTGTCCTAAGCAGATGTTTTGTATCAGTGTGCTCAACCCTTGTATATGCACATACCAGTAGTTCTGTTTGTTCACATGTGGAAAGAGACCAATAGCGCTTTAACGTCTCATAACGAACGATTGCCAAACCTAAATTCTTGGTTTAAAAAAATTAAAGGCTTGATTTTTAACTGTGTAAACTTAAATGTGTGACAGGGGCTTTTGAACGCAGTAGTATTTTCAAGGTTTATTCTTTACTGATTATCTTGCATGTTTTGTTTCCCCAGTCTTATGATGAGAGCTACGCAGACACTGGCTATGAATCTTATGAAAGTTACTACAGTCAGCCACAAGCAGCGTAAGTTCATTCTACATAACACTATTACTGTAAGTTTGGGACTTAGAAAGTCCAAGTTGATATTTGAGGAAACATGTTTTATAATTATTGCGGTTTATGGAGGCTTTTTGGAAGCTTCCCAGTGTCTTAAAAGCACTATGTTCTTGGCTTGCCTTGTTGTTTAATGGAATTCAGGCCAGTTTCACTTGTGTAAGAGTTGTTGGTTTGAACAGTGTTTCTGCTTTTTGCTTTTTCCAGCGAAACTGAATACTATGACTATGGACATGGAGAGACACAGGAGGGGTATGAAAACTATGGTAAGTTAAAGGAAATTATTTTAACCTGAGAATTTAAATGATTTTTATGTGAGAAATTGTGATGCAGTGCCAATTAAAGGGTTCATGACATTGAATTTAATTGTTAATGTTATTTGATGTTTACTTGGGTTAATGTATATATTTATTTCTCTAAACACAAATCTATGCAGATTTTTATTATTATTATTATTATCATTATTTTTTTAGGGCTGTTTATATTAATGCTTGCCAGTAGATAACCTCAGCATTGGAAACATAATTATTGCTCCTTTTGTGCATGACTATTGACAACTATGTCCATATAAAACTGTCATTTACAAATAATGCATTATTAAATTATATGAATGCAGCTGTTATCAGATATGTACAGCTAACTGCTTTATCAAACTGTTTCGCTACAGTCTCTTCATTTGTACAGTGTCTCATTTAAAAAAAAAACAATCTGCAGTCAAATGCTCAGTACGGTCCTTTGTGATCTGTGACACCATTAAAATTAAGCCATGTAACTGTTCCCAATGCTGGTATTCTTTTAAAGTCTGTCTTATTCAAATTTAAGGTGGATGTTCTAAAGTGATAATTTGTTCGTTTGTCCTATTGGTCATCAGACTCAAGTGTTTGAATATGGCTGAGTGAACTTGCACGTGTATATTGTATCCACTATCTGGTTTATAATTGTTTGCTTTAACTTTTCTTGTATCTGATGTTGGTGGGTGGCCTCTTATGCTATTGAATTTCAGTGGGCAGGGCTTCTGGTGCAATGTTTAATAATTTGCATCTTGAGGCAGTGTTTGCCATGGTATCAATACATCATAGTTTGTATATCTAATTTTGTAGCTTGATTTGAAAAAAAAAAAAAGGTTTTCTTTGTTTAGAATAAGAACATTATGAAACTTGCATGATGCTGTAAAGGGACAAAGATCTCTTTGAAAAGATGAAGGAAAAGTGATTCATAACATTCGTGTTATGACCCCTTTAAGTCTCAACACCTAGCTTGCTCCTGCTAATGGTTTATGAAATGCGTTATAGTTATTACAGGTGAGGTCTTTGAACCGAAATCTTGTATTGAAAGCTAGCAGTATTGCAGTGTCCGTAAATGTAGTTTTCACCATTTGCAAATGAGGCCTGCATATAGTTAGTCATAGCATGCACTTCTAAAGATTCAGGTTGTGTAATAGGTCTGATTCATTTGAATGGAAGTACTGTACCCGGAATATTTTTGCTTAATTTGTGTTCTCTTTCTCCAGCTCAAGGTGACTGGAATGGGACACAGCGCACTGCTGCTGCTGCCGGTGGAAAAGCTCCCACTCAGAGACAGACTAAACCTGGGTTCAGGGAACACCCCTATGGACGATACTAAGTCTAGTGGAACGTCACCCAACGCGTCGCCATGACAACTGTCTCCCATGGCAGCTCACGCTTTAAGCTACCCGACAAAAGTAATTGTCTGTTTGTTTTTGGTTTTGTGTTTTTTTTACTCCGGACTTTAAAGAAACTCGACAGAACGGCATTTGAATGCCTCAAGAATCGACTTAACCTTTAGAAGGGATTAGAGTTTAAACATGGCTGTTTTTTGGTTTGATTTGTTTTTGTTTTTTTTGTTTTTGCCAATATCTCTTCCTCTGCTCATACCTACCCTTGCTTTTTTGCATTTGTCGATGGTAAACGTTTGTTCCACAGATTGGAAAAAGTATTTAGTTGAAAGGTAAAGTCTAACAACTGTACAGCCACTTTTTATGTGTCTCAGGACGCTACTTTAATTTGTGTTACCTTAAAAACTCTGCTGAGGTGCAGTTGCAGATTCCCATGTAGGCTACATTTCAAAATTCTGTTTAATATTAGCGTATCAAAACAACCCTAAACTTAATGTCTGTTTTGTAATAAGGAATATAAATTACTCTTGTCAAAATGTCTTTAATGGTATTTCCAACAGCCATTGATTATTCATTTGTTTTAAATAAATAGTCTTAAAAGCTGTAAATGTAGATTTTAGGCTTCGATAATTTTCCATGTATGTTTAGAGTTTTGAAATATAGCCCAGTTAGACGCTGTTGAGATGGAATGTCCTCAAATCCTTAATTTGTTAAAATAATGTCACTCTTCAAAACTGTTCTGTAGAATAATCCATGTTTGGCTACGTAATGTTTAAGAGCAAAAAAAAAAGCAAGTCAGATTATCATGGATGACACCATGCTATATAAACTGCATGCACAAACTGCTTTAAAACAAAACAAAGGATTTGGACAACAATCTCCACAAGGGTCACCACTTTCTAATGTAAAGGGATACTGCAGCTAAAACCGACTCTATTGTACATAATTTTAAAAAGGAAAAAACCAACCACATCAAACTGTACTTTACTGCCATTTAGTATTTGTATCCTCTCCATAAAATGCAGAATGACATGTGTAAGCTTGCCTAAATAGGTAACTAAATCTGTCCAAAACATGTTTTGCAGCAGTTGTCAATAAAGCCTAGATTGTTTTTTATGAAACTTTAACCTGGTTTATTTTTCTTTGTCTTCATAAAATCTGAAATGGCCTTTTAAATAACTCCTAACCTTCAGTTTCTTCCTCTTCAAAACCCAATTTTAAATTTAAAACAATGCATGTAGTCTGAAGACGTAAACCACACTAAAGGAGTCTGTTTAAAGTGTTTGATTTGACGATTAAAAGCACACCTTTAATGTCTCTCTCTCTTTTTATACTTAAAAAGGACCCTAGAGGTAAGACCTGTGCTCTTTAAAATAACCTGGATAGCTTCCTAATGTCTATAGAGAGAACTAAAGCATTCGATGCTTGGGTATGTATTAAACTTTTCTTGAATGACATTTTATTTTTGATCTCACTCAGAATATGGGAAATGTATTACAGCCTGAAATAATTTGAATTTAAAAGTTAAGCTTGCAGGGGCCATATTTGTCAAGTCTGATGCAAAGACACGTTGGCTGCTTTTAGGACAGGAGAGGACTGTAAAACTTAAGTGCAGCATTGTAAAGGTAACCCTAACCCTAAATTTGTGAGTAGTGTTACATTCATTTACTTAAAACTGTTTGGTAACGGCGTGCAATGATTTAAAAGATTCAGTCGTGTAAAATATAAAAGTAAAGTGGTAAAAAAAATCAGACAAACACGCAGTAGATTTTGCTTATAATATTTGTGTACTAACATTGTAGAGCAGAATTGTAATGCAACTCATGCTAAAAGTGCTCAATGTTAAATCTAGATCCATTTTATGTAATGCTGCTCCTGTTTTTTTCTTTTGCGATTTGTTTAACATATTTAAAACAACGACAACATCAAAAAGAAAAACATCAACGACAAAATATCCTATCTAAAAGTTACCTGGGAAAGCTTGAGTTGCATGACTCAAACTTGGCAGATTGCATGAGCTTCCACAATACAAATTAGTTCATCATGGCCATGTTTGGTTGTTTGCTCACAGCTTTCTCTCTTCCCTCAGGTTGTGATGCCCGGCAATTCCTGGAATCGAATTGAGATTAAACGAGAATGTCAGACCTCTCCTCAGGTCAGTTATTCTTTTCACAGAATCTGCAAGTCGATGCTTGTCCATTAAGATGGAGTTATGTTACTTTTAATTGTCGTTCTCTGTAGTTTTTAGTTTTTGATGAGTCAAACCTTTCCAAATCTGCATGTTCTGCAAGAAGCATTAAATAACATTTAACAGAGTTGCACTGTCCTAATGGGCTTGTTTCCGGTTTCCGCTGTAGGCTCAGCTCAGTAATTACTTGTAGCTCCAGTGGCCTAATGTAATGAATGAACTCATCATGGAAGATGGTTCAGATGTTTGTTTCAGACTTCTGTGTGTGCGTGCTTCTCACTCCTGCTTGTTTTGCTGATTGACCTTCAATTTTCCTACAGGAAAAGACAGGTGTTTGTTGGCAGAGTAAGAGCAATCTTGCCTTTTTAAACACCTGCAGTCATTACGGAACATGGACTGTCCTACTGGAGAGCTTCTGAATGGGCTGGAATCGCAGAAGTCGATGGTCCTGTCAGCTAAAGTGCGAACCAACAACTTCTTAATGGGTTAAAGCAGAAGTCTTGAGTTCCTGGTGCTGTGGCTAGTCATTATTCAAGGTCATTTCTCTGTGCTGAAAAGTTTCTCTGTACTGTTCTCCTCATCAAGTGCTTTCTAAGCGCCCTTAACTTTAAATGTTCATCTTTTAAATTGTCCTCTTCGGCTCATATTGGCCAAGAAATCATTTTAACAAGCTCGAAAAAGTCCGTCCGGGCTCTCCAGACATCTACCTCAGACAATACTCCAGTGCTTTATTCTGCAAGACAAGCATGTCTTCCCTGTTTCCTCGCTCGGAGGATCGTACATGCTAATTTAGAGCTGTCCAGCCCCTATCTCCTAGCGCAGACTTTGTCCTTTAATTGCCATGGTAATTTTCGTCTTGCTCTTGTGTAGATATCTATGAATGGGTTTATGCTGCCGGAGCTGTCTTGCAGTTGGTATGAATCGCAATTGTATCTTCTGTCAAAAGCATAAATCTCCAGGGCTTCATAGAATAATTGTTGATCTAAATCATACTAACATTTTTACCTTCTGGATAAAGGTCCGTTACGCTAATTGAGAGCTTTCCATAAATTCTCCTTTGTTTTCTAATCCTTGCTGTGCGGAGTCTGCTTTTGGCATTGTGCATGGCATTTGTGAATGTGTGTTGCTGTCAGTGTGTATCGCTGTAGCTCCCTTTTTTTTTTTTCCCCCTCAGCATGTAGGATTCAAGGCTGTCATTCTGACCAATTACCGCCGATGACAGTGTGTCCGTCCCCCCACGGAGCCGCTACTGGTTGCTGACTGGCTAACAGGACTAATGTCTTATTGCGTTAGAGACAAATCAGTCCTCGGCATGAATTTTAATAAGCATCAACCACAGCTCAAGTGCCATCAAACAATCGGAAATGCGTGTGTGTGGGTTGGAGGTTGACCAATGTGTATACAGGCTTCACCGTAATGAAAAATGATAATGGAGATCTATTTCCATTACACATTCAAGGGAGTTAAGAAATTAGGGAAGTCTCAAGAATGAGGAAATGTTCAAGCCCATCGTATGCACCTAATGGGTCTTTGCTTGAGTAGTCCTATCTGTTTACATCAGACAGTCATTGCCTACAGCTGCTGGGGAAATGCCTCTGGGGTGATGTGCAAGGCATGTGTGGTGGCCTGAAAGTGGGGATTGTGGCTTGGCAGCTTTTTTTTTCTCTTAACATGCATTGTGCATGCTGAAAACAGGAAGCATGGCTTTACGAATGCAAATGGAATGCTCACACTGCTGTCTGTCTGTCTTTCTCCTTCCTGCATGGCTATTTTGCTAGTTTTGCACCTAACCAGTACACACTCTCCAGGGAATCAGGGTTTTGAGTGCACGGGGAGGAGTTGTGACTGTTTCTGGCTCGCGTCCTAGAGAGTCATGGCTGCTGGCCACCTCCTTCAGTGTGAAATGCTGGTAATAACTAAAGCCTCCTAAAGGTCTCTCTGTCAATGTGATGCGATGAAAATGAATTGAATCCATCCATGTGGAGTCTGGCTTGAGTAATCCGAAGCCCTCCAGGACAAAGAGTTGGACACCTCCACTTTGGCTGTCGCTTGAGAAGCATTCCATTGCATGATTTCCAACATCCACATAACCAGGCGCACCTAACACAATGTAGAAAATCCATGGGAATTGTGTGGGATTAGTGATGAAAAACAAGTGCCAGGAGTCTGTATTCTTTTTGTTTTCTTAAAGAGATTGATGAGCCTGTATTTGCAATGCAGCTAAACTGGATTTGAGTTTATTGAAGTGCCTGTCTTTCAGCGTAGCTGTTGCCCTTATCTTAGGAGCAAATTAAAGCCTTTGGGGTCAGAGAAGCTTTTCGGTGACTTGGGGTAACAAACAGATTTTTTTTAATTTGAAAGTCATTCAAACTTGTTTGAAAGTTGGTGCATCCAAAAGCACACGCACGTCCTACAGATTATTACATACGACTACAAAGAGAATAGCGAATAACTTCAGATGTTTTTACCTACTATGTCGAAATAAAAAGAAATTGATTTCAAGAAGTGGCTTGTGTCTCTTTCAAAGCTCATTTTTTATTTGTCTCTTGATCGGTCTCGTAATGTGACCGGTAAAGCCGTTTGACAGTAAAGCCTAGTCATTATTTATGATGGAAAGGAAAACTTTGTCCACTTGTAGTTTCCTGTATGAAAAACGTTTGTATGACCTTTAAAACATTGAGAATGTAATAAAATGTACAGTGCAGTACTCAGTCAAATCAACTTGTTCAGCAGTGCACTTAACTAGCATCTTTAATGAATGATTCTGTAATTTGTCAAGCTATTTTTCTCTAAAATGTTTCTGTTTAGGTTTTAATGGCTCCCTCGGCTAGTTTTATATTTAAAGCTCTGCGCTTCAGGGTTAAAGCAATTGAATTTAACCTTGTTCTATGTTATTTAGCTTCAGCCCCTGTAAACCACCCAAATCAGCTAATTAAGGTCTTGAGGAAGATTGCATAAATTACAGGCAAATATAATTTGCTGGACAACAAAGTTACATCTGAATCCTCTGACTGTTCATGATTTTAAGTTTAAATCCTTTAATATACACCAAATTAATGAGTGAGAAGTACTGGAGAAATTTGAGCAGAACACCATGTCACTGTCACTACTTTTTATCTCTCATTTTTCCACATGCTCTGTTTGAAGCACAAGTACTGATGAATTGAACCCACATTGTTGTTTTCCAAGCCAGTGGGAAATTAAACTAATTAACAGGATTTGGATGACAATTTTGCCCACATTTTTGATACAACATAGTAAAGTATGAATACCTTGTTTCTCTCAGAAACCTTCGATAAAATTTGTTTTTTTTAATGACTTTTGACCACATGATCATGTACAATATGAGAGCAGTCTGATCAAATGCATTTTCCACCATCTCTGGAAGTGGTTTAGATCCCTTTAACATCTGTAATTTAAATCATCCACATGTTGATTGGAGTGAAGAAAAAGTCTTAATATCAGGTATAATTGGGACCTTGGGGACAGCCTTGTCCAGGGTTGTCCAAACTCGGTCCTGGAGGGCCGGTGTCCTGCATAGATTAGTTCCAACTTCCTTCAACACACCTGCCTGGAAGTTTCTAATATACATTCAAAGAGCTTGATTAGCTGGTTCAGGTGTGTCTAATTGGGGTTGGAATTAAACTTTGCAGGACACCGGCCCTCCAGGGCTGAGTTTGGACACCCCTGGCCTAGACCTTCAGGAGTAGGGTTGAAGAGATGAACATACATGGTTAAATATTGTTAAGCACTGATATGCTTAAGCTCTATCATCAGCAACACTTGCATGTTGATTACTACAGAAATGTTTGGATTGTACCTCATTTATAAAAATGAGCAAAATTGCATTTCCAAAGGATGTCCATTTGGCGGCTGTTGTATGGGTTTACCATAGACTCCCATTGTAAGTTCAATACCGTTCACAGTGCTGAGCATATTCTGAAAACGAGGAGATAGAAGATATCTGCATCACGCAGCCCTCATGAATAATTAAAAGAAGCCCATTTACTCTTGAATACTTTTAATGTGCAATGAGGATATGCTTTCACAGGCCGGGCACTTAGAAAACTATGTTTAGATAAAACCTTGATGTAAGCAGGGTCTGTTGAACGATTGTGGTGTGTTTAATGGAATGTGTATTTAATGCGACTGCACTCGGGTATCTGATTCAACAGATGAGAATCAATGAGACCTGCAGGGCGCTACGCTGCTTGAAGGAAAGTGGGCGCCAGTCTGGCCTTTGGGCTGTTCTCAACAAGCATTAAGTTCTGGGGGGGGAGGTATCATGTCTTCCTGCTGATAAAAACACAGTGTTGCAGAACCATTGCAATGAGTCTTTATGTATTTATAGACGAGCAATTACTTCCATCCTTGTGTTTTCAGAGCGTAGTTTGGCAAAGTTAAATGACTAAAAAGGAAACCGTTCTCACACTGACCTACAACCCACGCCAACGGTACAAATCCGCCTTCTATCATCCTTCCTCTTCACTGCCAATATGTTCGCTCGAAGTGAGACTGAAATGGCAGCAAAGCCTCAGGAGCGTTTTCATGTGGAAACTTATTGCAGTTGATGTAGTTTATGCTTTTTATCGTTAGTGTTTCCAAGCGAATCCGCCTCCTCAAGCTAACCCCAGATTCACCTTTTAAAGATCGCTCCTTGTTGGGAATGTAGTTTAAACCCAACAGTCTGTCACAGGTCACTGCTACGGTCTGCATTGACACGTCCGCACACGCTGCTGCTCTTCTTCTCTGTTCACATGGAAACCCTGGGCCTCATTAGCACACGCACTTGACTCAAGACCCCTGTCTGTGCTAGCACAGGAGCGATTCCCTCGGAAGCAATTTAGGGCTCGATATAAATCAATTTTTATGTTAAATAGTTGCCTTGAAAAGAGGTGTGGGGGTGGGGAAGTGTGTGCTTTACCGAGCCGTAGGCTTCCCACACGTCCCTTGTGCTTTAGTCACAACGCTGACCACCGCAGGCTGTCTCTGCCTTCCCCTATACTCGCTCTCTACAGGTCTTAGTAATTCTTCTCGCCTGCTCATTCTCTTCTGCCAAACTGCAGTTTTCTTCCTCCCTTACTTCCTGGTCTCCTGTTTGACCCTCTGCGGTTGTTGTGCCTTGCCTTTGGCTCAGCTCTAATTTTAGTTGGATTGAAGAAAGTCTAGCTGAGGAAGGGCGAGGGGGTCTTTCTGCGAGACTCAGACATCCAACCTAATTACCCATCCTGTTACCTCAGTATCAGCCTCCCTGCAGCAAACCCAGCCGGCAGACACAGCAGTGACTCAGTCACCTCTCCATAGATCAGAGCTTTTTCCCACTGAGAATGAGGGTCGGATTCCAGTGCAATTGCCATTTTGGTATCTGAGAGTAAATTGAAAATATGGTTAGGGTAAATTGGAGGTATGATGGATATTTTATCACATAACCATCAACAATTTTTAAGAGAGATTAATAGAAAGGGTTGAAGTGAATCGAAGAAATTTGGATGACTCTTCTAAGTGTACAGTGATTCATAGTTGGCATCACATGGTGAGCAGTTTGTAGTGACTGGAAAGATATTCCAATAAGAGCTGGCAATTTGAGGTGGCATGAAATGCTGAAGGGATAAAGTAGCAAAGTTGCATAACTACAGTTCAAATATAGAGAATAGACATTGTAATGCTAAGGTTATGGCTTTGATTCCCTGGAATTGTAGTAATTCTATGCCAATGGTAAGACAGCCTATGTGAATAAAGTGTCTGGAATTTGGTGATTTGATTGCTGTCAGCATGAATGGAGACTTAGGCCCAATCCCAATTCTATTTTTGTTCCCCTACCCCCCTTCCCCTTCCCCTTGGCCCTTACAACCGAGGGTTAAGGGGAAGGGCTTTAAAACTTACCCCTAAGAATTGGGACACCACTTCAACACCTGCACATGTCATTATATGTCATCGCCATCTCTTGCTTCGCGACTGCTGAAGTTATTCCAGTTGTGTTATTTTTTGGTGTTTATCTTCAGGAAATCACTGAAGGCATATATTATGTTATCATAACGATCTAATGTGGCAATAATATCGGAACTGTACTGTACTGTGGTAATAAGTTCGGAACACACAAAAACAACATTAACATTATAGTAGACACTGTAAAAAGCTTATTCCCAGCCCCTAGACATTATTGACAGGGTTTTCGAGTGTGATTGTGTGTCAGAATGTTGTGGGACTGCTGTACATGAGTTATGATTATGGATTATAGATCGTGGAATTTAGCGTTTTTTTTAAAAGCATGACGGTAAAACACAAACGCGGTAATGAATATATCAAAACATATGTTTGTTTGTCGTAAAAATTTGTAATAATGACAAAAAAAATACTAATTTTTGGATCTCCTTACTTCCGGGTTCCGTTGTGGCAGGTGTATTCTGGGAAATTTTCTTACCCCTCCGTTTTAAGTGTGGTCTGAAAAATCTTCGTTCGAAGGGGTGTATATCCCTTGCCCTTAGCCCTACGCCTTTAAGCTAAAGAGAATTGGGACACCACTACCCCTTGATGTGAACGTGCAAAACGAGGGGTAGCTGTAAGGGGAAAGGGCTAAGGGATAGAATTGGGATTGGGCCTTAGTGTTTGTTATGAGGGAACTAATTTGTGTCGTTTGCATTTGCAGTTGGTTCAACTGATATTCATTATCTATGATGTGCTTGTTAATTAAGCTTACTAAGGCAACATTCACAATTACTATTGTATAACAACAACATGAAACAAAGTGAAACTCTCTTAAGTCATACAGTTTGGAGACGCATTTATTTTAATACTGTTTATGCTGCACGATGTTTACCCTGAATTTTTGTCTGAGATTCGCAGATGATTCCTTAATACCCAAGAGATATTCATCAGGGGTTGCCACAGTGGAATGAACCCGCCAAATACAAACACACACTCATACACTACAGCCAATTTTGTTTACCCAATTCATATACCATGTCTTTGCACTGTGGGCGAAACCGGAGCACTGGAGGAATCTCACGCAAACACAGGGAAGAACCTGCAAACTCCTCACAGAAACACTAACTTGAACCAGCAACTTTCTTGCTGTGAGGCAACAGTGCTAACCCCTGAGCCACTGTACCGCCCCCCAAGAGATATTTATGGGGTTAAGCATCTTGATGACAGACAGTTGTGTACTGTTAAAAAGCAAGCCAGTGACTTTGCAGGAAGCCTAAAGACATATAATGGGAGACTGGCAAGGATACTAAAGAGCTATGCCCCTAATGCAACTCCTCCAGTTCTTCTTACCCCTACTTTGATTGGGATTTGTGCTAGTGTCTCCAGTTTGGAAGCTAACTATGATATTAAAGTTCACAGCCCCAAGCACAACTCCTCCAATTCTACTTGCCCCCACTGTGAGTGGGATGCTCTGGCGTGGAAGGCGGTCACGCTTACTTCGCATCTTGAGACTAGGGAGTGCTGTTTTAGTGCTACTTTTACTTGGTTATTCCCCAATAGGTCTAGTGCTGCAGAAGCAACTTTTTATTTGGAGTCTGTAAGTATATGAGCAGGATCTACTGCATATGAAGATTCTTTTTATTCCGCAGAATAGCATAAGTCAAGCAAAGTTACATTTTTGCTGAACTTTGCCTTTAAAGACAGCATAGACATTAAAAGTCTTCAGACGATGTTAAAAGTTTAATTACACAGTCTTTCCAAATCACAATGAGAACCTATAGTAATTGCATACTGTAGCTTCAGTACTTCAGACATCTTTTTCCACTTTAGTCTAACACATTCAGCAGAAAGCCTGCACATGGAAACATTGCCCTGCATTCACTTGACTTGGCTGTAGCGACCCTTTTAATCAATGCTTGGAGCATGCTAAGAAAAACCTGAAAGCGTCGTCTTCCTCCTCTGCCAAGGCCAGTGAGAAAGAGGTCTGAAGAATGTACTCTTGGAAATATTCCTACTTTAGGTAATAGAATGTGTCGACTGTTGCTCCTTGGCTTTCTCCCACCCTCTCTAGCTGTCAGACCGAATTGAGTCACATCTGCTCTCTTCATTTCTTTGAAGACGAAGAGATGAGTTTGGCAAAGCAACCAGCTGCCTGTAGGGAAAGCCAGCACCTGTCACAAGGGATGTCATTAGCCACTGACTAGACAATCCTGCCTGCATCTCACCCTCCATCCGCAGCTTCCCTCACATCCGATACCTGACCCATCATTCTCCGCGTCCCGCTCTCGGTTTTAAGCTCTTTCGCTGGCTCTGCTGTCTCAATCTGTTTTGTCTCCATTTAGCCCTCTCTATCTCTCTTTGCGCAGTGCTCTGTCTGACAGGCTGCCTATTTCTGAGTCGCAGCATGGCCAGGCTCACGCTCCTGTGGGCCTGCTCATTTTATTGATCTCTCTCAAGTCTTCTCTGTCCTCGTTAGCGAGAGAGAGTTGGTCAGGGCTCAGTGCTGTACTACCGCAGGCTCCCTTTTGCTGTTGGCTGGTTGAGAATCAAGTCCAAGCCGTGATTGATGAGCTCGGTGCTTCTGCCTGCATTCGTGGCATTGGTACCTCCGCCCAAGGGTTTCATTCAAGATTCCGGCGCAGGAACGTTGTGAAATTAAAACCATTTTGCTGTTTCTGTTGCTTGTGTAACAGCCGGCTTGTCAGATAAAAAGTGGGCTATTGTGCAAGATAAAGCCCCTTTGATGATAAAATGGCTGCTGGGCTTGTGAGCAGAAGGCCAGGCTTTTGCCTCTGTAGGGAATCTGCCACACGTTCCATGGGTCATGTGTCTGAAGCGGGCTTGACCGCAGGGATGTCCATCGCGATTGTGCAGTGACCTGAATGGAGTGAGTGCGAATCAAACGGGAAAGAGCATTGCTAGTTTAGCCAGGACAGGACTTGGAATTCTGTCCTAACAACACATTAAATATTATAAATATGAACTAATTTACTATATATTTTCTATTAATTTGACAATTTCCATTAAAATGCACTGTATTCAATGCAGTATATTCAATGTGCAATTGATTATTAGTTTAATTGTTGTAAATTATTATGAAAATGTATACATTCATCAAATTTCTTTCACTATTCCATGAAATTACAATAAGTAGGGGCTGAAGGTTTCTTAATAATGCATGATCCAATGATTAGCAGCAGCTCTTTCCCCTAAGCGCAGACAGCAATAGATAGTTTTTTACTCTAATTGCAAAAAGCAACGGATACGGTTTAAACTAAGTGCGAATGGCAATTAGATGCTGTTTACGCTAAGTGAAAATAGCACATTTTCTTAGAGGTAGATGCTATTTACACAAAGCAAAAAAAGAGACAGTGAAAATAGCAATTAGATGTTTACACTAAAGTTGTGTCTCAAATTAAGCACTATGTACTTACTTGGCTGTCTAGTGCATGACCTTTGTAAGGTTTCTTTATTCAGTCTGACAATTAAAGCTGTGACATTTGAATACATGGAGCATCTAACATTCTACACTTAAAGGAGCTGTATGTATGTTTTTGACTCTTCTAAAGCATAAAAATGCAATAATATGTTTGCAGATGTTTAAGAAACTTGCTAAGTCATAGGGCTGCTCAATATGGAAAAAACAATCATATTGCGATTTTATTTGCGATTTTAGCAGCTGCTTTGGCTTTTTCAAATGCGCTACATACACACATTCTGCATGTATTCAGTGCACAAGAAGTGCAAAACAAAACATTTCACAATGAAATAACAGTATTAAGTGTAATAAATAAAACTAGTAAAATTGTCTTTAAAACAGACAACATAAAATGAATGAAGATGAACTAACCTCAGCTCTAGTTAAACATACTGTACACAGTAGTACTGACTGCTTGATCAACGAAACTGTGATAAATTGTGTTAAAAACAGAAAACATGAACAAATAAAGATGAACTAACCTCAATTCCAGTCAGAACAATAAATAAAAACTAACGTAAATCAAAACCACCTATTCAGTTCTCCCGCTAACATCTTTCTCCCACTCAGCTGTAAATTCCTGGTGTGCTGTGTCAGTTCTGATTGGTTAACACATTAAAATCATGTGCACAAGAACGTGAACAAAAATCTAAACAAATTAATAGATGAAATTGCAGCCTTCCGCGATTTAGAAATTGCATGTGCTTTTTTTGCGATTTGCGATTAATTGCACAGCCCTACTAAGTGAGCATTCTTGTTTATCTAAAAACAATGCTAAAGTCAGATATTCTTTGATATGGTTTGAAAATGTGCTCTCCGTGCCGGAACGTCTGTCTTTGTTTTGGTCCTTTTCACCTGCCCAATGCCAGTTAAGCCAATTAAATTTCAGCACCCCTGGTTGCCTTTGTGGAAAACTGCGCATTTCATTCTTTCAGTCATGAAGACTCTCAGTATGCGTCTTTGACCGAAATGCGACCTCAAGTGGACAGTAGCAGACTCCAAAATAAGATGCAGATTTAGAGTTCCACATGAGGTGATTATTAATTAGCAAATAATATAAATATTATGAAGGTAAACTTAGGTGAGCAGGTTACATTGTAACCCCATGTCCTAACAACATATACATGATAAGATTTGCAGTGATGAGCAATTTGGCACCAGACAAAACAAGACAGAATTTTAAATACAGCCATTCAGAAGCACAGGCTATATGAGCACTCACTGCACTCCAACGATAAGTTTATAATCTAATTAATATGCATTAAACCTCTTTAATATTATCAAATGTATATGGTGAATAACTGATATGTGTTGGCTTGCAGTTCTGAAGTTCTTTTAGTTCTAGTTATTTTATTTTTAAGATCTGAGGTAAAATATCTGCTGCTGCTCTCAGTAGTAAGACATTAAATGTCATGCAAAATGGCATTCAAACTCACATTATTAGCATTTAACATTGAATTAAACATATGAGGTGAACCTGAGGTGATCATTGTCAGTTTATCCTATTGTTCAGCTGCAAGAAATAGAAGCCGTTTCTAAAATATCAATTTCAGGTGTTTATTAGAGCAAAACTCCTTTTAATAAGGAAAACATTCCTTCTATCGCGTGCTGTTGCTTTTATTTAGAACACAGTTTAAACCAAACTTAAAATCAGCCTTAAGGCTCGATAGTCAGACTCGCTCCTGTTGGTCCTCAATCTGGCAACCTGCACTTGCCCATGTTTTGAAGCAAGAGTGCAATACCTAGTTAAACCACTGGGTGTCAAACTTTGATAGCGCACCTTTAAGTATATCAACTAGCTATTTAAAGTGCTCTTTTTAGCTTCAGTGTGATTGCACTACTTGCACAATTTGCATAATACCATTGTATTTGTTAATGAATGCTTAAATAAACAATAAACCCATCCCTTCATCTCCCCCTAATCTTAACCATAAACACATTTTTAATGAAATACCCATAATAACCCATTAATTTACAGTTCATGTTTATTGAAAATAATCCATTTTCCTAGCTGATGTATGCTGTATGGGGACAAAAGACAAAAATTCCAAACTTTTGATTGCTTCAAAAAGTGTATTTACATGTTTTACAGACTCTTTGTGATTTTCACTCCAAATTTTGCATTTGTGGAAAATTGTTGTAATTTTCAGACTGTTTACACTAAAAGAACTAATTGTTAACCATTGTGACGACTGTTTTTGTGAGTCTAAACTACTGAATTTACTACTGATAACTACAGTTTTTTTTAAATTCGTCTATCATTAGTCATATTTATGAGAGCACTAACCCTTGATTAGCCTAAAACCAGTATTAATTGTGTTTGTTTTGGGGGTTACACTATAACCAGGTTATTACTTCTGTGTTTGCGACGTTTTTAGTAAATACTTGACTTGCCTCTCTCACTTTCCTCAATGTCTCTCTGCACTTTCTGTCCCTCACTTTGCCTTTCCTGCATAAATAGTGCAGGCACATGCTGTCGTGCGATGTCTTCCAGCACCACTGTCTGTGTGTGGGCCTCAGGCTGAGTCTGTTCTGTGGCCCATAGTGCCATTAACACTCCCACTGAGCAGAACATCAGCACTAGCACAGCTGGCATATTACACTCAAATTCCTGACAAGACCAGCCATGGAAGAAACCCCCAAAAACACGTAGATTGTTGTCTGGATGTCTTCGTGTTTTGTTTCTTCTCACTTTTTTCCTCATTCAGACTGTCTGACAGGATGACAAGGCAATGCGCCGCTGTAAGGGCGGAGGTCTTCGCGTACTTGCCTACTAATGAGATGGTTCTAGCCGTCTCTCTTGTGTCCTTCCCTCTCAAAGGCCTCCAGGCTTGGTTTTAATCTTTTGTAAAGGAATCTCTTATCTGCCATCTTGGCATCAGCTCTACCTCTTTCAGGGATTTTCGTCTGTAGTGTAATCCATTGGGCTCTTTGTGGAGCTTCTGGAATTGGGGGTGCAAAAGTTGTGTTGTAAACAGAATATGCTTCCATGCCTGCGTTTGAATCTTCTGTGACTTTGTGTATGCGGGAATGCGGGATGGTTTTCCCTGTCAAATCAAATCCCCCTTTTTTGCCCAAACTCCATTTGTTTTATGTTGTCATTTGTCTGGATTCCATATACGTATATATATATATATATATATTCTTTTTATTATTATTATTATTATTATTATTATTATTGTTGTTGTTTTTTGGAAAGCTTATGAAACAAGTTTGACTTTTTTCTCAAATTTAGTTTTTTGCCTGTTAAGAGACAAACACAGAGGGAAGGTTGTGTAATTAGTCGCCCATGCAGGAGTGTCATTCAATCAAATAATAACAGACAGACTACATATTTACATAGTATTTTTATTGTTCATAGATACTAGTTCATATTACAATTGATTAGGTGTACAGCACTACTTCTATTAACCGAGGTGAGGCATTTGAAAATATCTCTAAAAAATGTTATTAAAGGTTTGTTTGGGCTAATTTTCCTTTGCAGCTTATCTATTTAGGAGTGCAGTGCAGAAGTTGTTTATTGCTCACAAAATAAGAAAAGAAAATGTCCTTACGGCGAGATTTATGTCATAGACTTTTATACATTGAACTTAGTTTTTTTTTAAATGCTCTGAAAAGCCAACAAATCATTTTTGCTGTGCCAAATGTAGTCTGAGGTTTTGTTCTTTTTCAATAGAAATCGATACATTTATTCAGTACAGACGCATTCATTTGTTCAAAAGTGACAAAAAAAGTAAAATTAGTTCATATACACTCACCGGCCACTTTATTACTGTAGGTGCACTGGTCCAACTGCTCGTTAACGCAAATTACTAATCAGCCAATCACATGGCAGCAACTCAATGCGTTTAGGCATGTAGACATGGTCAAGACGATCTGATACAGTTTAAACCGAGCGTCAGAATGAGGAAGAAAGGGGATTTAAGAGTCTTTGAATGTGGCATTCAGGCTGGTCTGAGTATTTCAGGAACTGCTGATCTACTGTGATTTTCACACACAACCATCTCTAGGGATTACAGAGAATGGTCCGAAAAAGAGAAAATATCCTTTAAGTGACAGTTCTGTGGGTGCAAATGCCTTGTTGACGCCAGAGCTCAGAGGAGAATGGCCAGTTTGGCTCAAGCCAATAGAAAGGCAATAGTAAATCGAATAACTCGAGGTATACAGAAGAACATCTCTGAATGCACAACATAACAAACCATGAGGCGGATGGGCTACAGCAGCAGAAGAACACATGACCATGTCCATTCCTTTATGCCACAGTGTACCCATCTTCTGATGTCTACTTCCAACAGGATAACATGCAATGTCATAAAGCATGAATCATCTCAGACTCTGGTTTCTTGAAAATAACACTGTACTCAAATGGCCTCCACAGTCACCAGAGCTCAATCCAATAGAGCACCTTTGGGATGTGATAGGATATTGGATGGATGTGCAGCTGATAAATCAGCAGCAACTGTGTGATGCTATCATGTCAACATGGACCAAGATCTCTGAGAAATATTTCCAGTACCTTGCTGAATGTTTGCCATGAAGTATTAAGGCAGTTCTGAAGGCAAAAGGGGGTGCAACTCGGTACTAGCAAGGTGTACCTAATAAAGTGGCCGGTGAGTGTATATGTATGATTTTAAGTAAATACTTTGTATTCATTAGAGAATCATAAAAAAATTATTCTTAATACTAACGATAAAAATGTTCTTGAGGATTAAATCCGCATATAAGAAAGATTACAGAGGGATCAACTTTGCCATTGCACAAATAAATAGCATTTTAAGATCTGATGATTTTAAATGATGAAATGTGTATTGTATATTATATTATAATATATATTGCTTCAATTTCTTCTACAAAGCTTCTAAAAAAGGGTGCCACGGTGGCCTAGTGGTTAGCACGTTCGCCTCACAGCAAGAAGGTCGCTGGTTCGATCCCCGGCTGGGCCAGTTGGCATTTCTATGTGGAGTTTGCATGTTCTCCCCGTGGTTGCGTGGGTTTCCTCCGGGTGCTCCGGTTTCCCCCACAGTCCAAAGACATGCGGTACAGGTGAATTGGGTAAGCTAAATTGTCCGTAGTGTATGTGTGTGAATGACAATGTATGGATGTGTTTCCCAGAGATGGGTTGTGGCTGGAAGGGCATCCGCTGCGTAAAACAAATGCTGGATAAGTTGGCAGTTCATTCCGAAAAATGAATGAATGAATGAAGCTTCTAAAAAAGAATTTACACCAATATAGAGAATAAAGAAGTGTTTGTTGTCTTCAAGAGACCACCATATCATTTCTAGTACATTTTTTTCTGCCCTGAATTATATAGTTTACATTAACTACAGAAATGACACTTCATTAAACACCATACTAAACTAAGAAAGATAAAAATGAATTATACTAATATTACCAAGGAAATATTAGCACCGTGGTTAGCTCTGTCACCCCACAGCAAGGTCGCTGGTTCGAGTCCCAGCTGGGCTAGTTGGCATTACGGAGTTTACATGTTCTCTCCATGTTCGTGTGGGCTTCCTCCTGGTGCTCTGGTTTCCCTCACAATCCAAAGACATGTAATAGTGAATTAGATTGATTAAATTGGCCGTAGTGTATGAGTGTGTGCAATTGAGAGAATGTGTGGGTGTTTTCCCACACTGGGGGTTCACTACATGGTGGTAGGAAGGGAATCTGTCGCATAAAATGTGCAGTTGTTGATTCATTCTGCTGTGGAGACTCAAAAGTGACATATCTGAAGGAAAGTGAGTATTAGCACCACATGGTAATTATCACTTGCCAGTCATGATAGTACTTGTTGTCACTACCAGTAATATGACACTATCATCTTGTCATTCTTAGTTCACCTTGTGAGAAAGCGATAAGGTCCATAGGGTCGTTTCTTCTCCAGTGCCATCAAAATAGTCCTATTCAGATTCACAGTGTATCATTTTGTGAATATACACCAGCTTGCTTTGCAACAAATCAATGCCATCACACCGTTTTCATCATTTCTGCAACATTTCATATAGCAAATGATATAAACTCTTGGATGTAGACTATAGAGAAAAAAAGCTCTGCATACGCTCTGTCATTTTTTTTCTCTCTACATCTCCCTTCTCCTTTTAGCAGCTGCTTGCACAATCGATCAGTTTGAAATTGCTGCCCCTCAATTATGCAGCGTGTATGTTTTGAAAAGCAAACATCCAATTTGTGAGCGGTTTTGCTTGACCTCGCTGTTGACGAGGCCGCTTTTGACCTCTGAACTCTGACACACTCTCACTTTTTATTGGATGCTTTAGGATGTTTTGAAAGAGCACTGAAAGCTTGGATTCATCAGCGTGTTGCTTAAATACTGAGATGCAGGGTGATGCAATCCAGCTACAAGCACAGCTGCTGTTTCCGGCTTTCACAGGCTGTCTGCTGTTATATAAGAACAGGTATTTTAGTCAAATGAAATGTATTATTTTACAGGCAATTATCAGCTAACAGAGCTCTGGACTTTCTCGTTTTGATCTATCACTGCGTTAGCCGCCTTGTAAAAGCTGGTGTGTATGTATACTGCAAGTTTAAAAGTGTAAAACAGCGACATTGAGGAACAATTTTGTTGGAATCACTTTCAGTGGGTTTTTCCTCCCATCTGATAAATAATAAAACACTGATAGCCAGTTAGAATCCAGTGAACTGTAAATAGCTCAAGGTTTTGAAGTGACGTAAGACATAGCATACACATATTAATAGTTAAAGAAACTCTTGTTATTAGCAACACAGGTGGCCATTAAACTTTTAGGAGGCAATTAGTTTACAAAAGATTCAGTGTGATTCAATACTCTAGCACTTATTGAGAGGTTCTTTCATTATTCGGTGAGAAGTCCAACAAATAAGCTTTGCGGTGAAATACTTACAATGAACATTTTGGAAGGATCTGAGTACACTCATTGGCCACTTTATTAGGTACACCTGTCCAACTGCCCGTTGACGCAAATTTCACATGGCAGCAACTCATTTAGGCATGTAGAAATGGTCAAGATGATCTGCTGCAGTTCAAACCGAGCATCAGAATGAGAAAGAAAGAGGATTTAAGTGTCTTTAAACGTGGCATTCTTGTTGGTGCCAGATAGGCTGGTCTGAGTATTTCAGAAACTGCTGATCTACTGGAATTTTCACGCACAACCATCTCTAGGGTTTACAGAGAATGCCTTGTTGATGCCAGAGGTCAGAGGAGAATGGCCAGACTGGTTCGAGCTGATAGGAAGGCAGCAGTAACTCAAATAACCACTCGTTACAACCGAGGTATGCAGAAGAGCATCTCTGAACGCACCACATGTCAAACCTTGAGGCAGATGGGCTACAGCAACAGAAGACCACACCGGGTGCCATTCCCATCAGCTAAGAACAGGAAACTGAGGCTACAATTCTTGCAGGCTCTCAAAAATTGGATAATAGAAGACTGGAAAAATGTAGCCTGGTCTAATGAGTCTTGATGCTGCGATGGTAGGGTCAGAATTTGGCTTCAACAAGATGGATCAGCATGAATCCATCCTGCCTTGTATCAACGGTTCAGGCTGGTGGTGGTTGTGTAATGGTGTGGGGGATATTTTTTTGGCACACTTTGGGCTCGTTAGTATCAATTGAGCATCATGTCAGCACCACAGCCTACCTGAGTATTGTTGCTACCATGTCCATCCCTTTATGACCACACAGTGTACCCATCTTCTGATTGCTACTTCCAGCAGGATAATGCACCATGTCATAAAGTGAGAATCATCTCAGACTGGTTTCTCGAACATGACAATGAGTGCGCTGTACTCAAATGGCCTCCACAGACACCAGAACCTAATCCAATAGAGCACATTTGGGATGTGATGGAACGGGAAATTCACGTCATGGATGTGCAGCAGACATTACTTACCTATGCAGCCTTGTTGAATATATGCCACGAAGGATTAAGGCAGTTCTGAAGGCAAAAGGGGTCCAACTCGGTACCAGTAACGTGTACCTGATAAAGTGGCCGGTGAGTTTATATCTATGATTTTAAGTAAATAAAAGTATGTTAAACTAGTTTGAATGATTTTTTTTTGCATGACACATGGACGTTACAGTACAGAATGTCTCCTTCAGCATTTTCTTGAACATTGTGTAAGCATTCATTTAGTCTTTTGTGCGTTCAAGTTTCTTACAAGCTGTTGACAAATTGCCAATTAGAAAGTGATAGAAAAATGATAGTCTGAGGGCAGTGGAATGACAAGAAAAGTTGACACTGCAAAAAATGCAAGAGCAGTGGTCAAAGGCCTTTAAGACAGATTTTTTTGAATTTTATGTTATACACAAGATGTGTTGAAAGCAGTCAAACATGCCGGTCTAGTGCATGTTTCCATAGAAAAGCAGTAGAAAATTCAGCACAGTAAAAGTTGAGATGCAGATAACAGTCAGATTCTGCAATATTTTCTAAAAGTAAAAAAAATAACTATTGCAAAATGAAAGCATTTCCATCAGCCAATGTTGTGTGGCCTCTTTAAAGCATAATTTTTGTTTTCATGATATAATGCTGATGGATGCTGGAAGGCTTACGTTAGTCACAGCTATTTATTTACTCATGCAGACGAGTTATTAAAGTATTATGGTAAGGAAATCCCCTCATATATAGAAAGCGACCTTGTATGAGGCATTTCTGGGATGTTATGGACTGTGATGTCATAGAGAAACTGTAGACTCCGAATTTGCAGATGATACCCCCGGAGCCGGATTCTACAAATCAACACATATCTTGAAACAGTGATCATGTGACTTTTATGACTTTTAAATGTCAAACGTAACCTCATTCTAGCTTAATATATATATTTGGTATTTATATAGCACGGAAAATAAGTATTAAACATCACCATTTTTCTCAAAAACATATTTCTAAAGGTGATATTGACTTGAAATTTACCACACATGTTGGAAACAACAAAAGAAATCCATATATGCAAAGAAAACAAATCTAATCAGTTTACAAATTAAGTCATGTGTAATAAAATGAAATGACACAGGGAAAAAGTATTGAACACACGAAGAAAGGGAAGTGTAAAAAGACAGCGAAAGCCCAGACAGCAGATGAAATCTCTCAGTGGTTATTCAGCAACCCTCTGCCCTTCATCATTGTAAATTAATATTAACTGCTTCAGTCCAACACCTACATTATCAGGATGTTGAAGATGAAACCTGGGTGGACATTTTAGCAAGACAATGATACAAAACACGGCCAATGAAACTCTCAAATTCTTTTAGAGCAAGAAAACCAAGCTGTAGTATGGCCCAATAAATAATCTGACTTAAATCCAGTATAAAATACAAAATAAAGATCAGTTTGGATAGGCGAAACCCACAGAACTATCAAGATTTTTTACACTCTGTTGAACTGTGAAAAAAAAAATCACACCTCAGCAATTCATGTGACTTCATTCTCCATATGAGAGGCATCTTTAAGCTGCCATCACCAAAAAAGCCTTTTATTCAAAGTATTAAATACATTTCAGTAGTTCAGTACTTTCTCCTTGTGTCATTTTGTTGTTATTACACATAACTGAATTTTATTTGTTTTGTTTTATTTTTACATTTGTATTGTTTGGGCAACACAGGCTCATTCTGAAAATGAGTCCCATGTACATTTCTGGAGGCCACACGTTATGTAGTCAGAGGTACGTATGGCTGCGTTTAATTTTTTAAATGAACGCTATGGGGCGGTATGACGCAGTTCCTTTTAACGCTTACCAGCTGACCGATTACCTTCGTGTGGTCGACTTTCCCGCTGCATTCAGTTTGTCCCATTAGCTTGCCGTGTTCGTCAGCAGACTTGAGACGCAGGGAGGAATTTGACCATGACGACGGGGTTTAAGTCCAGTGAAGAGCAGTTCCAGAAACAGGTAAGACTAAAACAGAACCCAAAAAATAAAATAAACCAGTAAATAACAGGGTGAGACTGTGGTAAAATCTGAAAACATAGTAAAATGAGGACTTTTCTTTTTTTCTGGCTTGCTTTTGAAAATTGTTGGTTGGGTTTAGGGAAGTTTGTGGGTGGGTCAATCGCTAAAATTTTGGTTGGGAGAGACATTTTAGATCTCAAAAAGCGGACACAGCGGCCTCTCGTGGATTCGTGAACACAAAAAGTGCAAAAATAAGTACCTCTCGGGATGTATTTTGTGGTCTCCAGAAACGTAAGTGGGAATACGTTTTCAGAATGAGCCTGGGTTGTGTTTGGGGTTCTATCAAAATCTGCTTCAATTCTATAATAACAGCTCCTTTAGAAATATTATTCTCAGAAAAAACATGACATGTTCAATACTTAATTTCCCCCACTGTATATGGGAGCATTTACAAAATTTGGGATTCAATTAACAATTTAAGTTTGGGTAAATTGCAGCTAGTGATCCTTACTGACACCAATCATTGGAACAGTAATGTAGGTTACTCAATAATCAACTCATTTATTTAAGGCACAGTCATACTTGTGGTTCTGAATATCAGCACATCATCCCGAACAACAGTAATCTTGCACACGGCATATTGTATACTATCCTTTGATTAAGAATAGATGGATTTAAATAATGCATTGTTTATGGGTGTATTTCGCATTTGCATTTAAAACATGTATAAAGTTGCTGCCACTTGTCTCATTACCAGCACAAAGAACACTGTAAGTCACTTTGCATTATAGTGTCTTCCTTATGCATGAATGTAAATGAAATGCAAACAGAATATATTTTCTGCCTATAATCAGGTGATCAACGAATGCTGCGTGGGCCAATTTTAGGGAAAGATCCCAGGTTTTCTGAACAGGTAGGTGTGCTGCAGGGCTCCAGACTAGGTCCTGTTTGAGTGTGAATCTCTGTGGATGCTTCTTTTGTAATGAAGTATTGATGCAGTGGTGCTGAGAAAAAGGCAGGTGATAATTGGATTCTGTTCTGGGCCCCGCTGCACACCCCAGCAACACGTGTTTTTAATGAGCCTCTCTCTCTTTCTCAGTTCATTCTCTCTTTAGGCCTCCCCCCTTTTGTCTGTCTCTTATCAGTGGATGTGTTATAAGCACTTCTGTCTTTCTCTCTCTCCATCAGCAGTGAGCTAGACGTGGCAGTGCCTTGTGACTGTTTAGGTAGGGTAGAGAGGAGCTCGAGGGAACAGTGAGTCACAATGAGGCCTAATTTCACTTGTTCTCACTTGTCTGAAGCTGCTTTAGAAAAGGCTGATCATCCAGATGTTGTTGTAATGTGTCTCAAAAAGAGCTCGGTTGACACCCTTTGTTTTTCCTTATTAGATATTTCATGTATATATACGCAGTAGTTTGGGATGTTTTCATTCATTTCTTCATTTTCCTTCGGCTTAGTCCCTTATTTATCAGGGGTCGCCACTCTTTGATTTTAAGTGACGTACCACTTTTTTCCCCAATTGATTTCACTTACTCACTTACTTATTTCGACTTGGACCCTGATTTATCAGAGTTTGCCACAATGGAATGAACCGCCAATAACTCTGGCATGTTTAATGCAGCGGATGCCCATTCACCCATACACTCTCTCATTCACACACTGTCTCATTCACACACACACATACTCATACACTATGGATAATTTTTTGTTTACTCAGTTCACCTATACCCAATGTCTTTGGACTGAGGGAAATCCATGCAAATGCGGAGAGAACATGCAAACACAGAAATGCCTCCTGGCCCAGCTGAGTCTCGAACCAGTGACCTTCTTTCTGTGAGGCCACCATGCCAGCAAGAACATTTCATGAATGACTTATTGCACAGGTGGTAACCTATCATGCTACCATACTTGAATTCACTGAGTTCCTGAGAGTGACCCATTCTTTAACCATGAAAGTGATCGAAACACCAGAATACAATGATTTGAAGGGGTTATTGAAAACCTTTGTCAATATATTGTACCACTTGTACAGAGTGAAGTTTATTTATAAACTAATTTCGAGAGGATCACGTGCAGATGATTGCTCGCAGCTGGTCCCGCATTATTCAATTTATGATTCACCAATCAGGCGATTCCTAAGCCACTATATATACCCACAGCCATCTTCATTTTGAAGAATCCCCCCTTCCACCCCTACTCCTCCTCCTTTAAGGGTGGCACGGTGGCCTAGTGGTTAGCACTGTTGCCTCACAGCAAGAATGTCACTGGTTCTAGTCCTTACCAAGCCAGCTGACGTTTCTGTGTGGAGTTTACACGTTCTCCCCGTGCTCACGTGGGTTTCCCCCGGGTTCCCCGGTTTCCTCCCACCGTCCAAAAACATGCAACTTAAGGTTATTGACTAATCCAAATTGGCACCATAGGCGTGCTCCTATTAAGTAGTTATCTTTAATAGCAATCACTGTCCGTTCATTAGCTACCCGCAGGGGAGTTCTCGAGATCTACCTGAGCTCAAACTCTTCTCTCGCCTTGCAAATGGGAGGGAGCCCCGGGCTCGAGGATCTTATGAGCTCAGGGCTCTCTCCCGGGACAGCATGCCAAACAAGCTTTATAATCAATCATCAGCTAAGTGTGAACTCTTGAAATGTATTTAGACCCCCTTAAATGTTTTACTCTGCCATTTGCTAAAATCATTTCAGTACATTTTTCATTCATTTCATAGTTCATTAATGTACACACAACACCCCATACTGACAGAAAAACACAGAATTGTTGATATTCTTGCAAATTTATATATAAAAAAACTGAAATATCACATGGTGCATAGTATTCAGACCCTATGCTCAGTAGTAGAAGCACCGTTTTGATCGAATACAGCCATTAATCTTTTTTGGAAGATGCAACAGGTTTTTCACATCTGGATTTAGGGATCCTCTGCCATTCCTCCCTGCAGATCCTTTCCAGTTCTGTCAATTTGCATGGCAAACGTTGGTGGATAGCCATTTTTGGGTCCAGAGATGCTCAGGGCTTTGGCTGGGTCATTGCAGAATAGTCACAGAGTTGTTGTAAAGCCAGTCCTTCATTATTTTAGCTGTGTGCTTAGGGTCATTGTCTTGTTGGAAGGTAAATCTTTGGCCCAGTCTGAGGTCCTGAGCACTCTAGAGAAGGTTTTCGTCAAGGATATCTGTGTACTTGGCTGCATTCATCTTTCCCTCAATTGCAGTCAGTCTTCCTGTCCCTGCAGCTTAAAAACACCCCCACTGCAGGATTCTGCCACCCCCATGCTTCACTGTCGGGACTGTATTGAACAGGTAATAAGCAGTGCTGGGTTTTTTCCACACAGAACACTTAAAATTTAGGCCAAAAAGTTCTATCTTGGCTCATCAGACTAGAGGATATTATTTCTCACCATCCTGCCGTCGTTCAGGCGCTTTTTTTTTTTTAAGCTAACTCCATGTGGGCTTTCAACTGTTTTGCACTGAGGAGAGGACTCTGTTGGGCCACTCTGCCATAAAGTACCGACTGGTTAAGGACTGCAGTAATGGTGAACAAATTTCTCCTGGCTACATCTATGGAGCTCAGCCACAGTGATCTTTTGGTGCTTCTTGACCTCTCTCACCAAGGCTCTTCTCCCCAGCCAACTTTAGGAAGGGTTCTGGTCATCCCAAATGTCTTCCATTTCAGGATTATGGAGGCCACTGTGCTCTATATTCAATTCAATTCACTTTTATTTGTATAGCGCTTTTACAATGTAGATTGTGTCAAAGCAGCTTCACATAGAAGGTTATAGTAAATTGAAAGTGTCAGTCCAGTTATTAATGTTGGAGTTCAGTTCAGTTCAGAGTTGTTTAATATTCACCACTTAGAGTCCAAACACAGAAGAGTAATCCATCGGTGCACAGCTCTAGCTGCAGTCTAGGCGCAGGAGGTTGGAGAACTCGAGGCTCGTCTGTCCTTGGAGGGTCACAGGAATCTGTCTCTTGCTTGCTACTCCGCCAAGCACCAAGCAGCTGCTCAGGATACAGCGTGGTCCAGGATTATGGAACCTTGGAATCGTCTAACCTTAAGTGCAGTATAAATTTTCTTGTAACCTTGGCCAGATCTGTGCCTTGCCACAATTCTGTCTCTGAGCTCTTCTGGGAGTTCCTTTCACCTCATGAATCTCATTTGCTCCAACATGAATTGTGAGATGTAAGGTCTTTAATAGACGTGTGTGGCTTTCTCAATCAGTACAATCAAACTGCTAGATTCAAATGAATGTGTAGAACCATCTCAAGGATGATCAGAAGAAATAGACAGCACCTGAATAAAAAATTTGAGTGTCACAGCGAAGGGTCTGAATTCTTAGGATCATGTGATGTTTCAGTTTTTCTTTTTAAATAAATCTGCATAAATGCCTACAATTCTGTGTTTTGCTGTCAATATGGGGTGCTGTGTGTACAATAATGAGGGAAAAATGAACTGCATACTTTCTGTACTCCCTGTATATGTATTCAAATGAATTTGCATTTGAAATGACAAATTACCAAAGCTCATCTTTTGAAGTTTGCTTTTATCAGTAAAAAGACCACCGTAAGCCCCTTTGGACAAAACATCCACCCAACATGTGATGTAATATAAATAAAACGTATTTCTCTAACCATAAGCTGGTCCACACAGAATCTCAAGCAAGTCTGCAGGGATCATAAATATTACCCTCCCCTTCCATTTCAATTGAAATATTAAATATATTGTCTAATGTTAGAAATGTGGAGAGAAAAAAGAAAACAGAGTACATCTGGGCCTGCCTGGAGGGCTGTGCGACCTTCTGTGAACACAAACATTATCCAAAGACTGCCTTTATTCAAAAAGGCTCGCAGTGCTTAACAGTTAACTCTACAGTCGAGCGTCTTTTCATCTCCTCAAGAGCGCTCTGCCACAGAGAGGATGCTTTTTCTTCGGGACTTATATTGTCTTAATCCCCGGGCCTAATCCGACTTGTGTCAAGACGCCGCGGTCTTCGTGAGTCCAGGCTCGGCTGAACTGAAGGATTTAACACATTAGTATTAGACTCCCTATTCTCTTGAATCGCTCTCTGGGGCGGGAAAACCAGCAGCAGGTTGAACCCCGCCAATGTAAAAGCCAGCGACAATGAAAGCCAAGCAGCATGTAATGGTGGTGAATTTTCATCTGAAAGCACGGGAATATGATTATACACTTCTAAATGGGCTTAAGACACATCTAGAGCAAGGTTGTGAAAAGCGTATCGCCATAAATGGGCATCTGGAGAAGCGTTTAAGGCTGAAGGGACAGTTAAATCAGGGACGTCTGCTTTCACTCTGGACAAGATTTTTTTTTCTTCACAATAGTCTTGTTATAGAGGAGTTTGGAAGCGTTTCTTCCACTTTGGAGGCCTGTTCTTTCCAGCTTGCCAGTGTGTGATTGACGGCAGATATCTGCTATTAAAGGATATATAGGCTCTGATAAACCATTAAATACAGCAGAGAATAGTTCGGGGCTCTTTTTTTTGTAGATTTATGTTCCAATTTTCTGCCATTAACTTATCTGAAATGCACTGTAACTGAATATGGCATTTTTATTATACAGGATTGGAAAGTAATAAACCGTAAGTTACAGTCCACAGCCCCATAAACTCTAATGGACTTAATAAATGAATTAGATCCAGGATTCGTGGAGCACACACATCAGTCTAAGTAACAGAACCAGCTGAGATTCTGTTCGACTTGTCCTTAAAAAAGGGCAATTCAGTTCACATGGAAAAGTCTTCCTTATTTGCTCACGCTTGTGTCGTTCTAAACAAGTATGGTGTTGATTTCTTTCTGCTGGAACAGTAAAGGACATCTTTTAAGGACTTTTAAAGATGTGCTGTATACAACATCACATAAAATGGTAAAATGTTTTTATTATTAATCAGGCCGAGGAGTTGGGGAGTAGCCTTGATATACACAGCTATGGAATAAGTGAACAGACCACTTGAAAATTCTCAGTTTCTCCGAATTCATTAGGCATTTTAGAAAAAATGTAATATTAGTTTTATTAAAGGTCTGAAACGTTTTTTTAAATAGTCATTTAGAGCTTTAAAACATGTATAATAAAAATAAGTTAGTCAAAGTAATCATGTTATGCAGTCATTTCTTTCTGAGTGAGTGTAACTGCATTTTTAAGAGTTCACACTTAGCTGATGATTAAAAATAAAGCATATTAAGCATGCTGTCCTCAGCTATCTCACGGCAATTCATAACTTTTAGCTTTAATCGCTAATTTGTATCAATTCGTACGATCTAATTCGTTCAATTCAGTACGATTTGCTCATCACCCAATGACGGTTGGGTTTAGGGGAGGGGTTGGGTGCCGCGCCTCTTTTTTAAAATCTTACATTTTCGTACGACTGAACTCGTATGAATTGGTCACTAAACTGACAAAACGTAAAATGCTTACATTTTCTCATGAGATCAGGCTGCTCCCTCCCATTTGCAGGGCAAGAGGGGAGTTTGAGCTCAGGTCTTGAGAACTCCCCTGCTTATTTATGGCTAATGGCAAATTAGGGATTGCTATGGAGAGATATACTGCTAATTAAGAGCTTATCTATGGTGTCAATTTGGTTTGGTTAATTCACCTATGTTGCATGTTTTTGGACTGTGGGAGGGAACAGTATAACCTGCAAACCCACGCACAGAAATGTTGACTGGCTTGTTGACTTGAACCAGTGACATTTTTGCACTTCTAACCACTGGGCCTCTGTGCCGCCCTATCAAGGAAAAGGGAGGAGGAGTAGGGGTGGAAGGGACATTCTTCAAGATGAAGATGACTGAGGTAAGAAACTTTGGTTATTTATGGTGAGTTAGAAATCATTTTATTGGTGAATCATGCATTAGCTAATGCAGGACCAGCCGTGGTCAATCATAAGCAAATCATCCTCTCGAATTTAGTTTCTAAATAAACTTCACTTATAATATTCAAATAATACTCAAATGGTTACAAACATCAAATTCAGTTTGCATTTAACATATTCAATTGAATTTGGCAACTTATTAAGCATTAAAATGATCATTTTAATTTTATTAATTTTCATTTTAAGCACTGTGGTTAGAAATGACATAAATGTAAATTATATAATTTAATTATCATTTTATTTTTGCAGCAAATATTATCATTCATTCATTCATTTTCTTTTCGGATTAGTCCCTTTATTAATCAGGGGTCGCCACAGCGGAATGAACCGCCAATTTATCCAGCCTGCGTTTTACTCAGCATATGCCCTTTCAGTTGCGACCCATCACTGGCAAATATCCATACACAATCATTTACACACATACACTACAGACAATTTAGCTTACCCAATTCACCTATACCACATGTTTTTGGATTTGTTGGGGAAACCGAAGCACCTGGAGGAAACCCACGCGAACACGGGGAGAACATGCAAAGTCCAAACAGAAATGCCAACTGGACCAGCCGAGGCTCGAACCAGCGACCTTCTTGCTGTGAGGCGATAGTGCTACCCACGGTGCCACCGTTACGCCCGCAGCAAATATTAATATAAAAAAATATTTTGTTTGTTTCATATTTCCTCCTGGGGTTACTCATCCTGAGGCCTCTAGAGATTGTGACCTTTGAAAATATGATACCAACCATAGAGGACTTTTAGACGTATCCATAATCCTGGACCAGGCCGTATCCTGAGCAGATGCTGTTGCATTCATGGAGGAGTGGAGAGCATGATACTGATTCCTGAAAGACAACAAGTGACAGACGAGTCTCTGTATTGATCCCATGGGCCAGCCTGAACACCCTCCGGTGACCTACTCACACCTGCAGGTTCTCCATAATGGACGTCCAGTGTTCTCCAGCCTCCAGCTCCTAGAATTTTTTTCAATTGGTGAAGTTTTGTTCCTCGCCACTGTTGCCACTGGCTTGCTTGGTTTGGGACTTGTGGAGCTACACGTCGATGGGTTTGCTCTTCAGTGGGAAAATTAAACCACACTGAACTAAACTGAACTTCAACTCTGAAAACTGGACTGACATAGTTTCAATTCACTAGAACTTCTATGTTATGCTGCTTTGACACAATCTACATTGTAAAAGCGCTATAGAAATAAAGATGAATTGAATTGAAGTAAATTTAATGTAATTAAGAATGCAAATTTGAATAAAGAAATACATTACCATGTTATTTTGTATACATTTTGCTACTGATATGCTTCCATAATTTTGAGGGTCTATAAATGCAAACGTAACAATTTCCAACAATACTGTTAACGTAACCAAAATAGTTGTGAATCTTCCTTTTCCAAGCAGATAAATTAAATAAATAAATAAATAAATAAATCATTATTTAAAATCATTCTTATTCATTACAACACTAGTAAAAACATCCCGTACTGTTTTCTATGCTAACAGCTGAGATCTTTCAAAACCATGCGTGCTCGCCCTCTGCATTTTAGTTAAGCAGCACCTGTGTTTGTGCATGAAAGAACTGCTGAAAAAGAGCCAGACTAAAAGAGAGACCTAGTTTACTTCACTGTGCTCCTGTGCCTCCCAACGTGCTGAGTCAGTCATCTCACGAACACCAAAACTCTTCCTTTTGTATGTGGCCTGTTGACCTTTTCTGCTTCTAAACGAACCATTGCTTGCCCACTTCACCACTTGTCATGGTGTATTCACGTCAATATATAAACAAGGTGAAACCTGCTTTTCACAAATGTTCGTTTGATAGTCAATCATTAGTCAAAACATTTCGATGGACAACAATATTCTTATATTAGCACGATTAGGACAATACTTTGAGATTAATTTTTGATTTCCTTAATCAGACTAAAGTCATACTTGATGTAAACAAAGTTGTTTACATGTTGCGTGACTTATGTGAAGAGTGGGGGGAGGGGATTTCCCAGAGATAATCATTCATTTGCGGGCATCCGGGATCCTCTATGCATTTGCAGGAGATTCCCGGAACTTCAGGGAGACTTGGGATGTCTGCACTCTCTTTCCATAGGCACTAGACACTTTACTTAAACTCCACCTTACAAGGACTCAATAGGGAAAGCTTTGTTTACTGGTAAATGAACCACAAATCATGTTGCACTACTTGTTTTCATCAACCTTAAATATCTCCCTGCACAGTATTCCTATGTCTTATGTACAAGTACTTTACTAGAATAGTCTGATTTAGGTTGTGTGTACAGTTGTTAAGTTCTGTAAATGTATTACAGCCATGGTATATTAGTTATGTAGTGTTAAAATAGTTCTTATGTGTCGTGTTCATATTTATGATTATATATACACTCACCTACCACTTTATTAGGTACACCTTACGTGTACCGGGTTGGACCCCCCTTTTGCCTTAAAAACTGCCTTAAACCTTCATGGCTTAAATTCAACAAGGTACTGGAAATATTCTTTAGATATTTTGGTCCATATTTACATGATAGCACCATGCAGTTGCAGCAGATTTGTAAGCTGTACATCCATGGTGCGAATCTCCCGTTCCACCACATCCCAAATGTGCTTTATTGGATTGAGCTCTGGTGACTGTGGAGGCCATTTGAGTACAGTGAACTCATTGTCATGTTCAAGAAACCAGTCTGAGATGATTTGCGCTTTATGACATGGCGCATTATCCTGCTGAAAGTAGCCATTAGAAGATGGGTACACTGTGGTCATAAAGGGACGGACATGGTCAGGAACAATACTCTTAGGCTGTGGCGTACAGTAGGCTGTGGCGTTGACACGATGCTCAATTGGTTCTAATGGGCCCAAAGTGTGCCAAGAAAATATCCCCCACACCATTACACCACCTCCACCAGCCTGGACAGTTGATACAAGACAGGATGGATCCATGCTTTCATGTTGTTGATGGCAAATTCTGACCCAACCATCTGTACTTTATATTGCAGCAGAAATTGAGACTCCTCAGACCAGGCAACGTTTTTCCAATCTTCTATTATCCAATTTTGTTGAACCTGTGCAAATTGTAGCCTCAGTTTCCTGTTCTTAGCTGACAGGAGTGACACCTAGTATGGTCTTCTGCTGCTGTAGCCCATCTGCCTCAAGGTTCAATGTGTTCAGGGATGCTTTCATGCTTTCAGAGATGCTCTTCTGCATTCCTAAGTTGTAACGAGTGGTTATTTGAGTTACTGTTGCTCTTCTATGAGCTTGAACCAGTCTGGCCATTCTCCTCTGGCATCAACAAGGCATTTGTGCCCACAGAACTGCCACTCACTGGATATTTTCTCTTTTCAGACCATTCTCTGTAAATCCTAGAGATGGTTGTGCATGAAAATACCAGTAGATCAGAAGTTTCTGAAATACTTAGACCAGCCCGTCTGGCACCAACAACCATGCCACGTTCAAAGTCACTTAAATCACCTTTCTTCCCCATACTAATGCTCGGTTTGTACTGTAGCAGATTGTCTTGACCATGTATACATTCCGAAATCCATTGAGTTGCATTTGATGGGGCAGGAGAGTGGGGTGGCATGGGGTTGTCTGAGTATTACAGTTGTGAATGGGGGATGGGGAGCTGGAGGTGTTTGACTGAGTTGTTAGTACCTATACTATGGATCGGGTTGCGGGCAACCACTGCGATTGGTTACATCACCAAAGTTGGTGACTAGGGGGTGTTACAGACTGTACCAAAAGGCTGAGGACCAGGGATAGGTTTAATCACGGGAGTTTTCTGGAAGAACTAACAAAACAGGATGGTGGTAGGAGATGGGTCTTTACTTAATTTTTTTTAGTTTGCTGTCTGTTATTGTTACATTTAGCTGTAGTCCAATGAATATCATTATGTTTTTGCTCTAAGCATGGAATGCCTGGGAGAAGATCCCGATGGGATCTTAAAAGGTAAAGTTCATGGTAAATGCACAAGCATAATGCAGTATGGATAAAGACGATGATGTAGAATGAAAACATTCAAAAAGGATTGTCTTTGGGAAGTGTCTGAGCTAGGAGAAAGGATTTTTTGAAAACACTGAAGGTTGTTTCCATAGTTGAACGTCTGGCTTCAGGTCTCCAGCTGATATTAAGCACACATGAAAGAGGAAAGTCTTTCTGTGTTTCATGAAATTTTTAGGCTTGTCGTGAGGGATAAAGTTTCATTACTCAGTCATGGAATCAATTAATGTCTTCAGATGTATAATATATTCAGGGATGCAGACTGAAGTTTGCAGACATTCAAGTAAATGATGCATTAATTTCACTGCTGATCAACAGTAAGACTAATCCAGCATTTCAACAAACCCTGTTGCAATATATTTTCATTTGATTGTATGTTTTCACAATGACAAGGGCACTAAAACTGAAACATTCCTCATACAGAAATTGACATTAAAAGATGGTAAAAGTATTGTTTTCAAAATATGCATTTAATAACATTTCAAAATCAGCTGTTTTTATTTGAAAATTGCTGTATATGTGGCTCCAGACACAATATATATTTTTTATTCTTTAAATGACAGTAGCTCTTAACAAAGCCAAAATAGTTTTATGTAGGCTATGCTAATTCTAAATGAGTTTGTTCTGGTGAACACAGAAGAAGGTATTTTGAAGAATGTTGGAAACAGCTAATGATTTGCATAGTTTGTTTTTGCTAATAGTGTCAATTGCTAGCTTTTTCGAACATTCTTCAAAATATCTTAGAAATTCAGACAAATTTGGAACCATAAAAAGGTGAGTAAATAATAAGAAAATGTTTGCTTTAGTGTGAATTGCTACTTTTAAAATTTTGAATGAATGATTTAGTGAATCATTGCGCCATTCAATCAATTGAAAAAATCAGCCAGTCACAGACTTGCATTGTGTGTTTTTCCTAATAAGGACACCAATTGCTAACATTTTCCAACATTATTCAAAAATACCAGAAATTCAAACAAGTTTGGAACCATAATAAAGTAAATAAATGATAAAAAAATAAAATAAATTGTTTTTGGGTAAACTACTCCTTTAAAAGTTTTGAATGAATGATTCAGCGAATCACTGAGCCATTAGATCAAACAATTATTGAAGAAGAAAAAAAAAAACAGCAATCACTGACTTGCTTAGTGTGTTTTTTCTATCATGGATGTCAATTGCTAATGTTTACCAACATTCTTCAAAAAAATCATAAATTAAAGCAATCAGAAGCATAATAAGTGTCAATGTTTGTGGGTGGGTAAAGGGAGCGAGGACTCAAGTGCAGGAAAATGGGAAATTATTTATAATAAAAATAAAAGTAAAAAGGCAAAACAAACAACCCGAGGGGGAAAACATTAATAAAAAGGCAAAAACAAACTTGACTGGGCTTACAGGAAAAAGCAGGGCTGGACAAGGCTGGGCACAACATGACAGGGGTATAAACGACAACGAACTAGAACAGGACAGCAGACATGAGAATACAAAGCAGGGTCACACTTTATTTTGATGGTCCGTTTGTTGAATTTAAGTTACATTGCAACTAATTCTCATTAGATTATAAGTAGACTGTTAGGTTGGGGTTGGGGTTAGGATTAGTGTAAATTGACATGTACTTGCAAAGTTTCTTATAGTGAGTTTAATGTCTGTTGAATGTCAGTATCAGATTAAGTAGACAGTCTACTAATACTCAAATGGACCATCGAAATAAAGTGTTACCTAAAGCAGAAATAATTAACACAGACAGATGAACATGATAAACTAATAATGGGTTAACAAGGAGGGTGGGGCCAGACAATAGACGGGAGAGCATATGACAACACCACAAGCCATGTGCTCACATAAAGGTTAGAACATGCAGCCAATGAGAGAATTCATTAACTGCGTGTTCGCATGAGCTAGAAAGCACACGGTGTATGTAAACATACACCACGTGCTAAACACAACAACAGAGGACTGAACGCAAGACACAAGCACACGATAAAATGAAAACATCTCACCGTGCACTCACACACGCAGCGTGCATGTTTCTTCCCAGTGCCAACCAAAACCGAAACCAACTAGACTTAGGCCCCGTTTACACTAGTGCGTTTTAGTTTTAAAACGGCGTTTTAGCATGAAAACAATCCGCGCCCACACTAGCGTTTCACCCAAGCGTCTCTAGCAGATGTCCCTCCTCACTACTCCACCAGAAACGTATATCACGTGACCATTCGCGCACTCTGGGCATGCGCGTTCAGGTATAAACAGGAAGCATGTGTCTCGCTCGGAATTTGGTTTTTGTTAGTCAACAAACGCTGGTTGAACGATGAACACGATGGTAAAGAAAGCAAGAGAGGTCTTTATGAGGACAGACGACGAGGTCGAGTTGTTTCTTAAAGTAACAAATGAATATAGGCTAAAACATCCGTGGCTATCGAAAATACAGTGTTTACAGAGAAGGCTGGTGTGCTGTCTTCCGGTGACGTTGTAGCCATGTGCGATTGATGAATAAGGGAAGGATACGCAATGACCCAAAGCCCCAATCACGAAGTGAATTTCAGCAGCAGCCGCGCCTCCGTTTTCCAATGTCTCCGTTTTCCACCGTCTACGCTGAGACGCAGCAGCAGCGTTTTAGAATGAAAACGGCCTCTCCAGTGTTTGCAAAAACGCTCTGTTTTCGCACCTCGAAAACTCCGGCGTAGTGTGGACAGATGGCGTAACCATAGCAAAACTTATGCTTTTTAAAACGAAAACGCACTAGTGTAAACGGGGCCTTAGACGCTGGGAATGAAGCACCACGCTGCAGACAGACGAACACAAACACTAGGACGAGAGCGCGCATTCGCGAACACGCCCAGACGCGCCCGTATCAAGCTAATGATGTTACAGCTTGACGTGATGTCTATCAGACGTTGAATTTTGGTTGCCATACCTGATGAATAAACGTCAGTATTTGACATCAATATGATGTTGGTTTAAGATGTTGGCTTGACATTGGATTTTGGTCACTTTCCAACACAACTTGAAATCAACCAATTATCAATTTCATTTAACATTATTGAATGTTAAAATAATGTTGCCCTTAGACGCTGACTAGACATTGAATTTTAGTCACCTGACGTCACAACCTAAATATAACCTAATTTTAGTCATATGATGTTGTCTGTCTGCTGGGTAGTGTGTGTTCCCTAATGTGGACATCAATTGCTAACGATTTTCAACATTCTTCAAAATTACTAAGAAATTCAAGCTAATTCTAAATAATTAAAACCACAAAAAGGTAAACAAATGAAATCAATTTTCGTTTTTAATGGTTTTGCATGAACCAATCAATTCAATCAACCAATTATTGAAAAGAATACTCCTCATTTGTCATCTAGGAATAACAATAAAGTCATCTAAATGACTGAATAATACCTAACAAAAGTGCCAGTCACAACATCAGTCATCTCCTGCTTTTTCTTATGCAGTGTGCATCAGACATTTAATGAATGGACTTCATGCTTTCTAAAGCTATACTTACTGCCGCAGTGACACCATTGAAATCAGTCCTTCAGCAGCCATGCTAATGTCTCACGCCAAGAATAATGGTAATTTTACCATTATGCAGATTGCTATAAAACTCCTAACCTTTTCTTTGGATAATCTTGTATGCGTGTTCATAGTGTGACAGAATCCACACAGTGTGACTACGCATGCTGAAGACTAAAGTGGATGTTATAACAGATGAGATTAGGGTCACTGCTCTGCCTTTCAGGTGCTGTTTGATTTTGAGGGCTTTTATCTCTCGTAATCCCTTCCACACATCATTTAATGTACACCGCCGAGGCTTCATAACGATGTACCGCGATCTCTGCATTCTAGACACGGCAAACACTCTGGTCCAGATAGGATATTTATTGCTCGCCTACTTCAAGGAGCATCCTTTAAACTCTCTGCCAGAGTAGTTATCATCCTCAGAGAGAGCAATGGTATCAAAGGCGACCGGTGTTCAGTCCGCTGCTGCGCTGGCTTCATTTTGAAGAGCTCTCCTTGTGAAGTGCTGACTCAGTGCACCTGAGTCTATAGGCACTTGATTGAGTCCAGCCATTATGTTACACACTCTCAAAGAAAGTCCTCCATCTCGCCGAGGACACACCGGTAATGAGATAATTCACTGGCTGCTGTCACGTTTCATTCCAGCTGGACAGAAGTGGAGATTAGAAAGAGGTTTTTGTAATGTAAATAGGCTCTGTGTTTGTTTCTTGGGAACGAACGTAAAGAGAAAACATGCTTTGGTATGTAAAAAATGAAATTTATACAAAATGCTTAATAAAGTGACAGGTAAAGTCAGAATTATTAGCCAGAATTTATTATTAATTATATATATTATTAATTATAAGGTTAATTGTTTTGTGTGTTTTTTTTCCTGCAGTTTCTGCTTAACTGATTAAACACATTTCCAAACATAATAGTTTTAATAACTCATTTCTAATAACTGATTTCTTTTATCTTTGCCATGATGAGAGTACATAATGTTTTACTAGATATTTTTTAAGATACTAGTATTTAGCAGTATTTAACAGTACTAGCATTATGCTGTGGTCACACTAGAGTTTGAGCCTGCAAAATTCTGTCGTACGGCATTGCGAAAAGGCGCGGGATTAAACAAGGCGATTATGATTAGGTCCATGTAATACATTTATGTCCAGAGAGGTCAGGTTTTGATCTTCGTTTGGTCTTATGCAGTCAGGTGTAGCGATTTCACTTATTAGAGTTCACCAAGCTTGAAGTTAGCACCGCAACGAACTGCAAAACTTGTCGCACAAGCTTGCGTTTCCGGTCTCACGCATTTCCGTCAGAAAAGTCCAGTGTCACAAGTATGAAAGGAGCACGTGATATGGTTGATCACGGCGGGTCTCTTATCTGTAATCATTAGTAAGCTAAACGCACTATAAATAGACTAACATTAGTCCCTCATCTTTGTTTTTTTTGATGAATCCCCCATCCACCCCATTTCTACGTTTCCTCCTTTACCAGGGGGAGCTCTTGAGAACTACCTGATCTCATTCTTCCTCACATGCTCATTGACCAGGCAAGAGCCCTTCAATTATCTCCGAGCTTAGGGTTCTCTCCTGGGACAGCATGCCAAACCTGCTATTATTATCAAGCAATATCTAAGTGTTAACTCTTGAGGTGCAATTTAAAGGCTTAACTAAGTTGATTAGGTTAACTAGGCAAGTTAGGGTAATTAGGCAAATAATTATAGCAGTGGTTTGTTCTGTAGACAATAAATAAAATATTGCTTATGAGGGCTAATAATATTGACTGTAAAATAGTTTTTGAGAAATTACTACTTTGAAAAAACTACTTTTATTCTAGCTGAAATAAAACAAATAAGACTTTCTCCAGATGAAAAAAATACTATAGGAAATACTGTGAAAAATACTTTGCTCTGTAAAACAAATGTTGGGAAATATTTAAAAAAGAAACAAACAAAAAAAGTTCACTTCAACGGTATGTGGAATTTAAAAGTTTAAATGAAGCACTAACATATAATAAGGTTAAAATATTGATTTAATAATAATAATAATTGTGTATATGTAAAAGTACAGTAATTAGGTAATTTGTTTATATTAACATTGTTGTATTACTACGTGATTGAGTTGATCGGTTGTGAACATTTTTTGCAACACAGTGCTTTCCCACACTTTAACCAGCAGGGGTTTTCATCGAGCTCTGATTGCTTCGAGTAGCGAATCTTTTTCTGATACAATTGAGTTGAAAGGTTCACTGGGTCAGAAAGCTTCATTTCACCATCACTGCAAACAGGAGCATAGGGTAATCCAGAAGCGTCAAGGTCACAGGCGAAGAGGTGGATACAGGCAACAAACAATGTAAACAAGGAGAGCGCTTCATAAAGTTACAGGTAAACAACAACAAGACTCAGCAATGTGTGTGAGAATGAGAGCTGTGTATATAGTCCTGATCATCAGTCTTTACAAGCTTCAGCTGTGTGGGCAATCATGGGTGATCTGGAACTGGTGTGTGTGTGTGAGGTGCCTGATGGGAAATGTAGTGCATCTAAGTGGCAGAATTGTAATTCTGGTTATAGTACATGTCCTCTATCGATCTATAACGCCCCATTCACACGAGGCTTCAGCGTCAATGCTTGACAGAGGGCTTGTCTGAAGTTGGGGCTGACGTGACCGTCATAGCAGTGTCAGCCAATGAAATTAGTCAACAATGGCTACTGTCTGAGCTGGTGTATTTGCATACAGCGATCTGATTGGCTGACGCTTCCGTCAGCGCTTAAAAAGTTGAGAAAGTCCCAACTCCTGCAGCGAGCAACGACACTGAAGTGGCGCCGATGGATCCACAATGCAGTTCGCCAGTGCCTGATGTCACCCATTCAAAGTGAATGGGAAGCATTGACGCTGACGCCCCGTGTGAATGGGACGTTAGGGCTAGATCGCTTGTGACCGGTATATAGTGATTGTAGGCCAGGTCTGCTGTTTTGTACAATATTTAACAAGAATCAATCACAAACAACCTTAATATGACAGTCATGTAATTTAAAATAAGAAAAAAGTTAATGTAAAAATATGATAAAATTTACAGTTAGGCAAATTTGAAAGTTTGAGATAAAATGACGACAAGTGAAAATGACAATTATAATTTCCAAAAAACTTCCAATTATGGTATAAAAAGCTATTTTATCCCATACTTAGTCAGAATTATGCAAATTTAAAAAATCTAACTAAATTATGACATAATTTGATAAAATTATGAGGTAATGTAATAAAAAAAAGAAAAGAAATTATGACAAAAATTTGGAAGTGAACAGTCTTAACTTTTAATATAAAGTAAATATTATGAGACACCTGCAACCAACAATTTGTTTTTGATGGTATGGGCTGATTTTACCTATGACTTAATTTACAGCTTAATAAGTCTATGTGGAAATAAATGCCACACTGTTATTTGCCAGTGTATAATAAAACCAATGTTGTATTTTCATTTTCTTTGTATGGAATGAGCATTACAAACAGTGTGGTAAATTTAAAAGTACCAGAAAGGTCATACTAGTTCAGAACAACACGAGTTTCTCCACTTAAAACTTGAGCAATGCTTATTTTCACTGTGAAATCAATTCTTTCATTTATAGCTTTTACATAAAAACAAACGTTATCTCAAGCATTTTAAAAACGCCTCACAGTAGAAGTGTACCATGTACAGTGAACTTTACACCGCTTTACAAGACTGAAACTATCAGAGTAAAAATTAAACATGGCGTTATTTTAAAAAGCCAAATGGCTGTGCTGTTAAATGTTTAACCCGGTGCGAGTCTTCCAGCGGTGTAACCTTAAAAACATTTCTCTCCAGTCGTGTTTAGCACCCTATACCAGAGACCCGAGAGCGGGAGAATGTTTGTGATAATGCACTTCTTGTGTTCCCTTGACTTGCTGTTTCCACTCTTTCAGGGTGGTGTTACTATGACAGGCGTACTGAAGTATTTAAACTGCTTTCCTCAAGTCCGTATTTACTTCATCACTGCTGGCACGGTGACAAGATGTAGCGTAATGAAGCCAGCTTTGGTGCGGAGTCCTCATGTATCCCTCCAGGCCTGATTCTGGTGTCACTGATGTCTCTAGCTGTGTGCCAAAGCCTGGCTTAGCGTCTACACATGGAGCTGACTTCGAACTGAAATAAAACCTCTTAAAGTGTCTGATTTAGAGCATGGTGAAATTTAGGCAACGCAGCGTGGATCTTGTGCATTGCAATCTGAAATACAGAGCTGTTTACTGTATGTTACAATGCTGTTAAAGTAATTATATCTTAGCCTACTCTAACAAAGAACACATTTGTATACAATAGACCTATTTGATTAGATTATTTTTTTCATATTCAGTATGAAATTCATATTTGAATTTAACATTTCTTCCTCCTTTTTCACTTTGGTTTATTTATTAATATTATTTTTTATACTCGAGGGATGTTTCATTTGTTTTTATTTTTGTTTTCAGAGACTCTTACTTTGAAGTTACATTCATTCATCTGATGCTGTTTTTCCTTTGCAGTGTTTATTTCCTGTTTTGTTGGTTTCTAGGTTTCTGGTACTTTTTTTTAAATCTAAAAACAGAAAACCTTTTATGTGTTTTGGACATGCATTTAGCCATTTTGAGTGCTGAACATGCACTTTGGAAACAGGCTTTAAAGTGCTTGAAAACAGTGCTGTTATTGTCCTCATCTAGGTCTTCCAGAAGATGTGGGTGGCTGCATGAAAATAATGACATCATGTTTGTAACATGTTCAGTAGACTGTATAAAAAATACTTTGCAACCATAATAACCAACTCAGGCTCATTCTGATAACAGACCCTTATATACATTACTGGAGAGCACCAAATACATCCCAGGAGCTACGTGTCCATGTAAACGTAGTCATTGGTGAACTCAGAGATTTCACTAAAGGATTCTGCTTTGAAGATACCCAAAAGGTCTCCCGGTCTACCTCTTCCTCAATTCACAACAGACCTATTGCCTTCTATAATGGAAAAAACAAATAGAAGGTCGGTGGGTGCCAGCTACAGCATTCTTCAAAACATCATCTTTTGTGTTCAACAGAAGAAAAAAAATGATGACAAAAGTTTCATTTTTGGATCATTTTAAGTTCTCCAAATCAGGGGTTCCCAAACTTTTTCATTCCGGGACCCACCAAGGCAAGTAAGTCAATCTCAAGACCCACATTTTGATATGGAAAATATTAAATCATTCACAGAGCAGTTATTATTTTGCTTAATAAGAATGAAATTTACAGTTGATTGCACTACTAAAGGTCTCATGAGAAACACAGCTGTGTTAAGATGCTAAGATTGTGAGAGGAATAACTGAGCACTGAGTTAGTATTTAGTACTCCCACTGAAAGCTCTCAGCCGTTTATGTATCCACTCAAGCAGTCAAAAATATCAGCTCCTGTCATTCGTTCTTTCAGTTCTTTGCAAAATAAAAAATCCTCAACGATGTCAGTGGAGTCGATGTACCTGACATAAGCCAGCAACTGTGCACTTTTTACAACATCTGTGCTTTTGTCAAGTTGTACAGCACTGCAAATGCAGCTGGCTGTACCTGTGATCATTTTTTGTTGACAAAGATACTCTTCTTTTTAAAACGCTGTTTTATCAAACGCTTCGCGGCTGCTTTCATGAATGCTGTATGTTACTGACGTAGACGCGTGACAGTTCAACACAAATGAATCAGACTCGGTCATTCAATGAATGCTGATTCAGACTGTTTCAACTCATGTGTTTTAACTTAAATGATTCATTTGAAAAACAGAATCATCTCTTAAGAGTCATTCACTCATTATTATACTGGTTTTGATTCACCGCAACGTAAATATAGCTGCAGCTAAGTGACTGCGCGACCCACCTTTCCTCACCGTGCGACCCACTAGTGGGTCGCGACCCACAGTTTGAAAACCCCTGCTCTAAATAATTCTAATGTTTAACATTTTAGTGACCATGTGCAGTACTGCAGAAGAGGAAGATGCCAACATAGACGACACCATCATTCTGTCTGTAAGGACTTTTAACATTTTGTTTATGGAGAAGTTTCATTCAAATTAAAGTACTCGATGGAAATGTCTGGCAGTGTTTTTAATTAAGAAACAGTTGCAATGCATCACTGTATTATTTAACATTTTGAAGTAAAGTTTACTCAGTATAACTAAATAAGATAACAATATTGGATAAAAAAATAAATCTCAAAATACTAATAAATATTAAAAGTACGACTTCAGTAAATTTTACAAACAAAAAGTCAATAAAATTTACTTAGAAACTTAACATTTCTAATTAAATGTACGGTCCCACTTTATATTAAGTGTCGCTTATACCTGTGAACTTACATGGTAATTAGATGTGTAAGTAGTATGTAACTACAGTGTATGTACACACTGGTACATAGTATTTACTTGTGTAATGGTGTAACTACACTCATGTAACAACCCACTGAATAGTATTTGTAAGTACAAATGTGTAACAGGACATTGGTAACAACACTAGGAAAGTACACATCTGTAACAAGAATTATGTAAGAGCATTGTGTAACAACAATATGTACTTGCAGATGTTTTCCCACTTCCACACCTGTTTGCAGATCATGTACTTGTGAACACTGTATGGCAGAACTAATGCTGCATTAGAAGGTTTCACCTTGTGATACCAGTGCAATTACATGGTAACTCCACAGGAACTGTCCACTCAATATAAAGTGTAAAATGGTCCTAAATTACTGTTCATACATACATTCATTTTCTTTTCGGCTTAGGTGGGTTGCAGCTGGAAGGGCATTCGCTGTGTAAAACATATGCTGGATAAGTTGGCGGTTCATTCCGCTGTGGCTACTCCCAGATTAATAAAGGGACTAGGCCGAAACGAAAATTAATTTAATTTTACACTTTATATTTTGGACCGTTCCTGTGGAGATACCATGTAACTACACTGTTATTAAAGTGTTGCATAGAAGATATTTCTACAAGTTACACAGTAATTTGTGACCATTTTACACTTTATATTGAGTGGACAGTTCCTGTGGATTTACCATGTAATTGCACTGGTATCACAAGGTGAAACCTTCTAATGCAGCATTAGTTCTGCCGTACAGTGTTCACAAGTACATGATCTGCAAACAGGTGTGGAAGTGGGAAAACATCTGCAAGTATATTGTTGTTACACAATGCACTTACATAATTCTTGTATTTTCCTAGTGTTGTTACCAATGTCCTGTTACACATTTGTACTTACAAATACTATTCAGTGGGTTGTTACATGAGTGTAGTTACACTAGTACTACACAAGTAAATATTATGTACCAGTGTGTACATACACTCTAGTTACATACTACTTACACATCTAATTACCATGTAAGTTCACAGGTATAAGCGACATTTAATATAAAGTGGGACCAAATGTACTAATAATTTTGGTTAATCCTTTACTCGGTAAAGCTTTGAAAATTCACTAGCCTTTTCTAAGTGAAAAATATTTCCAAGCTTTTTTCAAGTAAACCCTACTCCTCATTTTTTAAAGTGTAGAAGAACTGCAGATTGGATTATCTTCTTTCCGCAGAAAAAGGGGATCAAGATTTTAAAAGGACAAACACAATAAAGACACAAAAAAGAGAGGTATTTAATCCTCTTGAAATTTTTCAACATATTGTTCCCATAGGATAGTGGTCCTCATACTCTGCTTTTCAGGACTGATCTTCCATGGGACAATGTCCGTTTGTGTTGAGGCTGGATTTGCTTTGTGACAGATGGCATAATCCAGCTGTATTATTCAAACGACCTTGAATTCGCTCTTTGATGGCTCTCTTTCCGCGCTTGCATAAATCCACACATAATCACCAGTTGACTCATATTTGCTTGGGGAGATCAGTGTTTCATATCCGCAACAATCCTCCAGCCATTTCCTTCTAAGCAACGATTTTAAAGGTCTTATGTAACCATTATATCAAGATGTGGACGTCTAATACATCATGGGGTCGGAAGAATTTGTAAAAAATCTCTCTGCGTCTGTTTTGTTTTCTTCTTGTCTGTCTTTCTTGATGTGCCCATCTGCGCTGGACAAGCAGAGAGACGCCCCCGGCTTCCTCACATAAAAGTCCTCACCCGAAAAGTTTCAGCGTTTGGTGCGGGCAGGCGGAAAACTAACAAACATTGCATCCTAATGCATTGTTCATCATCTCTGTTTGCTTGACTGCTCACTCTGAGCGAGAGGGGTCAACCAAATGAATGCACCGAGTACAGCAAGAAACTAGGACAAAAGTTGGAGTACAGTGATAGTCAAGCACATTAACATTTTCATTTCCATTTCACGCTTGGCAAACGCCTACATGCTATAAGTATAAGAAAGTTTTATGAGAAGCAGGGGTGTGTATGAAGTACCAAACCAACTATCATTGCCAACATCTTTGACTTTTGACAATATGTAATAAGCATGGTTCTCTGGAGCAACCAGAGGTTAAATGCCTTGTCGGCTCATAAATCCCACCTAGAGCTTTTGGGTTAAAGTCACCATGACATAAAAATTGATAGTTCTTATTATGGAATATCGCAGTGTTTTATTTATTTAAATAAATTATTTATCAGCGCACATCATTACTTATTGAAAATGTATGTGCCCTTGCAATATTTAATCAAAATAACTTCCCTGCCTTCTTGCAGTGACATCTCTTCTCTGATCGTGAGCCACAACCGTTCAACAAATTCCTGATGGAACAAAGTTCTGTTTAAGGGGCTCAAAGTGTGCCAGGAAAAAAATCTCCCCCACAACATTACACCACCAGCGCAAGCCTGAATGGTGAAACAAGCCAGGCAAATCGTTTATGCCAAATTCTGAGCCGTACATTCAAATGTCATAGGACCAGGCAAACTTTTTTCCAATGTTGTTCAAGCTTGTGCAAACTGTAAAGCTTCAGTTTCCAGTTTTCAGCTGGCAGGAGCGGCACCAGTGTGCTCTTGTATTGCTGAAGCCCTTCAAGTTTCAGTTTGGACATTTCCTCTGACCTCTGGCATCAACAAGACATTTTCACCCACAGAACTGTGCTTCATTGGATAGTTTGTCTTTGTCAGTCCATTATTTGTAAACTCCAGAGATGGCTATGTGTGAAAATCCCAGCGTATTTTTAGCTTCACCTGCAGGTTATGCCATTCAAAACAAACTTCCCTTTTCTTCGTTTTTTTTTACTCTCACAAACTCACTTATATCTGTATATTAATACAGCAAACATAACTGTTTTTACGTATTGTCAGAAAGTGGCTAATTCATACAAATTCACATGACTTCATTAGTATGAAATGTACTGTATGATTTTTTCAAAAAGGTGTCATGCATATTTATCATATCTACAAACTTTTTGCACTTCACACAGCAAATTCATTAGTGTTAAATTTTGAGTGTTGCAGTAATTCAGAGTAAAGTGTTGAAATTCTAGAGTTAGATACAGATAATATAACCCTCTCAGTGTTAGAAGCTGATTTTCCTCCTTGTCATACAGAGTTACATGTATCTAATGCTAATACAGTGTTGACTGCTACATCTGGGAATTTATGCAGCAATATCCCTGGAGGGTTTTTCCATACGTCATTTACATCTGCCACGAGGACCAATGAGAAGAAGCAACTGGTGAGTAAAAGTACTTAAAATGTTTGTATATAGACATCTGACATCCAAATTGTTATATACATGTTAGTTTTAAAAATCTCACAAAAAGCATAATTTTTCATCTTTATTTTGTGCTGTTCTAGCTATGTTACAGTAAAACTAAAAAAAATAAAGCTCTCTTAAAACTGCTCCTTTTGCTTAACGCGAAGGTTTGTGACTGTTTTGAATTGTTTTCCTTAAACATTAACGGAATAGTTAATAGTGTTGCTGATATCAAACACGATATGTTTTTATTTCCGTGCGGTGTTGAAAATAACACCTAAGGGTTTTAACACATAACACTGAGTGGTGTTCATATGATCCTTTGTGGTGTTAATATTTTACACTATAAGACTTTGCTAATAAACACTCTCTGAGTGTTGATAATGTAAACTCTTTCAGAAGTTTTATTTTAACACTATTATAATGGTTTCCATATAAACTCCGAGGGAGTGTTAATTTTTACTCTAAGGTAGTTAAATCTACTCTCTAAGTTGCAATGCATACTGCACAACTCTGGTTTGCATTTCCTGTTGTTTGCTCTGTAATTGTATTGTGTACCCTTTTTATTTTTGCTTATATTTTTGGATTATATTAAATGTGTAATTGTATTTATTATACATTTTTTTAAAATTTTACTTTTTTTATTAAAATGATCTGTTATGCGCCTAGGGTCTGAGAGTAACACAATTTAGATTATCTGCATGTCCTGTACATTTGGTAGATTTGACAATAATGCTGACTTTGACTTGACTTAAATTGACAATTTGAAATTGAAATGTATTGTATTTAACAGGGACAATGCTCATTAAAGGTTCAGGACACAGTGGAGTATTTTTTTATTATTTTAACAGATTTGTGTGTGTTGAGCATCAGTTAAGACACCGTTAGCAACTGTCAGCTTTAATTGTGGGGAAAACTGGATCATTTTGAGCTTTTGTCAATTTCATGTTCCGAGTTTAAAATGATTTTTGTAGCGGGATCAAAATTGGTGACGCAGCGCGAATCTGCTAGTGGAGTGATGGCGCGTCGGTTTCTCATTATTATTCATAGTGAATACTGACAGTTTTGACTTTTTCCCCTGCTTTACTGGCCACACCCACTCCTCCGTCTGATCACGGCGCTCCACACCCATTACGAAGTAATTTTTGAAAAAATTCTGAACCGAAAGAGGGGGGTTTCATGGCCCTTTAATCAACAGTAAACCTATAAATAAGCCAGAGTAAGCCACAAGGGCTAATTTTCATCTGTTGCCCCTGCTAGATTTAAAAAAGGCAACCTAAAATCAAAAACACATTATTACATATACAGTAGCAGTAAACTTACATACATCAAAAAGACAAAACATATGATAAGAATTTCATAAAAAGCAAGAGAAAAAAATTACACATGGTTACAAACTGGATTTGCTTTTAGTTTATTACATTTGATGACCTTTTTATAACGACCTCAACATTAGAAAAAAAAAATACTAAGTTGCCGGTTCATAACCCTGTGTTGACCCCAGATAATTAAAGGGACTAAGCCGTAAAGAATATGAATGAGTGAATAAATGAATGAATGAATACATTTGGGTGTACTAATTTTTTGACCGTTTGTTGGATCGTAAGTTATTTTGTTAGGTAAGCTCCAGATTTGACTTCAGTACTGACTAATCTGATGTATATGCACAATATAATAATGTATAGCTTTCTATTAAAATATGAATTTCAAAGATAGATTTGTGAGGAGTGGACTCATACATGCTGAGCATATAGCTGAGCATTAGCAAATATAAACTTTTATTATAGTAAAAAACAGCTTAATTTGATCTTTAGTTATGAGATTTGCATACTAGGTTTAAATTACATCTTAAGCACCATTTTTAGCTGGATTAGCCCGTCGGATGATCTTCATAACCACTATTTGATGTATCAAATACAGTATATTTCCTAAGCATTTAGAATAAAGAAATATGGAAAAAATACATTATTTTAAAATACAAATGACATCATATATCATTAGAAAAAAGGAATCTTTTAGGTTTAAATTAAAAACTGTAGTTTACTGTCACTTCACTTACATCAAATTGTTCTCTTGCACAGCTGGATGTTGAACACATGAAAAAAAATTGTTTGCATTGGGCAAAACTGATTAGCTGAAGTCACAGCAGCGCGACAGCCAACAGAGGATTCTGTTTGGTCTTAAAGCCTTTTTCGATGGGTTAATTGTACAATTTATGATGGCAGAGCAGTCAAAATAGGACAAATGAGCTCATGTATGGGACAAATTTTGGACCTCTGTCAGTAAGGGGTAGGTCTTTCAAACTTACTGAGGTGACGTTTACTGAAAGTTAATTCTACTCATTTGAAGAGTTTTGAACTCAGTGTTAAAGGTAATGAGTTAATTAAATACCTCATTACTTTAACTTAAATGGAGTAAGTTCACAGTACTTATATAGATTTGTTTTTTAACTCAAATGGTTTGTAGCAAACGGTTTCCTCAAATGGTTTGAGTTGCCTTGGGTTTTACATTGTGGAATATGATTCAAATAGCTGAATTTTCTTACAGAAAAGGGACATTTACTTGAAATGCCATTTGCTTATTGTTTATGCAGTTTCAGAAATGAGGTTAGTCATAACTAGGCCCACACAGTATAAGCGAGCACTGAAATCCTGAGATAGTGGTAGGTAGTGCTGTCGCCTCACAGCAAGAAGGTTGCTGGTTCAAGCCTCGGCTGGGTCAGTTGGCATTTCTGTGTGGAGTTTGCATGTTCTCCTCGTGTTCGCGTGGGTTTCCTCCGGGTGCTCCGGTTTCCCCCACAGTCCAAAGATATGCGGTACAGGTGAATTGGGTAAGTGAAATTGTCCGTAGTGTATGTGTGTGAATGAGAATGTATGGATGTTTCACAGAGATGGGTTGTGGCTGGAAGGGCCTCCGCTGCGTAAAACAAATGCTGGATAAGTTGGCGGTTCATTCCGCTGTGGCGACCCCGGATTAATAAAGGGACTAAGCTGAAAAGAAAATGAATGAATGAATGAAAATGATCATATGATTTATTTATAATACAGTTTGTAAAGTAATATTTTCTTTTAGTAAACATGTTATATGAGAGACTATTTAGACTTGCATTGCAAACATTCAATAAAAGTTGAAAATGTATTATTTCTACTTCATATATTGAGTTTTTAGTTATGATACTCCTAAAATCAGCATAAATCTTATTTACAAAATTACTCACAGAAATAGCAAAAAATGTACACAGATTCTGTCTGGTGCTAGTCCTAACCAAAAGAGGTTCAACATTGAACAGAATATTGCCTAATGTCACTGCGAGTAAGAGCCTACATACTGCAAAAATGCAGGAATGTCAGCCTTCAGTTTTGAGATGAAATTCAAAAGCTTTGTCTAATTACCACCCAACTGGGCTGTACAAGTATGTCCACATAGCATGGATGACTTGACTATATGTGAGATGGTTGTATCAATGCACCTTTTGTAAAAAAGCACTCAATGCCGCAACGTCTCTATTTGATTAGTGACCTAGAAACGGTGCAGAATGTGAAATATTTCTATCCCTCATTTACTTGTGTGTGCGCAGAATATCAGAACTGTCCATCTTAATGTCGGCATAGCAGCCAATTAAAGATTTAAAATGCAAAGGGAGAGATTAGGATGCAATTAGACGTAATTACTTTAGCATTGTTTTGTGGAACGCATGAACTGTGAAATGACCAACTGCTCTGTCTGTTAAATATCCACCCAATCCCTGTTTGGTTACAGACGCTGATCTGCAGCCGTGGGGAACTGGAAGACAACGGGCTGGTAAACACATCCAGTAAACACGATCACTCTCTCCCTCATACGCAGTTCTCCATTGCCTCCTCTGTCCATTAATTTCACCCTTGAAGAAACGCTCTCATTCGCTTTCCAGCAGCACGTCTCTTTTTCCATCAACTGTACTGCCACTTTTCCTGCTTTTGTTTTAAAAATGCCCTAAACACAATCACTGAAAAATGTTAGCCCTACCTTCCACTAAAAAAGTATGTTTAACTCTGTCCCAACTGGTCTTCATCCGTTCTAGTTTGGTGGGTCTCCAATGATTTTCAGGTATTTTCTGAAAGGGTGAAAAATCAATGCTGAATGTAAACAGTGAAATGCAACTAACCATATAATCATTCAATATTCATAGGATGCCAAAATCCTAGACCTATTTTAGTATCCTAACCATGCACGTTCATCCATTTTAATTTGCACAAAACTTTGGATTCATTAGTCACTCAAGATACATAGAATAATTAACAAATATTCCGAGCATGCACAGGACGTCAACATGATGTCAGATTGATGTTGTACCCCAACGTCGTGTAACATTTTGTTGGAAATGAAAATCGTATATACCTTATATATACGCAATACTTGACGAAAAATGGTTTGATCTTGGCTTGATGTTGTATTTTGGTCACTTTCCAACACAACCTAAAATCAACAAAATATCAACGTCATTTCACATCGCTATTGGATGTCAAAATAACACAACAGTATCTGGATGCAGCCTTTATGATGCAAGCTGAGATTGGATCACTCAGCGATGCAATGTCAGACACAATGCACTCAATGGAGTGAGTGACATCACTCTGACGGGTAGGGTTAGGTGGGGGGAGGGTAGGTGAGCACATTAAAAAGCATTGGATACAGCTTAGATTGCACTGCACCAGGTCTGCATCCAGACCCCTCTCAAATAACATTGTCCATTTTGGCAACCTAAATCTAACTTAATATTAACGTCTTAAGGCGTTTTGTGTCTGCTGAGTTAAAACAATATTGCTACAACCAGTGTTTGTAATTATGAGAATTTATAAGACTAAATATTAAGAGGTACTAGTACATCACACAACAAAACAAGCTGTTTCTGTCCACCTTAATAACCTGTCCCTTTATTATCAATCAAGGGTTGCCACAGTTGAATGAACCGCCAACCTATCCAGCACGTGTTTTACGCAGCGCATGCCCTTCCAGCCACAACCCAGCACTAGGAATGACACTGGCAATTACCACAATGACAACAAGTGTCAAATTCTGTTTTGAGCTGTTCCAAATCCTAACTTGCAATTATGCATCACTAAAACGCTATCAATGCCTAAAAATAAAGCATTATTTATTTCAGTAAAAAAACAATCCCAATTTACAAATTGTAGCTAAATTTTGTAAAGTGTCAAGTGATTTTTACTGGTCAGAATCTTGTAAATAAACTGCAAAAATGGCTTTTCTTATAGTTTATGCCTTGTTTTTTTGTCTTGTCTCTTGTGTTTCTAGTTTTGAGTTTTTGTCCTAATATCCAACATTTCTTAATCCTGGGAGAATTTTCTAGACATAAATATTGTCCAGTTTTCAGAAATACTAAGTCAAAATGAAGTGAGTTTTTTTAAAACTTAAAACAAGCGAAGTAATCTTGTTTTTGCTTGGAAATAAGATTATTTTCCTTAACCCACTGGCAGATTATTTAGCTTATTTTTAGAAGAAACTCACTTTATTTTGGATATATTATTTCTAAAGTTTCTCTTTGCTTGTATAGAAAATGCTTCTTGATTCAAGAAAGAATCACATTTCTTATTATCAATTAATCTAAGTGATTAAAATGTTTTATTCCACATAAGAAGTCTGTAATTGGATTTTTTTAAGCAACCTCTGTTTGTGAACGTAAAATTTCCCAGCAAGTATAAGAAAGTTCACTGTGGCCTCTAACGACTTGTTTTGGTTTTCAAAATAGCAATTCATAACCTTAAGGTTTACCACTCACAATACCCTTGGAAAAGCAAAACAACGATGATACATTGCATGAAAAACAAACAAACAAAACAATAGACAAATGTCTTCACACTCACTTTACAAAAGCTGCAAATATCAGTGACATCACAATTTTATTTTTTACTGCGTATCAACAGTTTAGCCACGCCCACACGAATCACCTGTTTATCAAACGTGGCACCAGAGATCGCGAAAGCTTCCACTCGGATTATCTAACAGATCATTTACAATTCCACCAAGAAAACCATAAAAGCACCACAGAAGTAGCTTAAAGGTATGTGTCCAATTATGTTTTAAATATATTTGGTAACTATTTTGCCTCATGACCTGCATTCAAATCTCTGGAAACCCACTACGTTGCGTGCGTTTAGCACTCGTTAAAAGAGTCATGTAAACACGCGTTTATGAGGCAGACGGCTTTGGGCGTTGCGATTTTAAGTAAAACATTATTAATTAATTTAGATTTTTTAATCCACGTTTTGTGTTCTTAACTGCAAGAACGTGTTCTCTTTGAATGGTGCTACCGCTGGTAATCTTTAACATTGTTGCTGTACACAGTTGTGAGTTTTCTGTAATGAGGTATTTAGCTACTTATAATTTGTATAAAGGTCAATGCAGTTTTAATAAACACTATCTATCTATCTATCTATCTGTCTGTCTGTCTGTCTGTCTGTCTGTCTGTCTGTCTGTCACCGGCCACTTTATTAGGTACATCTTACTAGTACCAGGTTGGACCTCCTTTTGCCTTCAACACTGCCTTAATCCTTCGTGGCATAGATTCAACAAGGAACTTGAAATATTCCTCAAAGATTTTGGTTCATATGGAGATGATAGCATCATGCAGTTGCTGCATATCCATGATGCGAATCTCCTGTTCCACCACACCCCAAAGGTGCTCTAGTGGATTGAGTTCTGGTGATTGTGGAGGCCATGTGAGTACAGTGAACTCACTGTCATTTTCAAGAAACCAGTCTGAGGCCCCGTTTACACTAGTGCGATTTCGTTTTAAAACGCATAAGTTTTGCTACTGTTACGCCATCCGTCCACACTACGCCAGAGTTTTTGAGGTGCGAAAACAGAGCGTTTTTGAAACGCTGGAGAGGGCGTTTTCATTCTAAAACGCTGCTGCTCCGTCTCTGTGTGGACGTGGGAAAACGGAGACTTTTGAAAACGGAGGCGTGACTGCTGAGATCCGCTACGTGATTGGGGCTTTGGGTCATTGCGTATCCTTCCCTTATCCGTCAAGCGCACGTGGCTATAACGTCACCGGCAGACGGCAGACCAGCCTTCACTGTAAACACTGTATTTTCGATAGCCAAGGATGTTTTATATTCATTTGTTACTTTAAGTAACAACTCAACCTTGTTGTCTGTCCACAAAAAGTCCTCTCTTGCTTTCTTTGCCATCGCGTTCATCGTTCAACCAGCGTTTGTTGACTAACAATAACCAAATGTTGAGCGAGAGGCATTCTTCCTGTTTATACTTGAATGGTCACGTGATATACGTTTCTTGTGGAGTAGTGAAGACAGAGATCTGTTGAGATGCTGGGTGAAAACGCTAGTGTGGACGTGGATCATTTTCATGCTAAAACGCCATTTTAAAACTAAAACGCACTAGTGTAAACGGGGCCTGAGATGATTCGTGCTTTATGACATGGCGCGTTATCCTGCTGGAAGTAACCATCAGAAGATGTGTACATTCAGTGTGAAGAAAGTGAAAGTGAAAAAGTTTGGGGAGTCGCTGAAGAAAGTAAAAGTGAACAGCGGATCAGATTTCAGAGGTTCCGCATTCGGCCTGTTCCAGCAAAAATTAAGCCCTGTGTACACTGTGGTTACAAAGGGATAGACATGGACAGCAACAATACTTATGTAGGCTGTGGCATTGACACGATGCTCAGTTGGTACTAATGGCTCAAAGTGTGCCAAGAAAATATCCCCCACACCATTACACCACCACCACATCCTGATGCAAGGAAGGATGAATCCATGCTTTCATGTTGTTGATGGCAAATTTTGACCAGAAATCGAGACTCATCAGACCAGGCAATGTTTTTTCAATCTTCTATGACCAAAATTTGTGAGCTTGTGCGAACTGTAGCCTCAGTTTCCTGTTCTTAGCTTACAGGAGAGGCACCCGGTCTTCTGCTGCTGCAGCCCATTCGTCTCATGGTTTGAAGTGTTGTGTGTTCAGAGGTGCTCTTCGGCATATCTTGGTTGTAATAAGTGGTAATTTGAGTAGCTGTTGTCTTTCTATCAGCTCGAACCTGGCCATTTTCTCTGACCTCTGGCATCAACAAGACATTTGCACCCACAGAACTGCCACTCACTGGATATTTTCTCTTTTTCGGACCATTCTCTGTAAGCCCTAGAGATGGTTGTGCGTGAAAATCCCAGTAGATCAGCAGTTTCTAAAATACTCAGACCAGCCCGTCTGGCACCAACAAACATTCCACGTTCATTGTCACTAAAATCACCTTTCTTCCCCATTCTGATGCTCTGTTTGAACTGCAGCTGATCGTCTTGACCATGTCTACATGCCTAAATGCATTGAGTTGATGCCATGTGGCTGATTAAAAATTTGCAGTAATGAGCAGTTGGACATAATAAAGTATCTAATAAAGTGGCCGGTGAGTGTATATGTATAGCTATGTATGTATGTATGCATGTTTGTATACGTGTGTCATTATTATTATTTTATTTTGTTTGTATATGAAAATTCTGCATCTTTATTTGGTTGCTTGATATCTAGGGCGATAAATTCAGAAAGCAATGTTGTTCAACTGGTTTATATGACTGACCAGCTGGTCTCCAAATCTGACTATGTGCCCAAAACTTTTCTAAAACTACTGCAAATTAAACTTAAGCCTTGCTGGTCTAAGCTGTTTTCTTTGTCCTCAGAGTATTACCTCCGGCCCGTGAATCTGTTTTAATTTGATCCTAGAAAGCAAACTCAGTCAATTTCTAGTGCTTGGAATTTCAGATTGAAATAAGCATCATGTTTCAATAGGGTCATTGATCATGTTGTTATTCTCTAATACATTCATTCACTCAATAACCCCATCAAGCATATAGTTTCTCCCATCTATGAAGAGAGAGAAAGAGAGAGAGAGATGATCTAATGAAGAGCTAGAAGGTTGTTTCTTTGAAAGCTGTGAGAAAATTGAATCCGAGTTAGGAAAAGAATACATCAAAAAGAAGAGAAAGAATCTTTCAACCTCTCATTCAGACATCCGTAGCGCATTTTTGCAGGCCGGATATTTCACCCCATTTCCAACAGGGCTCACTTGGGTTTAAAAAGCTGCAGTTGATCGAGTGAGAAAAAAGAAAAGCAATCACTCTTGAATATTCCCCCCATTTGTGCGTCGGCTTCACTTCCCAATCCATCCTAATGCAATAACACCCCAGTCAGAGAGGATGCAGTGACCATCTGCAGTCGGAGTGGAATACGACTCATAGCACTATTCATCTTTGTTTATGATTCAGAATGTTTACTCGCTCAGGTCCCCCACCCTTTCCTGGTTATTGATGCCTCTGCCCCAGAGCATGATGGGAAGGCTTTCGGCAGAGGGTGGCGTTACTGGAAGGAGGCAGATCAACTGTCTGTGACAACTGCAAAAACCCTCTCACAGTGAGGGCATCCTGCTGTCCTGCTGACAAAAGTGCGATAGAGAGTTTTCCAGACCAAAAACACTCGAGTGAGAGAGAGAGAGAGATAGGTGAAGTTACAGAGAGAGGTCATGCGTTCTTCTTTTCTTTCTCTGTCTATCTTTAAATCTTGCTCGGCTCAGTGAGATCGGAGTGTGGTGTTGATTGGCATCACGCTGTCAGATCAGAGCAGAGAGAAAAGAGAGGTTTTCAAATGTATGTGTGTTGCCTTTCTGCTGTTTTTATGCTATCTGGAAGAAAAACAATGTATCATTTATTGTAGACAAATAAGAGCTTCCTCTTTGATTTGGCATGATTTGTATCAGAAGAGTTGTTTTTTTGTTGTCATGATCCAAAATGAACTTATTATTCCTGGTTTTTATTCAGAAATGTCTTCGTAGCCATAATTTATGCGAAATACCATGCAGTTTGTTTGGAATTTGAAATGTATTTTCAACGCAAAGATGTAAGTGTTAGCAGGTGTCGTTGGTGGGCAGATATCTCCATATGGAAACTATATGAGGGTTGAGATAATTTGAGGTTTTGCCCATTGGCTATTTAATTTGCCAGATGCATTTCTGTGTAAACATGCTAAATTGGCGCTATAAATTAAGAGCCACATGACTAGTTATCCAGCAACTTGTAAAAAAATAGCTGTTTCTGAGGTTCTCTATCAGACTATAGTCAACTATAAAAGGGTTATGTATCGCCATTCAGCAAATACAAGTTAAAAGTGACTGTAACAAATTAGAGCTGCACGATTCTGGCTAAAATGAGAATTGTGTTTTTTTTTTGTTTTTGTTTTTTGCTTAAAATAAAGATCACGATTTTCTCACGATTCTGTAGATGTAAAATAAAGGTTAATATGAGAAGGCTAATATTATTGTTATTTCAGAATAATTCATAATTCTGATGTTGAATTATTGTGTTTGAGACTAGGCATGGGCCGGTATAAGTTACTGACGATATGATAACCTTGGATAAAAAATACACGGTTTCACGGTATGACGGTATTGTGATTACTGTTCTAAAATATATTATTTTTAAATGTCTGGGTAAAAATCTAAAACTTTTTTTTCCCCCTTTGAACACAATATATTTAATTTTTTGAAAGATTTATAGTATTTTGGAGCAGTAAAGATGTTAGGCTAAGTAATCACAATGAATGATTGACTTCTGCTGTCTTCATTAGTTTCAATAACACAGATTTCTTTACAATTTAAAACGGCATCTTTGGATATTTTTTTGTTGTCCTAAAAAACTAAAATAAAATTATTTAAAAAAAGAATAAAATAATACTTTAGGAACGGTATGACAGAAAATTTTGGCGGTATGAAAACCTTGACTCTTCCAAACCGCGGTATACCTTGAAAACATTTATCGTCCCATGTCTATTTGAGACATATGCTTGCAATTTGTAATTGACAACATTATTAGACCATGTTTTTCTACTGGTAAAATCAGACGTTTGTCATTATCAGATTCCCTCCTGCATTATATTTAACATTATATAGGCTAGAGTAGTTATACTGACACTGTTAAACATTTTATTCTGATGCACAACACTGTGTTCGCTATGAAAGAAAAACATTATATGCTTGTTTGTCGTAATCATTAATCTAAAATGAGATATGATCATTTAAATGATGTGCGCTTTCGGTTTCATTTTCACTGTACGGTTTATACTTCCTGCGATGGCTCTGTGCCACAAACTGAATGTTATCTACAACTTTATTAGCTGTTATTCACAACCTATGCAAGTTCTGTTCACTAAAGTAGGCATCATTCACAGGCGTGCGCCTGCCCTATCTGAGGTAACAGTTTACAGTCAGCTCACGTTACGTCATACCTGTCAACATTGGGATGTGAAAATAAGGGATCCCCCCAAATCCCCCCCCCAACCACTTATTAAATATATCCTTCTGGAGCTGTTTCAAAGTAAATAAACAGCTAAACAGTCAGTAATATTTTTTTATATTATTATTTACAAAACAAAAATTAATAGTATACATTAGCAAACAGTTTAGCTTATTAAAATTAGCTGTTATAAAGAAATAGGATCAAGTTATCAAATCTTATTCATTTTCCTCACTGTATAACTCACACATTCTAAATAAAGAGCAGTGAATGAATATCATTTATTTAGATTTTTTGTTTGATTACATTAAATAACAGAGGTGTCACTGTTATAAATAAAAGAAGTTTACATATGTAGTTATAATGAAAGCATTCGATTGCTTTCCTAAAGTTTTATGCTCATTTAGGAAAAAATTATTTGTGTTTGAAAAAAACCTCATCAAGATCGACAACTTTAGATGTTATTATTATTAATTATGTGTATATGTCTGTTCAAACACAAACACAAAACCCAGTATCCACTTTCGCTAAGCTTCTAATCGAGTGTACAGAATCCGTTTGGGAAACAGCGTCTATTTATCACTACAGACGCGTCAGCTGAAAGTCACGCACCACTTTATGGCTGTTTTGAGAATTGTATAGGAGGAGCGACGGCACCTGTAATGAAAAGGAAAGGGAATCCCGCCGTTTTTATGTTTATTTCAGAGTGTTTGATGCCTAAATAAACCGAAAGCACAGACAGATTCCAACAGATTTAAGAGCAAGGGCGGCCCCTGGTGGTTCGGCGGTATGGGTTGCGAATAGGGAGGATCGGTTCTTTAATGTTTATTGACACCCGTCGGAGAATGACTGAAAATACGGGAGAAATACGGGAAAATACCTTTATGGGATGATAGCGGGATAGAACTGTAAATACGGGAGAATCCCGGAAAAAAATGGGAGGGTTGACAGGTATGCGTTACGTGTGTTTTCGCGGCCGCAAATACATTACGTGAAGACAGAAATGTTATTTTTGGGTGAATTATACCTTATAATTACAGTATGTGTCTCTTTCAACACCATTTGGAGGTGTCCACTTTGCTGAGAATTGTATGTAAAACGATTAGAGTATGGATGCTTCTACACTTTGAGTTTTTACTGGAAATAGTAGACATCTGGGTACCTTTGGCATACTCTTTTCAACATACTATAGTTTGGGACATACTAATTCTATTTTCGAATACTATTTAGGATGCAGCAGCTGTGAATCATTGACTCAATTGGTCAAAGTTCATTAAGACACAAAACACTTGCCTCAAGATGCATGAATACGTCACGTGTGCTTTCGCGGCCGCAAATACATCATTAAATAAATACAGAAATTACATTTTTGGGTGAATTATTATACCTTATAAATATAGTATGTGTCTTTTTCCACACCATTTGGAGGTGTCCACGTTGCTGAGCATTGTATGAAAAGCAACATGAATACTTGTGCGGCTGCTTTGCTTTTCTCCTAAACTTGAAATTATGATTGGCAGAATCGTAGAAATGCTAAATTAAGATTGTCTAGGGCAGTGGTGCTCAACCCTGCTCCTGACGATCGACTTACCTGCTGAGTTCAGCTCCTACCCTCATCAAACACACCTGAACCAATTAATTAGGACCTGAACGGCACTAGATAATTACAGGCAGGTGTGTTTGATATGGGTTGCAACTGAAATCTGCTGGACAGTCGATCGCCAGGAGCAGGGTTGATCACCTTTGGTCTAGGGCAGGGCTATTCAATTAGTTTGTCATGGGGGCCGGTTCATGAAAAGCATCCCAAACGAAGGGCCGGAGAGGTATGACTTGCAATATGAGTGAGGACACAACTACATATGTTGCATTTTTGCTCCTTAAGACACCCATGTTGGCTTTTTCTATATTAAAATGTATGTATGTTGTATTTTGAAACTACATAATATCAGTGCATTTTACAATGTGGCTTTATTAACAAACCTTCAAATGTTTTATTTCAAAGCACAACAAAAGCAGTGCATTGTTTAAGTAGGCTTCTTTTACATTCAAACACATTCATATGTTTTGAACTGCATAACAATTATGGATGCAGCAATTAGAGATTTTGGTTGTACGATTATAGTCTGATGAATAATTATGGTTTCACAGTAATCACGTCTAATGTAAATTTAAGCTTTATTTTAGGTAGGCCTAATTATTTAGATTAACTGTTATAATCTGTGTTTATACACTCTCAGAAATAAAGGCACAGGAGCTGTCACTGGTGCACTACCTTTTCAAAAGGTACATATTTGTATCTGAAGGGTCTATAATGGTACCTCAAAGGTACTTTTTAGGCACATTTGTGTACGAATATGCACCTTTGAGGTACCACTGTGGACTCTTTGGGTAGCTACATGAACCTTTTGAAAAGGTACTGCCCCAGTGACAGCTCCTGTACCTTTATTTCTGACAGAGTACAAACATAATCATTTTAATAATAATTCGTCTAACATATCTTTTGTTTACAATGCATTGAAAGCCACGCACAACCTCACCGCAATGTTTTCTACTGTGTGCTCCCGGAAAGCCGCGAGCGCGTTGTTCCGCTTGCGCACACACATTGGTGTATTCTACATTAGAACTAACAAACATGCACGCGGAAAGGACGTGATAGTGGAGCGGCGCGCCGCTGTAGTTAATCCAGTGTGCGTGCGTATTTGCATCAGCGTACAAGCTCGGAACTTTAAACGCGCACAGGTGGCATAACTTTGTTTAATTGCAGCAGTTTCGTTTTGTGCAACAGAAACGCGCAGTTGAGAAGCCTTTACGATTAATCAACCGTGATGAACTAAAGCGCAGTGAAATCGGCGAATAGTTGCATCCCTAACAATGATATCAGTGGATCGTACAAAAGGCCTTTTCTACAAAAATATCCAAATGTTTTCGGCTGCCAGCTCCACTCGCTTATTGTCAGGTGACTCGCGCTCTGCGCAGCCTTCAACCGCAGCTCGTGCTGTATTAAACAGACGCACGTCACTTCATAACTATAGCGGCTGTTTTTTTCCCGACTGAACTAAAAAAAAATTCTGATGTCTTGTTCAAACTAATTGGAGGGCCAGAAAAAATAATCTTGGGGGCCGGGTTCGGCCCGCGGGCCGCCAATTGAATAGCCCTGGTCTAGGGGGTCGTATGGAGATTGCAATATTTTTACGATTAATTGTGCTGCTCTATAACAAATTATGTGGCGGTCATTTTTGTTGAAGCATGTGCTTTTTGTTTGTACATTTTTTTACTAGTAAAAAAAAAGATTGAATTATATTCATTCAAGATGTGGACTTATCTGGATAAATTAACCAATTCTACCAATGATAAATCATTATATTTCAAAGTTGATAAGTGACAAAAATATAAATATAAGTCTTAATATTAACTTTGAGCCTGATTGCAAAAGACAAACATACACAGTGGACAACATTTTTTTATTTTAACTGTCACAAGATGGCACCAACTCCCTGTTTTAATGAGTGATTCACTGAATAATTCTTAAAATGATTTATTCAAAGCAACTGATTCATTTAGAAACAAAGCAAGTCACTTGTTGTGTCTTAATTGTATTACGTCCTAAAAGCGTGTATTTTTTGTAAAGGAAAAGTATATACTTTTGAATGTGTAACAGAAGAGTATGCAAGCTTTGGAACATACTATTTCCTCGTTAATAGATCGTTATGTTGCTTAGTTACATCCACTGTCAGTTTTAACATATCATCCACATTTCTTTCATGTTTAATTGCCTGCCTTATTGGAGAAGCAGCAGCAGGACAATTCCATTCACACGTCTTTCATGCGGAGAAATCTCCCCAGGTCTTTGGGTAAGTATGCATTCAGAAGTTATTGTCCAAACATAGCTTGATAAAAGTTCACATTGTTGTTGCAAATGAAATATAACACAAATGTGGTGTTAACATGTTCCAGTTGGCTAGATATTAATTAATAGTGATCCAAACAACTTTACTGACGCCTCTCTACTTGATGGTTGGTCTTGTACATCTGCCTTGTCTGTTGTTTGTTCACACTTTTTACTCGAGCTTTTCTAAACTGGGCAATATTAGCGGTTAGAGTAGATGCTTCTACACTTTGAGTTTTTACCGGAAATACATAGTGGACCTTCTGGGTACCTTTGGGATACTCTTTTAAACATACTATATTTAGGACATACTAATTCTATTTTCGAATACTATTAGGATGGGTAGTATGCGATATGGGATGCAGATACATTATATAGGCTAGAGTAGTTATACTGACACTGTTAAACATTTTATTCTGATGCACAACACTCTGTTCGCTATGAAAGAAAAACATATTTAATGCTTGTTTATCGTAATCATTAATCTAAAATGAGATATGATCATTTAAATGATGTGCGCTTTCGGTTTCATTTTCACTGTACAGTTTATACTTCCTGCACGGCTCCCAAACGATGGCTCTGTGCCACAAAGTAGGCATCATTCACAGGCGTGCGCCCGCCCTATCTGAGGTAACAGTTTACAGTCAGCTCACGTTACGTGTGTTTTCGCGGCCGCAAATACATCATTACGTGAAGACAGAACTGACATTTTTGGGTGAATTATACCTTATAAATACAGTATGTGTCTTTCAACACCATCTGGAGGTGTCCACTTTGCTGAGCATTGTATATAAAACGATTAGAGTATGCACTCTTAAAACAAACGGTTCTATATAGAACCAAAAATGGTTCTATCAAGCGCTTCATATATGGAACCCCAAAAAGGTTCTATATAGAAGCATTTTAAGGGTGTAAATCATTGACTCAATTGTAAATCATTGACTCAATTGGTCAAAATTAAGATGCATGAATTTTTATTTATTTCATATTATTTATTTCATTTATTTATAATCATTTTTTTCAAAATGATTGACATATTCAATAAAAGTAGTTTGCAGATCATAAATGCAAGAATTGCTGATAAATAATAATAATTAATAGTAATTTATATGTATGTGGGAATATAGGGAACAGGAGGCACACACAGAACATTTACTTTATTATTAACAGTTTTATTGCCAGTAAGGCTTATCTATACTTATTCATTTCACCCACCACTGCGGATTGAGGCAAAAAATATTCCTTATACCCGTCAGGGTTGAAATATATCTATTTGGTGTTGGATTGTTACAGTATGTTTATTTTATTTCAAGGGCTGTTATTGTTTCAGTTGATTTCATAATCAATGGTTATATTCTGCTTGTCAAGACTGTAACAGAGTTGCTTTGCTGCTTAGAAAGTGGATAAAGCTCAGTGCCTCAGTATTATTGAACCTGACTGTAAGCCTTGTGTTTTGGTCCAATGGCAGCTTGTGTATAACTTTCCATCGAGCACCCAGTGTTACTCAGCTGAGCTATAAAGGATAGCTTGATCGTTTTTTCAGATGTCTTTATGAAGTATTACAATAATTACTCTATGCATATAAACAGTGCAGCGTAGGTTATGTATAGACTACCAAGCTACAGCATGGCAAATTTGCATGGTATTAATATTTATAGCAGGTCCTGGAAATTTATTTTGAATAAAGGCAATCGAAATATGCAGTTGGAGTCAAAATAATTAGCCCTCCTGTGAAATTCGCATTCTTTTAAAAATATCTCCCATGTGCTTTTTAACAGAGAGGTTTTAACACATTTTTAAACATGCCAGTTTTAATAACTTATTTCTAATAACTAATTACTTTAGTCTTTTCCATTATGACAGTATTTTTCCAGGTATTTTGCAAGATGCTAGTATACATCTTAAAGTGCAATTCACAGGCTCAGCTAAGTTAGTGGTTTGTTCTGTAGCCAGTTGAAAAGGGGTCAATAATATTGACCTTAATCTACATATAAGTTACATATAATTTGTATCATATACATGGTTTCCGCTACATTCATTCGTTCATGGCGGCGCACCAAAATTCATTTCCGCCATGGCCACATTACAGCTTCTCATTCGACACCTTCAGTTGTTGCTGTTTTTTTTTATAGCGTGTTATAGTCACGCCAAAACAGATTTAAAGGCAAGTGAATTATAATCAAGAAAATAGGGTTACTGGAGTCATAATAGTGCTGTGCGTTATTTGTTTAATCCTTTAAGGTTATACGCTGACTGACTGACTGACCGGGCTGCGCGATGCGTGAGGCAAGCAAACCCGACCTATGGTGAAAACAGTTTCCATAATTATAATTTATTTGTAGTTAAAGGTCTATGGTTCTGCATACAATGACTTTATCTTGTTGGAGTTTATGGCCATTTCACTTTACTTCAAGACACATCAGTGCTGTTCTGTAATGTTGGGTCTATTGGAGACATTCATATGGTGGCTGAGACAGCTTACTGCGCTGCAATTTAGGAAAACACGTGCAATTACAAAAAACAAAAAAGCTAGCAAATTGAGAAAAAAATCTCCATCATTTTGACAGCACACATGCTGCAAATCCTCACAATGCAAGCACATTTAAAAAAAAAACAAAAAAAACCATGCTGCATTTTCACACAATGCAAACAATTAATAAAACGCGCGGCATTTTCCTACAACACAACGGAAATGTTTCAAGGAGACCCTAGAATGTGACAGACCCGGCTATTTAGGTTACGGTTATTGAGGTTAATAAATACTAGAGAAACAGGAATCGGCATAATAAAATGAACAAACAAAAAAACTCACCTTTCAAAGATCACCTACAACTTTACTGAGCAATAGTCACGGTGTAGCGGCGTCTGTCACGTTTTTGGGTCCCCTTGAAACATTTCTGTTGTGTTCCATTCTTTTTGTGTTGTGAGAAAATGCAGTATGTGTTATTAATGTTTGTGTTGTGAGAAAATGCAGCACATTTTATTAATGTATGTGTTGTGGGAAAATGCAGCGTGTTTTATTAATGTTTGTGTTGTGA
>CAIGQQ010000001.1:14537358-14564295 GCA_903798035.1 Danio albolineatus
AAAATGCAGCGCGTTTTATTAATGTTTGTGTTGTGGGAAAATGCAGCTCGTTTTATTAATGTTTGTGTTGTGGGAAAATGCAGCACGTTTTATGTTTGTGTTGTGGGAAAATGCGTTTATTATTGTTTGTGTTGTGTGGAAATGCAGCGCGTTTTATTAATGCTTGCATTGTGTGGAAATGCAGTGTGTTTTATTAATGTTTGTGTTTAATATGTTTGCGTTGTGAGGATTTGCAGTACATGTGCTGTGAAACGGATTAAGATCTTTTCTTTCTTTTGTTTTTTGTAATTGCATGTGTTTTCTTAAACTGCAGCACGTTCAGCTCTCTCTGCTATCGTACAATCATAAATATTTCTAGCAAATCTAATAAATGACATAATTGTCAAATAAACGCACTAAATTACACTTCAGCAGCTTTTATTTGAGAGCGCACAAGAAAATCTGTGCTTAAGCAGCATATATTTGAGGGCGCGCAAGAAGTTTTGTGCACGAACAGAGGAAATCGGCCTGCAATCAAAGAGATTTACATGCTTGTATTACATGAATGCGATCTCGACTTGTAATACTGTTCTTTTGACATTTGTCATTGAAATAATGCCATAGGTTAGAAAATCTGTGCAAAGTTGCCACTACAGCTGTAAAAAATTCTGCAGGAAACACTGAAATAGGGCTGCACGATACTGGCTAAAATGAGATTCACGTTTTTTTTGCTTAAAATCAAAATCATGATTTTCTCACGATTCCGTAGTTGTAAAACAAAGGTTAATTTGAGTAGGCTATTATTATTGTTAATCCTTAAACATATGGTAAAACAACAATAATAATATTAGGCGTATGTGTAGCTCTACTGTTAAAATGATCAGTTTTGTATGGGCCTTGAATGGTGGACTTGAACAGACTTTAAAACTGTCCTGTTTGTTTATTCACAGTAAAGTGATGGCATCAGAATACAACTATTCATAATTGTAAAGTTGAATTATTATGTTTGAGACATATGCTTGTCATTTGTCATTGAAAACATTATTAGACCATTTTTTTCACTGGTAAAATGAGACATTTGTCATAATCAGATTCCCTTTTGCATTATACTCAACATTATATAGGCTAGAGTTAGTTATACTGACACTGTTAAACATTTATTCTCATGCAGAACATGAGTGTTCCCTATGAAAGAAAAAAAGAATGTGAGATGCTTTTCGTAATCATAACTGTAAAATGCGATGATCAGTTAAATTATGTGTGCACCGATTTCACTTTCACACATGCAAATCATACCTCCCGCACGGCCCTTAAACAATTGCTCTGTGAACGTGTAAACTGAACGTTATTTACAACTTTATTAGATGTTATTCACACCCTTGGCAGGTTCTGTTCACCGAAGTAGGCATCATTGGCGTGCACGCGCGCGTTCTCTGTAGTAAATGAACAGCTCGCGGTCAGCTCATGTGTGATTTCCCGGCCAGGAATTAGGCATGGGCCGGTATAAGATTCTGACGGTATGATAACCTTGGATAAAAATATCACAGTCTCACGGTATGACGGTATTGTAATTACTGCTCTAAAATATATTCTTTTTAAATGTCTGGCTAAAAAACAAAACCTCTTTCCCCTTTGAACACAATATATATTTTATTTTGAGAAACATTTAAAATATTTTAGGGCTGTAAACATGTCAGACTAAATAATTCAAGTGAATCATTGACTTCTTAGACCTAAAAAAATAATAAAAAATTGTAAATAAAAAAATCTTACACATACCTTAGGTACGGTATAGCATAAAATTTTGTCGGTATGAAAACCTTGACTTTTCCATACTGCGGTATACCTTGAAAACGGTTGTCGTCCCATGCCTACCACGAATACATCATTACATTTAGACAGAAATTAAATTTTTGGGTGCATTATACCTTACCAATACAGTATGTGGCACGTTTAACGCCATTTGGAGGTGTCCATATTGCTGTGAAGACTTGTGCGACTGCCTTTATGGATCTTTCGTGACCTCAAAAATGTATTTGGCTGAATCATAGAAAAGCTGAATTAAAATCGTGTGTAGGGTCAAATCGAGATTGTGATGTTTTTTTCAATTAATCATGCAGCCCTATACTTATATAATATGTAACACATAATACACAGTTCTTCCAAGCCAAACCAAAAGAAATGAGAAAAAAATAAATAAATAAATTATAGGAAAAATTGTGAACATTTTCTTGCAATGTTAAACATTACTTGGGAAATATTTGAAAGAATTCAAATTTCACAGGAGAGCTAATAATTTTGCCTTCAGCTGCATAGATTTTTCATAATAAATATACATATATTTTTATTATATTGGCATATTTTTTCCCCATTATATCCGAACATAATGGATGTCACCTAAAAAGTCATTTTTACAAATTGCATATTTAATATTTGGGTGAACTATCTCTATTTACATGCTCGAGCCATCCTGGCAGACCAAATATAACACTTCTAACGCAGGTAAAATTAGCAAGAAATCACTTTAAATAATTGGATAGACCTACATTGTTTCCAGTGTCCAAAAGGGCAGCATGAGCACTGCACATAAAATAGAAATAACCGCCTGATTTTTATCAAATAATTGGACAGACGGCAGTAAAACAGTGCAGGAATATGTTTTGGTCGGTAGCGGTTTGACAGTCTCTCGGGGCCCGGCTGTGTTTTCAGCGCTGTGTCACCCCTATTTGACCACCTTTGTCAAACCTAGCGGTGAAAGAACAGCAGAGAAAGCCTGTAAAAAGCACGAGAGGAGAAAGGGATGCTGGATGCAGTCAACGTTACGCAGTCTGATTGACACCTCCATCCAGCCCAGGGTGTTCAAAGGGAATGCATTAGCCTGGCCCCGCTCAGTTAGGGGGCATTGCTACATCCAAACAGATAACAGCTCTCTGAATCACTTGCCAGAAGTAAATAGCGCTGCGGAAAATGTTGTTTACAGATGCGACTAGATGCTAATGACACAGTATTAAAGAGAAACCAAGCTCTGTTTAAGTCCCGCCGTCTCTATCTATGGACTCTTCAACATCAGACTGACCTCAATATGTCCCAAATCCTTTGATAAAAATATTCCTTTTCCAACACGCCAGTTATTCCTTGGAGATATGCTATTTATAGGGGCAGTTTTAAAAAGTACTTTCTCTGACGTGTTGTAGCATTGCGTCACGTTATCATGAAATATTGGTCGGGCTATGTGCAATTTTTGTGTGAATGTGTGAAGATATGTTTTTTTTTTTTTTTTGAGCACACTTGGTGGTTGTTGCTGATGTACAAAGTGTAAGTTTGTCTTCTCAAATGATGCATCAAGAGAGGTTTTGGCACCAAAGCGAGATTCCACTTTCAGCTTTTTTTTGGGGTGCATCTGAATCTTTTTCAGTGCCTTGCGAAAGTCTGCGGAGACACATTCTGCAGGCTCTCTGTGAATAAGTTATGCAAATAATGTTAATTGAATCCCACAGCAGCACTTTCCTTCTCCCTTACAAAAATAAAAAACAAAACATTCTGTTGATTTAATGGGCTTGCGGTTTCATTTCAAACCCTTATGCGAAAATATATGTATAAATAAAACAAATGAATTGCGGCCGCTGATAGCGCTGCTAATTTGCATACACTGTGTGCATTGTTGTAACTGATTCACTATAGGGAATTATGCAAATTAGACAACAGCGCACAAAATCTGTACCGAACGCGGTTTGCATGCTGCGTTCGCCCATCTTGCAGGTCAGAGTGATCATGGAAGAAATGCAGAAAGGTAGTTTGGCAGGATCTTTTATAGTTTTTTTATTGAGAGAAGATAAAGTGGAGTGACTAACATCCATAAAATGAAAGTAGGGCTGCACAATATATTGTTTGAGCCTCGATATTGCAATGTGTAAATCGCAATAGCCACATCAATGGACATGGAGTTCGGAGTCAGCGTTGTGTTTGACCAGGTACAACAGTTCAGAGCACGTGAGAATTTTAGTCATTTCAGTTTAACCAGAATAAAGTGAAAGTTCTTTAGGCCTGACTAAACATTTTTACAAAAATGTTAGATAAGCCTTTTGTGTCTCCAGAATGTGTCTGTTAAGTTTAAGCTCAAAAAACCCATCAGATAATTAATTATAGCCTCTAGTATGCCCATTCTGGTGTCTGAGTACAGTGTAGCTGTTTTTGTAGCCTGTGGCTTTAAATGCAAATGAGTTGCTTTTTCCAGCCCACAGTTCCCACCTGCATGTCTGCATCTCCTGCTACATCAGATAAACAGCAGTCAGTGATAGACAGACACGGATTAAGTAGAAATATAGCTCATTAGTCAAAAAACCAAGTAAGTTTATTTCATGTATTTGTGGTGGAGTTTATTCAAGCCTTTCTGAAATGAAAAGACGTTTACTGACACCATGTGGCCATGTTGATTATAGCGGTTTATAATTGCATAGCGTTTACGTTAAAAGTTTTGTGGTAACGTTGTGGAGGGGTCATGCTATGTCGTGTTGCATTAGGCCTCAAAATCACTTGGATTTGGGTCCTATTTTAACGCCAGGGAATTAAAAAAAGACACTTAGTGGATGCACTATACATACAGACAGTTCTGTCCAAACAGCATACAAAGGTTGATTTTCATCATAGTGGCTCTTTAAGGCATTTGGGCACAAGGACTTACTATGTTTGTAGCTTTAAAAAAGATGAATGGTATTTACACAATAAAGAATATACAGCTATATTGTACATTTAATTTCTGTACCTGAATACTGTTAGACTCCTTCATTTGTATATTTGCTCTACTTTATTTATCTCTGCTTGTAATTTGTTTATTATATTTTATGCAGATGCGTTTCCCTACAAAATCATTCCAATCAATCTGAAATGACTAATTTATTAAGTTGTCTTGTGAAATATCACAATGTAACCTCGCAGAAATAAAATTGCAATGTGCGTTATTTCTTTTATTTTTATTTTTATTGTGCAGCCCTAATAGAAAGGTTGGGATGCTTATGACTGTAATGGTACAGTTTGTAACTGATACAGTTTATTGTCTTATTTTTGGAATTATTAAATGTTAATTATGAATTAATCAGTTATTATTATACTATTTTATGACTTTCTTCATGGCCACTCAAAATGTTTATACTTGTTGACAATAGTATAAAATCATAATATAAAGCCTACATTAACACAGAAGGCAGTGGAGTTTTTGTTAATTTGGCGCTACTTTTTTGATCATCTACAACGCATCACATTCTGTAGATTTAGCCTGATCTTGTTCTTTATAAAGTCTCATTCGGGTGGAGATGGAGCCGCAAGGGCGCATTGATCAAACACGTTGTCTTCCTACTCCACCTTTGCACCTGTTTAGCATTTTAATGAAAGGCATCAGGCTGTCCTCAACACGGTCCTCTCGCTCAACAGTACTTCAAATAAAAGAGAATAATTTCTCAATATCCATGCATGGATGCTCAACCTTTTCACTCTTTATTTCTAGCATTTGGTCTTTTAGTACCGCTGTTGTACTATAAATTGAACACGCCACAATGTTTAGTTTCACACAATGTTTAGATTCACAGTTCAGGTCTTGGCATGTTCAGTAATGCTGCTCATTGCTCGTGAGATGTATAATATAGGATCTTCAAATATCTGTTTTTGTAAGAATATTATTAAATGAAGTCTTTAGTTTTATCCATAATTTCAGCCATTTGGAAATGAATTACTGCATTTAAACACTATTATACTTGATCACTTAAATACCCCTTAAAGAATGTACATTCACTCTATTTGCGAAACCTCTGGACAGCTAGTTTTGGTATACAAAACTAAGTTCTGTCCGTTTTGATTAAGGCAGTCCTGAAATCTGAATAACGTAATGTTTCAGTATCATTTTAAATCAGGGGTCCGTTCTTTGTAGCTCGCTTAAATGATTTGACATTGATTGATTAATGATTGAACTGTTAAAAGATGATTTGACAGATCCTGGAACATTTAATCTTGATAACTGATCTCTGGCTAATTTGGTTCTTCAAACAAGTTCACGAATCGGATTAAAATGTCAGGATGAACTGATCTAAGATCACTGCACGTGTTGTGAAGGACAGATCTATCGATCCACGAAATCATGATCAGCGATACAACGATTAGCTGATATCACATAATGATATCATCTGATTGATATTCAATTATTTATGTGAGAAAAAAATACATAATATTCTTAGTAAACCGTTTGTAGTAGACATGAAATGGTTGACCTGATGAGGTGGTGGAAATGGTTGAACGTGATCGAGGTGGAGGGTCACAAGGCTTAGGTAGTTTGTTTATATTGGGCATCTGTTTATTCACAGTTAGAGAGAAAGGGGTGAACGGGGACGTGGTATTTTTTTTGTTAATCAAACCTTAACCCAAAATCAAATCTACATTGTCACAATATATCAAGGCATGTTTTTTATTTTGAAAAAAATAAGAGAAGACATTGGAACAACTTCTTGCCTTGTTTATATTTTATTTGATGATTGTGTCACAAATCATGTCTCTGGTTTAGCCTCCTCGTAGCAGCTACACAGTTTGTTATTTGTGATACGCAATAACTATTCACCTTTGTTGTCGGCTTTCTTGTGTCAGATTTATTTAGTTTTAGAGCAGATTTTCTTTATTGTAGTAGCCTAGGCCTATTCAAGTTTTTTAATCAGCGAAAGGAATAACTGGTTGTTTAAATTAATTTTGCATCAAAAAAGCATTTTGATATCGGTAAAGGTGTTTGCATCTTTTGTGAAGCATCAAATAACTGCCATATTAGCTGTCAAAACGTGCATGACTGCATAAATTATTATTACTTTAAGAAAAGTCGAATATTTTGCATGTATTATCGTACACAAATTGTACTATAGCTGGTACCTTAATGTAGTATGCGTTTGTGTCTAAAAAGTCCATATTACATGGTCAGCAACATGGTAGGCATGGTGTCATTGACAATCCGAATGTTTCAGCAGAAATCGACACTCGTCAGACCAGACAATGTTTTTCCAGTCTTCTATTGTTCAATTTTGGTGAGCCTGTGCGAATTGTAGCCTCAGTTTCCTGTTCTTAGCTGACAGGAGTGGCACCTGGTGTGGTCTTCTGCTGCTGTAGCCCATCTGCCTCAAGGTTCAACGTGTTCGATGTGCGTTCAGAGATGCTCTTCTGCATACTTCAGTTGTAACGAGTGATTAGTTGTTACTTGTTACGAATGCCTTTCTATCCACTTGGCGGAGTAGCAAGCAAGAGACGGATTCCTGTGACCCACCAAGGACAGACGAGCCTCGAGTTCTCCAACCTCCGGCGCCTAGACTGCAGCTAGAGTTACGCATCGATGGATTACTCTTCTGTGTTTGGGCTCTAAGTAGTGAATGTTAAACAACACTGAACAGAACTGAACTCAAACATTAATAACTAAACTGACATTTTCAATTTACTATAACCTTCTATGTGAAGCTGCTTTGACACAATCTACATTGTAAAAGCGCTATACAAATAAAGGTGAATTGAATTGAATTGAATCAAACCAGTCTGACCATTCTCCTCTGATCTCTGGCATCAACAAGGCATTCGCTCCCACATAACTGCCGCTCACTGGATATTTTCTCTTTTTCGCTCTTTTCTCTGTAAACACTAGAGATGGTTGTGCAAGAACATCCCAGTAGTTCTGCAATTTCTGAAATACTCTGACCTGCCCCTCTAGCACCAACAACCATGCCACGTTCAAAATCACGTAGTCACAAAGTCACTTTCTTCTCCATTCTCCGTTTGAACTGCAGCAGATCATTGGCAGAGTTGCAGATTTGCTTCCATTTGATTGGCTGATTAGAAATTTTGATTAACAAGCTGTTGGACAGGTGTATCTTTTAAAGTGGCCGGTGAGTGTAGGTTGACTCTTAGACACTTGCTCCGTCCTCTGTTTAAAAAAACACAGTTACATTTGAATTCAAAGGTGGAATGACATAGTTTGGATCAAAGCCTAAAGGGGAAGTTTCAAAGAGTTATAAAATATTATCCGTGTGATGTGATGTTTTGAGCTGAAACTTCACATACACACTCTAGGGACATCAGTGACATATTTTACATCTTGAAAAAAGTGGCCCAAACAACATGTTCCAATATTCCCGTCTGTCCTCCATACCTTCATATGCACTACACATTTTTAAAAATATATATTTTACCTCACAATTCATTACTTTAAACTTCAAGCAGGTAAAGTCGTGACCCTGTGCGGGACGAGAAAACAAGCAACACCGTTTCAGCTGACAGAGATTTATTACTTGCATATGGCAGAGTGGCTGAAATCAACACAAGCTAAAAAAGCAGTTTTGAGGACACTTCAAATTTTGTTCAACTTATGAGTTTGCAGTGCACTTCAGGTTTGTCCATGAAGTTGGTCTCCTCACCAGGTTTTGTCTGTACGGCTCATTTGCTCATTAGCTGTGGCTATAAATGCAGAGAGCGATTCAGTTCCATCTGACAGGCTTTCCGCTTTGCTTCAGGGTGTGATTGTAATAATTTCAGAGTCTTGACAGGTACAGTATTCAACATGTCGCGTACATCCACCTCTCGTCTCTTTTAATTGTAGGGGAGAGATTTAGTAAATGCGTAGCGATGTCAGTTAGATGTGTTAACATGGAGGATGATGCTCATGTATCGCAGATGATGTTCTGGAGGAGTTCAATGATACGAGATGCAAAAATATCATGAGGCGAAAGTGCTGGGTCTCTGGGGTTAATGGCGGAGTATAGCTGCGCTTCTCTTTCGTCTCACTCATGAAATGCACAGAAAGTGTGTTAAGCTTTGACCTTTGACTTGTGGATGTTTAGCACGCTCGGTTGAGTGGTGACGCGAAGGGAAATGTAATGTGAAGGGGACGAATTAAAATCCACTCAGATGTCCACTTTGATGTGTGTATGTGTCTGTCAGAAGGGATTGGGAAAGGGAATAGGATAGAATTGGATAGGGGTCAATTTCATCATGCTTTCATGCGTTTTCCCCCTATTCATCTGTTTAAAATTCAAACATTTACAGTGACTTGAATACACCTTTCCTAAGATCAGCATATTTTGGATTTCTGAACTAAAACTTACTTTATTTAGCCATCTTAGACATGACATTTGAAAACAATGGTCAGAAAGTAAATGTTTTCAGTAACATGAGCAAACAAATAAAACAATGAATAACACATTAATTATTACAGTATTCATGTTTGTAACGTTAGTTAATTAAATATTCATTGAAAAGCTTCATTGTTAGTTCAAGTTAACTCATGGTGCATAAATGAATGTTAAGCACATAGTTTTATTTTGATAATGCATTAGTAAATGTTGGACTGTGATTTATACAGTAAATGCTGTGCAAGCACTGTTGATTGTTTGCTTATGTTAGTAAATACATTAACTTTGAATTCCATATTGTAAAGTTACCAAAAATTTCTTATTTAATTAAAAAGCACAAAAAAAAGATATAAATGGGGAAAAAAGAACTTTAGTATAAAAATCTTGATGTTCTGTGGGTCTAGTCTATCAAATCTGATCTTTATTTTGTATTTTCTGTTGGATTCAAGTCAGGTGATTGGCTGGGCCGTTCTACTGCTTGATTTTCTTTCTCTGAAAGCAGAGTTTCCTTTCTGTGTTTTGGATCATTGTCTTGCTGAAATGTCCACCCTGGTTTCATCTTCATCATCCTGCTAATGTAGATGTTGGACTGAAACAGCTAATATTAATTTACAATGATGAAGGGCAGAGGCTTGCTTAATAACTACTGAGACATTTTATCTGCTCTCTGAGCTTTCACAGCCTTTTTACACCTTCCTTTTTTCATGTGTTTAATATGTTTTTCTGTGTCATTTAATTTTATTAAACATAACTTCATTTGCAAACTAATCAGATTTGTTTGCTTTTCATGCATTTCTTGTTATCAACATCCGTGGAAAATGTCTAGTCAATAACGCCTTTAGAAATGTTTTCTGAGAAAAATGGTAATGTGTTGAATACTTATTTCCCACACTGTAAATTTGACCTTGATATACAAAAGATGCTAAAATGTAATTTAGTGTAAGTCCTTCCAAGTATAATTAGAACAACAATCATTTGATGGCATATGAAAAGACAAAGACCACAGTGCAGTTCCAAAATACTAATTGGCATTTTTATGTAGTATCATTTAAGCCACCTATTTGTCAGCAAAAAGAATAACATTTAGTATTATCACTTATAACGCAGTGGCGCAGTGGGTAGCGCTGTCGCCTGACAGCAAGAATGTAGCTGATTCGAGCCTCGGGTGGGTCAGATGTAATTTCTGTGTGGAGTTTGCATGCATCCTTATGTTCATGTAGGTTTTCTCCAGGTGCTCCAGTTTCCCCCTCAAGTCCAAAGACATGCGAGGTGAATTAGTTAAGCTAAATAGTACATCTGTAGTGTATGTGTGTAAATCAGTGTGTATGGATGTTTCCCAGTGATAGGTTGCTGCTGGAAGGGCATCCTGCGTAAAACAGATGCCGGATAAGTCATTTATCAGACATACTGTGAATATTTCCTTGCTTTGTTAAACATTATTTAGGAAATATTTAAAAGAGAAAAAATAAAATAAAAGGGGGGCTACTAATTCTGACTTCAACTGTGTGTGTGTATGTATGTATGTATGAATGTGTATATATGTAAATATTGATCAGATTTACATTAATAGGTCTGTTACACTGTCTAATGATGGAACATTATTTAATCCACATTTTGACTTTTTAAAAACTGTATGAAACATTAAAGTAACCTTACTTGGCTTGCTTGCTTGCATTTAATGTGCTTTTGAAGTACTATGAATATAAAAGCACTGTTATACATTTAATTTATGGGTCAAACACTTTATTGAACATACAAATGAAGCTTTACAAATTAATGTTGCTTAAACTTGATGACGCATGTATTTATTATTTTCATGATTTTATATTTTTGTTATAAATGTCTATGGATAATTAAGTAAAGCTTTGCTCTTTCAGTTCAGTAAGCAGTTACCATTCATTAAAAGCAATAGTATTAAGTAGTAAAAAAGCAATAATAGTAATAGTAGAACAATCCCAGAAAAAACGACCACAGCATCATGTAGGCTTGTACTAAAAATGTTTTACTTTGGCATTTTACAGCAGTCAACAGCACCAAGACATAAAACTGATAAGAAAGAAGATTTTTACATGAGGCTTGCTGTGTTCACAGGGAAACATGATCTATACAAAATCCTTGATCTGTGTGACAGAACTATTAAAAATGAGTGCTGAACTGAAGGTGTTCATTTACTTAAAATAGATGTGTGTCCACCGCATACAGAATTGGTCACACTGTCATATGCAAAAGTCTGCCGCATCCATCTCAGAAATAAGGTTTTTGCCACTTCCTAATTTCTCGTTGCACACACTAAAACCGTGTTTCATGTAGCATATTGTTGAGTTAAATATACAGCTAAGGCTGCGATTTGGGATGTGTTTGCAAGTGAACATTTTGCAGTAATTAGCAGTGTGTAATGATGAATTTAAGGAGGTGTTCGGATTGAAGGAAGCATCTGTTTAGGCTTAATCACATTTGTTGTATTTTTAGAGATGCTTGAGATATGACGGATGCACAGATTTATGGTGACAGATCAACAACAGTGGCTTTTTATATTATACGTGTTGGTATTGAAGATTGATTACATTTTTATAGAAACTTTCTTTTTGTTTTTTAAAGGTTTAAACAACAAAGTTGGTTCAAGTCTTTGCACAGATTATTTTTTTTTTTGCAAATGCAACTCAAAGGGACATGAAAAGCTGTTAGCAGAAGGTGTGTGTGATGGGCAGAGCAAAGGACATGAGGGGTAGGGATGGGCGGATCGATCCTAAAGTATCGATATTTCTGATACTGGGAATGTATCAAAAGGATCGATCCTTAAATAAAAGTATTGATCTTTTCTGAGGGTTTTTCTTACTGAGTGATCAGAGATTTTAAAACATCGCCAGTGGTACCATTATCCAGGTACCAAGTGGGAATTATTTTACAAAATAATACAGACAGCCAGTTTATATTAAGTTTAATCTGATATATGTTCATATGAACACACAGATGCACACACTATAAATATAACATGCTGAGGGGGAATCATTATATGATTCTTTGTATTATTATATAATATGCCAAAGCTGAAAGGGAATCCTAATCTAAATTCTGTCATTTATGTAATTTGCGTAAATTGGCATATATCAGATTTCTGTTACATTTCACAGGGATCAGAATAATACACTGTACTCAAGTAAAGACATTTTAATTTATATATTTTTGTAGTTTAGTTTAAATAGATTTAGATAAACTTGTTTATCAAATAATATACAATGTTTAGGTACACGTAATAACTGGGAGAGATGTACTTTTTTTTATTAAACAATGTTTCTGCAGTGTATTATTTTTTGTTATATATAGTGCTATTTAGCCAATTATAGTTCTGTAGTTTAAATAAATGTAAAAAGGAATCATGTGTTTTATGTTTTATTTAATAATAATAATAATAATAATAATAATAATAATAATAATAAAGGTGATAACCATTTTAAAAAAATCACTATAAAATATTAGAGTATTGCTATTGGTATCGATATCGACGATACTTGTCTTGAAATACTTTGTATCGGATCGGAAACAAAAATATTGGTATCGCCCATCCCTAATGAGGGGAGCCAGCAACCATCATCTGTCAGTGGCCTATATAGACTTTGATAAAAAAAAAAAAAAAAGCATAAGTAACACGTGTAGAAATGCAACATTTCTATATTTAAAGAGTGTTTATTTTTAAATGTAGACAGACACACATGCCTGCTTTTGCTGGGACAGAAAAGTCCTCTGCCACTTGGAGCATACCTGTCAACATTGGGATGTGAAAATAAGGGATATGCCCACCATAATAAGGGATAATCCTAAAAAAAAATCCTCATATTAAATATGTTCATCTGGAGCTATTTCATTGTAAATATACAGTTAAACGGTCAGTAATATTTTTTAATATCATTATTTACAAAAGAAAGTTTAATAGCATACGTTATCTAACAGTTTAGCTTATTAAAATGAGCTATTATAAAGAAATAGAATCAAGGTATCAAATCTCATTCATCTTTTTCTCTCTGTATGACTTACACATTCTGTATAAAGAGCAATGAAGTTTGATTACGTTAAATAACAGAGGTGTCACTTTAAAAATGCACACATCTATCGTTATAATGAAAGCATTTGATTGCTTTCCTAACGTTTTATGCTCATTTAGGACAAAATTAGTTGTGTTATCTAGTTTTTTTAACGATGAAAACTAACAGATGCTTAATTTAAATGTTCCAAACATTTAATTTAACATTAATCCAAGGTTTGATGACCATTTTAATATAAACTTCCAGAGTAAAAATGTTACAGCCTGATCTCAAGGTGAAACAAATATTTTACGTATTGGCAAAAAAGTGACAATTTCATACAAATTCATACAATTTAATTTGTTTAAAAACATACCATTTTAAAATGGAGGCATGTCCCAAACCCAACCATCATTAGGGATGAGCAAATCATACTAAAATGTACGAATGAGAACGTACAAAGTCATACAAATTAGCCACTAATTAATAAAACAAATGTATGAATTGCTATGAAATTGTTATAATTATTAAAGCTATTAAAACTAAATTTAGAATATAAAATATAATTTATGTATTCTATTGTTGAATTTCCTTCATTTAATATGCTTTTAAATACATTTTTAAGAACAAAACAAAGTTACTGACCCTCAGACCTGTAAATCTGTGGACCAAACTAGTTCAGTGCTTTACATTTGAGTTATGCCATATCTGTGATAAATTACTGAGAGGTCAGAAAGAAAATCCATGACCTGTGACCCCAGCCGCCTCCCTTCCACAGAAGAAACAAAGGTCTTGAAAGATGGAGAAACTATAAGCAGATGTTTCTTGATCATTAGTTCACTTCAACGCAACGAACATAAACTACGACTTTGACTCGCTGTGAGCTAAATGGCTGCCCCTCGACTGCTGGACCGTTCATTATAGACGTCTGCATACATTAAAAAGCTGCTCGTGGGAGGCTTCTTTCCAACCTTTGTCTCAGCTCATTCAAGGAAACATATCGGCGCTCGGTCTAACCTTTAGTGATATGTTTTGTGTAATGCATGATGGGAAATCAGAGCGATAGGAGCGAGGGACAAGGTCTGTATTTGTACGTGAGCGCTGACCTTTTCAAGTCGCTGTTGTTGTTTTGTTTACTTGCTGATTCTCCGCCGACAGAGGCAAAGCGTGCGGTCGGAGCTTTCTTTCCTTGGAAAACAAGACTGTAACATTGAGCAGAGGTAGACAGAATGACTAATTCTCTCTTCAGGGGGACGAGGAGAGATGAAGTCTCTGGCGGAGCGGCTCAGACGGTGTTGTCGAACCAACCTTCAGAACTGAAGCTGATTTTCTGGTAATTCTGGTTCTCTGTCAGCCTGTTTAGCGGTATTTTCATTTAAAAGAATGTGAATAGATGCCTGACAGGGGTTTTTAGAGGAGATAAAACAAGCTTCTAACTGGTGGCCTTGTGTCTCACAGCTTGTCAGCTAAGGCCCTCTGAATTCAGAACTAATGTGTTGTGGATTTTAGTTCATATAAATCAGGGGTGTCCAAAGTTTTTGGACCAATGACCAGATGCAAAAAAACAAAACGTTGTCCCGGGCCAAATTTTACAATTTCAGACACTCATATCTATCTATCTATCTATCTGTCTGTCCGCCCGTCCGTCCGTCCGTCCGTCTGTCCGTCCGTCCGTCCGTCCGTCCGTATTATTGAATTATTTTCTACGTTTTAAAATCATAATATATATTTTACTCACCATAAACTCTATTAATATGAACAGTGATGTTGTGCTTTCGATTTTAGAACTGATGCCAAGTTAGGAGGGAGTCCTGTAGTAAATATACGTAGCAAGTCACAGAGGTGGCTGTCAGTTAGATTGGTTCTCAATTAACTTTTGTTTAGATTCATCAGTGAAAATGTTTGCTCACACATAAATGTGGAGCCAGACAGACTCGTCATCCTTTTTGAATGGTGTTTCTTTAAGGGAAATTTGGATGAATCCAAACTCTTGTAAAACTCGGACATTCTGCACTCACTGTTGATTTTCCTTTTACGTCATAACAGGAAATGCTGCCTAATGGAAGGCACGTGATAGTGACACCCGGTGGTTAATTATTGAATTACGTTTATTTTTGTACAGCGTGCCAGATTCTATTAATATTTATAAAAAGCCTTGCTGGCCACTACTAAACTTATTGCGGGCCGTGGTTTGGACACCCCTGTTATAAATGGACAGTTGAAGCATTTGTATCAAGGATTTCAGACTGAAATTACCCACAGGTCATTAGATGAGTTGGGTACAAAAACCTATATCACTAGTATGTACCAGATCAAATCAGAATGCAGATATCAATCCTCTTTTGAGACCACACAAGCGGCAACATACCTCTCTCCCTCGTGAAGCCAATACAGAAGTAACTGAAACTGCAATTCATCAACTGACCTTTAGGGGCTAACTCCAGAAACTCCAGATGTTCACTGACTACCATGCTAAATTGGGCATTTTTACAGCTGATAAAAACATGTTTACAGCCCGGTACTAGATGATAGCTTTTATTTCCCTTTATGCAACATTTTTCAATTTTAAAGAAAGGTTATGCTGACAAAAGTGTATATATACAACTAGAGCTTGCTTGTTTTGACACAATATTTAAAATTTTAGTCAGAATTAATTATATGGTTGTATGTGAAGAAATAAATATACTGCATTTTTTTTAAATCAGTAACTTGTGAGCATCAGTTCTCTGTGTAGTTTGTTCTTTTTCTGTCTTCTCAATTTCATTGGCCTGATTTTATTGTTGGCATCCTGTTGACAAAGTGCTGCAAAAACAGTCCAGATAAGGTGTCTAATAGAGGTGTGAACCTACACTGGTCTCACGGTTCGGTTGCGATTATCGTGCCATTGATTCGGTTCAATTCGATATCTCGGTGCATCACGGTGCATTGACGATGCTTTCAGCAAATAAACTAATGTAAATGTTATCCCGCTTGCTTTTTGAACGCTGTCAAGCGAGTTCTTACACTCCTATCATTGGTCATTGTCTTCACTCGGTCAACAGAAAGGGTAGCGATTGGCTTTAAAAATGAAGGCGTTGTTCACCAAGAAGGGACACGGGAAGAACAGCTACAGTTGCAGTCTATATGTACATAATACGGGGTTATCACATGTAATCCGTAATAGACACGGTGTAGAAAACTCGCACAACATGCACGCTCCTGTCTGGATCCACAAGTATCACTTTAACAGCTGAGAGGAGAGGAAATGTTACCTTACGAGCACGCCAGCGTGTCAAATGTCCAAAGTGTGTGTGATAGAAAGAGAGAGAGGCAGAGATGGCGCATTACAGCATTTCTCCCTAATAGTGAAATAGTGGCTCGTGCTGTACCTTCTTTAGTGTCAGTGAAAGACTGCCCAGCAAACCCCCCAACATTGAACTGTGCACAATTAACTGTGCACGGTTTATTAACTCGCCCTCGCCTCTTTCGCCATAATATTCTACCGCGACATCGCGCATAGGAGATGATCTATTACAAAACCAATATCGAATTGTCTGCATCTGCATCGCGGTGCACCAAAGAAACAATTAATTTTGACACTCTTAGTATCCAAGCTGTGCATATTTTGAATGTTCAGTTACTAAAATAAGGTTTTGCCTGTATAATGTGTATAATATGAAACAATGTAAAATTTGTTACCCTCAAATAACTGTAGTATATGCATAAAACAGTGTAATTTGGGCTATAAACTATTTAAAGTGATTTAAATGAAATGAATATTAACCTTACTTTGAAAGTCGTGCAAATCCATTGCTTCCATGTAAAGTAAAAAAACACTTAATTCAGAAATTATAGAGAAAACTGAAATATTTCTTCTGAATACAGAGGTGAGCTGCTCTTTTCAATCTGAAAACTGCATACTTTGCATATTTAGCAGACTAATGATGTCTGAGATTGTGTTTCTTGAGAACTGCAGTTTTCTTCTTGCAGATCCGGCATTTAGCAGTCTCTTTAATTGAACAGAAAGAATAATATATGCAGGCTTGATGCTTTCAGTTCACACCTATGATGTTTTTTTTAATGATTATTATTATTTAGATTGATAAAGTGGTCGGTAGTTTTTGATACAATTTTTTTTCAGTGTGTCCACGGGGTCTTAAAAAGTCTTAAAATGTCTTCAATCTCAAAAACAAAATATTACGCGTCAAAAAGTCTGAAATCTTCTGAAACATTGTGTTGTAGGTCTTAAATCTTTTTTCAACCAGTCTTAATTTTTCTTTGTTCATGTATAGCTACTCAATCTAACCAACACCCTTACAATCACAAAAAATTCATCTTATTAAAACTTTTAACTTTTTATTTAAGAAAGTACTTTTTAACTCTATTTACCATAGTTTGATTATTTTCCTTAAAATAACCTTTGTTTAAAAGTTCTCCATGTATTTGCTGCTGTGAAAGCTGACCTGGACAGACTGTTGTGCACACATTTAGTTTATTTATTATAGTTTTTTCAACTTTTAAAGCATTTTTCATCTTTTTTTATTTTTAAGAAAGGTTATGTTGAAAAAAAGTGTATGTATACAACTGGAGCTTGCTTGTTTTGACACAATATTTAAAGTTTCTGTCTGAAGAATTAACTAAAATATAACTTATTTTAAATTATTGAATTATTATTATTGTATTATTACTTTTATTAAGTTATTATTATTATTTTTTTAAGTTTAGGGCAAATAAAAATCTTTTCCATCTGGGCCATTTCAAAACCTCCTTTGCGTTGCGCCCTGTATGAGTCTAAAAAATGATTAATAATGGTCTTAAAATGTCTTAAGTCTTAAATTTAAATTCTGTTTTAGCCATTTGCTTTATAAATTTTTATTTTAAATAGATTGGAGTTGACAACAAATACTTTTAATGTCTTACATAAGAAAATGCTATTTTTAAAACAATTTCTAGACATAAAAATACTGAAAAATGTATTATAGTTTTCAGAATAATTTTTAATCACTCTCCATCATAATAATTTGTTTTATAAGCACCAAATCAACATGTCATAATGGTTTCTGAAGTAATGACTAAGTAATGAGTAATGACATCATTTTCATGACATCACAAAAATATTAGAAAGCATTTTATTACTTAAGATAATGTCTATTTTATATTGTATACGTATTTCAGATTACTGCTTTTTATATTTGGATTAAATGAATCAACCACAGTGTAAGATTAGTTAGTGTAAAGGAATACTTGCAAACGCATTAAAATACTGACTGAGTGTTTTAATAATGTTGTAAAAAGTGGACCAAATATTCTCCAAAATTTTCACAATTTAAAATTGTACAGAAGAAATAAAGAGAAATTCAGTCCCTCCATGATTTTGCGAGTCAAATGGTCATTCATTCATGCATTCATTCATTCATTCATTCATTTTCCTTTGGCTTAGTCCCTTTATTATTAATCAAGAGTAGCGACAGCGGAATGAACCGCCAACTTATCCAGCATATGTTTTATGCAGCGGGTGCCCTTCCAGCTGGAACTCAATACTGGGAAACACCCATACATACTCACTCACACACACTACAGCCTATTTAGTTTGTTCAGTTCACCTATAGTGCATGCGTTTGGCCATGTTTCTGGAGCACCCGGAGGAAACTCACGCCAACATGGGGAGAACATGCAAACTCCACACAGAAATGCCGAACCAGTGACCTTTTTGCTGTTAGGCGACAGTGCTAACCACTGAGCCACAATGGTTATTGAGATCAAAAAAATGAAAATTTGTACAAGATTTTTGTTTTTTTCGTTGCAGAACACAATAATTGAAACAAATAATGCCATACGTACTGAGAAAAACTGTGATTAAATGATTAATTCTATGCTGCAAATCTAAAAAAAAGTCTTTGCAAAATCCTGGAGGGTCTGATTAATAAAATAATGCAATAACACTGCCTCCTTCCCTATAAATAATAAAAAAACTTCTTTCAAAATCCCAAATCCTCGTAGCAAATGCATTGCAACACAAACCAAAGGCTGACTATTTAAACCAATAACTCAGTATGTTCCTCTACAACTTCTTGAGCTGCTTCAGTGCCACATTTGCATCCCTCTTTTTGTCTTCTTCCTCGTCTCTCCTCCTGTCTCCCTGTCCACATCACAGCATCCAGAGCTAATGGGAGCGAGACCACCGCCGAGTGACAGTCATGTCGAACTGTGTGTGATGGAGACAGATTGGGAGCATCAATCACTGTGTCACACCAGTTTCGCTTCACACCCTCCCTGAAGGGGGACCATGTCGGCCGACAGCTCCAGACTCCAGATCACCACTGCAGTGATTGATTATAAGATCAAAGCACTCCTGAAAGTATCGTGTGTACAGGTACTTCTGCGTGTGTACTTTGCCAAGTCCTGTAATTGTGCTTCTGTGTGGAAGTAGAGGTGTCACTATAACAACTAGCCACAAGCCTGGTATCCATACAAACATGAAGCAAATCTTTTAAAATATTTTAGTAAGGAGAGAAGGAACTGGTAACCTAGTTTCGAACCATTAATAAAACAAGGCAAGCATGATGGAAACAGGACTGCAATTAGTCATTAATGGGTAAAAAGTAATGGGCTAAAAGTGGAGCTTGCAATGGCTAAAAATATTGAAAGATAGTGACAGAAGTAGCATGTCAGTCAGATGAGTTTAACACTGGAACTACCTGAATTTTATGACTTCTATTAAATTCAATTCAATTGTCTTACACTCAAAGCTTCTTCTTTTGAAAGTTTATAAGATGTCTGAAGTAAAGTTATGAGAAAGCTGCTAGGAAACAGACACTGAATGTGGCCAATTTGATTATTATTTGGCCATGCTTGTGTTTTGTTAGAATGAAATATACACACATTTAGGAAATGTATGGTTTTTAAGTGATTAAATTACAAAATTTAGAAGCTGTCAAAATGACTGCCAATTCATTACATAAGAATATAGTCTGCAAATTACTTGCATTAATTCTTTATCACATAAGTCAAAAACCCAGATTTTTTTGTAATTTTTAGATTTTTTTTTTCGACGCGGTGGCGCAGTAGGTAGTGCTGTCGCCTCACAGCAAGAAGGTCGCTGGCTCAAGCCTTGGCTGGGTCAGTTGGCATTTCTGTGTGAAGTTTGCATGTTCTCCCCGTGTTTGCGTGGGTTTCCTCCGGGTGCTCCGGTTTTCCCCAAAGTCCAAAGACATGCGGTACAGGTGAATTGGGTAAGTTAAATTGTCCGTAGTGTATGTGTGTGAATGAGAATGTGTGGATGTTTCCCAGTGATGGGTTGCGGCTGGAAGGGCATCCGCTGCGTGAAACAAATGCTGGATAAGTTGGCAGTTCATTCCGCTGTGGCGACACCAGATTAATAAAATGTCTAAGCCGACAAGAACGCCTTGAACGCCAAGGAGCTGTTAACATGAAATTGAACCAAATTTTGGTAAAAACCCAAACGATACAAACATAAAAATAACATGACAAAAAAAAAAAACTTATGTAGTAATGTAATAGTAAAAATAATGTAATAACAATGGAATGACACAAGGAGAAAGTACTGAACTACTGAATTATATTTACTGTAACACTTTATATTAAAGACTTTTTAATGATTGCATGGAGAGTGAGGTCACATGAATTGCTCATTGCTTTTTCCACAGACTTCAACAAAGTGTAAAAATCTTGATGTTCTGTGGGTCTTGTCTATCAAATCTGATCTTTAATTTGCACATTCTTTTGGAATCAAGTCAGAAAACTAGCTGGTCCATTCTACAGCTTGATTTTCTTTCTCTGAAAGCATTTAAAAGTTTCCTTGGCTGTGTTTTGGATCACTGTCTTGCTGAAGTGTCCACCCTGCTTTCATCTTCATCATCCTGTTAATGTAGACGTGGGACTGAAGCAGCTAATATTAATTTACAATGACAAAGGGCAGAGGGTTGCTGATTTACTACTGAGAGATTTCAGCTGCGGTCTGGGCTTTCACTGCTTTTCTACACCTCCATTTCCTCATGTGTTTAGTACATTTTTCCTAACTTAATTTGTAAACAAATTAATATAGTTTTCTTTGCATATATTGATTTCTTTGGTTGTTATCAACATCTGGTGAATATCCTGAGGGACTTGGTTGAATGATAGGTAGAAAATAAGCAATTGTATATGTGTAAAAATATGAAGCGAGAACCACATTAACAGATCGGACATCGAAAGCTTTATCAAAGTGATGTGCATTTGAAATGATTATGTTTTTACATGTTAGATGTTTCACCGCATGATAAAATTGATTTAGTAATTAACAGTTAAGTACAACAGAGTTAAGACCAACAGCATATGTTAGTCTTTAGTAGCACATTGAGGAATGATAACTAAAAAGCATTTACAAATGAACCTAGTATTTTCATTTCCTAGAATTGCACATAAATTCTGCTACATGTGTTACGTCCTAAAACTTCAATAATGCATTTTTGTGCCAGTAAGAGGAGTATTGTGGAAAATACTGATTAATATGTTTTCTCATTCGGTCAGTGAAAACTAATATATTAAAAAAATTGTTGGAGATGGCTTAAATGTAATTACACAGAGGCTAAACAATTAGTAAAGGCGTAGTCACACTATGTACAGTTCCCTTTTAACCAGGCCAAAGCACGCTTTTCCCCGCTTCCGTCTCCCCCGACGTCCAGCAATCACATTGCATTCGGGCCTGAGCACGCTTACGTCATCGATGATGCGCTGTTAAGTGTAAGAGAAGCACTCTCGGAGATTTCAGTGGAAATTTCTTTATATGATTAAATCGTTTTAGTGGTTTGATATGCAGTGACACACAGTCAAATATTCCGCCGAAAAGATCAGCCACTTCTGACGCTCATAAACAATCATAAAGTCTTCGTGCTGCAGGAATAGAAGGTTTACTAAAGGCGCAGCTGTCGTGCAGAGAGGGGTTTACGTCTTTAATAATTTTCGACAGTTTGCATTCATTAAACAGTAAGAATGATTAATAAATCCATATGAAACAGTCCCCAAAAGTCACGTCTCCTCTTCAGTTTTGGGCTCAGGCGCGCTTTGCACTCACACTACAAGCGTACCACGCCAAAGCCCAAGTGAACCTCGCTCAGGTACACCTCTTCCAACCGGGCCAGGGCCGGCCAACTGTACCGTGCCTGAGCTCGGTTCAGCGCACTCACACTTCTAAAATTATCTGGGAAACGGGCCTGAGCACGGTTCGGATAGCATAGTGTGAGTACGCCCTAAAAAAGTCACATTGCAGTTTTTTTTCTGATAATAGATCTTTTCTGAAACTTAAACAAGAGCTTTAGCTTTACTTTTTGATGATTTCACCAGAGAGGAGCAGTTTTGTAAAGTAAAATGTAACATTTTTGATTCACTTAAGCATTAAAACCCCCTAAAACCCCTAACTTCTAAAAAAAGAAAAAAAAATGTTAGCGCTTGTTGTAAGTTAGCGCCTTTGTAGGGATGCTTCAATCAGGGTTTATAAGCATTTTAAAAAGATACCAATCCTGATCATTTAAGCTTCAAATGTGATAAATAACCAAATGACGTCTTGTCTGATGAATACCACATATGTTGCTTTAGTTGTATTATACAGTAATGCTGTATATTGTTGTTTCAATTGAGAATCAAATATTTAAGCACAACAAATACTCATTTCTCTATGAACATTTTAATAGGCCTTTAAAAAAATGGCTTACGCAAAACATTGTCCATAGTAGGATATTTTGACATTGTTTTGTAGGCTTTTTAAATAAGCAAACTGAGCAGTACTGCAACCCATAAGGTGTAATTAAACATTGTCCAATATGCGACTGACAACAAAAACAAACAGAAACAAGGTTCATTGTTTTCCATGTGTTTTTTTTTTTTGTGTGTGTGGAGAATTGGCACTGGCTAAACAGAGAAAATGTGTCAGTCCATGACACACAAGACTAACACAAGTTAAGCACAAACTCCTGTTAAGAATCGCTGTAACTGAGAAACGAACAGATTGTTTTTTTTTACGACACTCCAGGTTTGCAGTCAGTCATGTAAAACAGTGAAATCCTCCCAGCCTTCATGGTCATGTATTGCTGCAAATTGCAAATTTAAGCTGACAAATTGCAGTGAGTTTGTGAGTTTAATGAATGCCAATTAACTTGACCAAGCAAAATAAAATAAAGCTGTATTAATTTGACATTTTTCATACATTGTTCATTAATAACAGTTTACTCGTGCTTGAATAAAACTTTAATACTGAGTTACTTAAACTACTCACAATGCATATAGAACCATATAACAACTTTTTCCAATTTTGGGTATCATCTTATCATTGAGGAGCTGTTGGAGACTTGCTTGATTTTTTTTTTTTTTTTTTTTTTTACAAACCAGTGTAGAGTTAAACTGAGTGCCTTAAATATTTCTATGAGTTTCTCTTTTTAGTAGGGATGCAAAAAGCGTAAAAATATACAAAAGCATCTACTTACACTCCTCGGCTACTTTATTAGGTACACCATTCTAGTACCGGGTTGGACCCCATTTTGCCTTCAGGTACTGGAAATATTCCTCTGAGATTTTGGTCCATATTGACATGATAGCATCAGACAGTTGCTGCATATTTGTTGGCTGCACATCCATGATGTAAATCTTCCATTCCACCACATCCCAAAGGTGCTCTATTGGATTGAAATCTGGTGACTGTGGAGGACATTTGAGTGTAGCAAACTCATTGTCATGTTCAAGAAACCAGTCTGAGATGATTCGCGCTTTATGACATGGTGCATTATCCTGCCGGAAGTAGCCATCAGAAGATGGGTACACTGTGGCCATAAAGGGATAGACATGGTCAGCAATAATACTCAGGTAGTCTGTGGCGTTGACACGATGCTCAATTATTACTAATGGGCCCAAAGTGTGCCAAGAAAATATCCCAGCCTGAATCGTTGATACAAGGCAGGATGGATCCATGCTTTCATGTTGTTGAAGCCAAATTCTGACCCTACCATCCAAATGCTGCAGCAGAAATCGAGGTTGAAAAAATGAAAAAGAGAAACACGGATTTAATAATCCAATTTTTACCTCTGAGTGGGAGAAAAAAATGGGGGGGAGGAAAATATACATTTTGAAGTTTTTGCGGTCTGTCGCAAAGTTTTGCGTTCCCTCGCAAAGATGCTTATGCATTCGCTAATTCAGAGGTTGCATGTGAAGGGTGATGATCGACGCACAGCTTTAATGGAAAGAAAGTGAATGCAGACCATTGATATTAATTTCAACATGCTTTCAAGATTTAAAAATACATGAGAAATACAGGAAAATGCTTAATGATTGGATGATAGCGGGATAGAATGGTAAAATACGGGATAATTCTGGCAAAAATGCGAGGGTTGATATGAATGAAGTGAACAGAAAGGGTGTGGAAAAACAGTTTTGCAAGGGAACGCAAAACATCTTTGCGAGGGAATGCAAAACTGAGAGGGAACGCAAAACTTAAAAATATATATTTTCCTCCCACCCATTTTTTTTTCTCCCACCCATTTTTTTTTTCTTTCACCCAGTTTTTCCCTCACCACCACATCCATTCCGGGTCTCCGTAATTTACTCATGTATTAAATAACTAAAAAATGTTAATAATAACTTATGTATGATTTATTTAAGTTATTAAATACATTTTATAATATGTCAAATTAAATTTAATGTTATTTAAAGAAATATTGGACAGCAAAAATCATTTGTCATTTATCATTGTGATTTATTCTTTATTTTTTATTTAACTTGTGTCTCTCTTAAAATCTTGAACATTTGAATGTTAAATGGGTCCAATCCATATTCAGTATAGTATAGTATACATATTTCTGTATAGTACTGTTTGCAATTGACCAATACTGGTATCGAAATTTGCTTGAAGGTCTATTATTATAAGTCAGTATCAGTATCAGCCTGTTGGTGCATTTCCACTTTTACATTTATTTATTTGTTTAAAGTTTGATAGCCTGTAATCACTCTTTGCTTCTGTCGAAAAGAGGAGCTTCTCTCCATTTGAATAGCTTGGAATAAATCTTACGGTTTTTGGAGCAACATGAGGATGAGCTCTTCCTTTGACACCCAAACAGAAGACTTGTGAACACTTCATGGCTTGGTGTCAGTCATCTCCGCTCGGGCTTTCCATGCGCATGGCTTCTGAGAGCAGAAGTCACAGTTTTAGATATCAAAGAAGTGCAGAAAGTGAAGTGGAGCTAAAAGGGACCAGCTGCACTGAGGGGCTGGCTGAGATCCCACTCAATTATGCAGTCGAGTGAGCCCATCCTCGCTCACACATAAGCACAATACACGTCTGAGCTGTTTCATCATCCCCACAGGCCATATTAACTCACATACACACACACCCAGGCCTGCGCTCTTACACATCTAGACATCTCCGCTGCTGCGGCTCCAGTTGAGTCTCTGCTTTGCTTTGAATTCACTATGTCAGTCTTAACACATGACTGAAGCGCATGCAGCTAGTAATGCAGGTTTCTCGATTTTTCATGGCTAACTCTGATATCAATTTCAGATTTTTTAAAATTATTATTATTATTAATAATAATTAATTAGTTGTAAGTAATATAATAATTAGTAATAATATTCACATTTTTGGATCACCTTAAAACATTTCCATTGTGTTCATAAATTAAATTAGCATGTTGTGAAAAATTACAGCGTGTGTTATAAATTTGTTTACATTGTGACGATTTGTAACATGTTTGCTGTCAATTCCATTGTAACGGGATGGTGATGCTGACAACGGAGTTGAGGATTCAAGTGCAGTTTAATAAATCAGTATAGCAGTGGTCATCAGGGGGCAAACAGATACAGTTTATATATATATATATATATATATATATAGGTCATCAAAATCGTGGTCTACAACAGACGGAAGGTTAAAAAGGCTGACAGCGGACAAGGATAAACAAATGGCAAAGCGAGGATCAAAACACAGAATACAGGAACAAAGGAAAGGTGTTGTAGAGTCACAATACAGATACCAATACTCAGCCAAGATTGTGTGTGTAGGTGCTGCTTATGTAGTGAGTGTAATCAGTCTTTGACGGTCCTCCGGTGGTGTGTGTGCGCAATCAGTCGTGATATGGAGCAGGAGTGTGTGGGCTGCATGACTGCAATTGTAGTCCTTTAACCAATCTGTAGTTCACAGAAGTGTGTGTGTCAACCAGCGATTTCTAGCTGTAGAGATCGCTGGTGATTGTGACACCCATGGAGATCTTTTCTTAATTTGCTGGTGTTTTTTGTAATTGCATGTGTTTTCTTAAATTAAGCTGTCCTGGCCAATGTATTTAAGGCAAAATCAGCTGATGCACAAGTATATTTAGTGAAGCTTTAGTGCGTATAGTTCATCAAGAAGAGATGCTTACTATATAGCTTTAGATTGAGGTTTTCACTGACGAAATTAACATGTATGTCCTGCTGTTTAATTCAGACCTTTGGAAATCGCCAAACTCCAAGCAATCGCCTAAACATGAGCTATAGACCATTTCAATGTGGTGATGTCAATGGCCCATGTATGTTTCCTGCTTGCTATAAAACTATTTTATAACTGTAACAGGAGGCAATTCAACCATAATTTAATGTTAAAACAGCTATCATAACACTATCAGTATGTAGCTCTTTTTGGATTCTCGGAAGCTGTAGAAATTAAACATGCAAAACAGGAAATACTTTGGGACCATTGTTACTGTTTACATCCCTCAAAATGGTCTATAATTAAAACATTATATATAACATTAATTGGCATGTAGATGCAATGCAAATTCAACAAACCGACCAACAAAATACGG
>CAIGQQ010000001.1:14565132-14580688 GCA_903798035.1 Danio albolineatus
GGGGTTCCATATATGAAGCGCTTGATAGAACCATTTTTGGTTCTATCAAGCGCTTCATATATGGAACCCCAAAAAGGTTCTATATAGAACCATTTTAAGGGTTCATTAAATAGAACCCCAAATGGTTCTTTGAATTCAAGTTAGATGGTTCTATTTAGAACCATTTAAGGGTTATTTTTATTTATTATTGAATTATTGTTACTTATTAATAAATAAAAAATAAAACCAATCCAGACAATTCAAATTGTTTAAATTTATTCTATTCATTATACAAAATATTTTTTAAAATATTTAAAATTGCACCTCTGCATACTTTGCATTGGACAGCAGATCTACCTTAACAGTTTAATGGCATTCAACACTGTTATTGTAATGACTTCACTTTTATACGCTTTTTTACTGTTTGAACAAATACAGAGCTTAACTTTCACACATCTCTAAAATGAAGAGAAATATATCACAATGCAGATAGAAACAATACACAAACAATCAAAACATCTATTAAATAACACTACAATTTCAAAAAGTGGATGGTACCTGCATGTATTGGTCATCACAACATCCATTTTTATACATAATTTAATAAGAAACATCACTAAAACATTGCAGAATGATTAGACAAAACACTGCAAACAGCCATTCCACAACCTGTAGCATGTCCATGTCTGTCAGCCTCTCTTATAAGGTAAATAGTTTTGTCCATGGGTGGCACAGTGGCTCACTGGTTAGAACTGTCACCTCACAGCAAGCAGGTCACTGGTTCAAGTCCCGACTGGGCCAGTTGTCATTTATGTGTGGAGTTTGCAAGTTCTCCCAGTGTTCATGTGGGTTTCCTCTGGGTGCTCCGGTTGACCCCACAGTCCAAAAGCATGTGTACGGTAAAGGTGAATTGGCCATAGTGAGTGAATGTGTGTAGATCTATGAGAGAGTATATGGGTTTCCAAGTGCTGGGTTGTGGCTGGAAAGGGCAGATTAGTTGGTGATTCACTCCTCTGTGGTGCCTCTGATAAATGAGGAAGTTGAAGGGTAGCGAGTGAGTGTTGTCCATTGTAATACTGACACTTCAAGCCTTGGTGGAATCAGGAGAGCTGCTGAATCCTGATTGGTGTAGGACCTTTGGATTTCTGTAAAACAATATTTAATGTTGAGTACTTTTAACCAATTAACATGTCATCAAATAGAATTACAGTTATAATCAATACAATTAAAGTGTGTGCGAGTGTGTGTGTGTGTTTGGGGCAAATAGTTTGTAGTATAGGGTGTAGTTACCTTCTGCGGTTTCCTCTGCTGGTCCAATGAGACTGTCATGGAGCACTACCTTCTTTCCGTCCTTTTTTGGGCCATTTCTTTTAAAGATGTTTCTGTGTTCTTCACCAAGTTTTCTAAGCAGCATCCTAAATGCAAAAAAACATTTTGTTTACTTCATGTGTAAGTTTCCAAATGACATATTTTCAGCAATACAAGTTTCTTAAAGTCATCATGGACGCAAAACTATTTGGCACACAATGTAACAGTGTTTACTCACAAGCTGTGGCACTCCAAGAAGAAGAAACTGCTCCATTAGTTCTGCAAACCCCTCCATAATCTGTACTCTGGAAAAGGGTGTTCATTCGGTTCTTGACTTATGAGTATCTGGTGTCGCATTCCAGGTCCATCACAATCTGAGGTAGGAAGACAGCATTTTAGAGTGTGGAAATATGAATTTATAATACAGAATTAATCTACCTTTGGCATAAAATGTATTGAACTGAACTTGCCTGTGTTAGGTTCCTCAGAGTACAGTTCACTTCCTTTTCATCCCATTAATTTGTTTCATTTTGCAAGATGATAGATGAGCTCACCACTGAAATCCTTTCATTTTTAAATTTGTTTTGCAGACATTGCAACAAGGTATCCTGTAGGCAAATTCACTTTCTTTTAAAACATATTTTTTCTTTGCAGGACTTTTTAATAAGCAATGACCTTAATATTCTCACTGTACAAACAGCAGCAATAAGTAATAGAACATTTTTGTGATAAATATATTATTTCAGTACACAACAACCAAGTCTGACATATGCATGTTATAAAATACAATATTTACCAGGTGTCCTTGTTGATGATAATTGTGTCACAATTATGGATGTAACGCATGTCTTTCTTTAAGCTGGGATCCTTCCTCATCAAAGCTATTTGTGTCCTGCAGCCCAGGTTACAATACAATGTTAAAGTCTTTTATAATATTAATTTCATAATACTTAATACAGTTTGTTTAGAATTAAATGCAATAATACATACCGAGCACAAGATTTACGATGCAGTTCAGTGTCCAGGCTGTTTGAAGAAAAGAAAGATATACATTAAAATATGAATTTTAAACTTATTTAGCACAATATATACATGTAGCCTATATTTAACAAGGTTCAACACTTCACAATACATTTAGCCTGCATGTTTGTATGTCCTTCATAAATAACACCTGATCTTTTATCTATGGATTATTAAAATATGTTTTGGCTTTAAAAGGTTTCAATAATACACTTAGCAATCATCACAATAGCGCGTGCATAGACTCGGGCGGGCGGGCGCGTGCATAGACTCGGGCGGGCACGAGCGCGACATGCTCCCTTGCGGTTTTAATGCAGACTAGCCGGCGTGTACACTACTTTACAGAGTTTAGCCCGAGTTAAAATCGGCTAAACTCACACACGAACAAGCTGGGAGTACTTGTTTGTTCAAGGTTGGAGATAAAAACTGCACGAAAGCGGAAATCGGCTCATATGAAGTTACCATTAAAAGAGCGTGCACGCGCTTCACGCTGCCTCTCGGAGCCCGCCTTCGAATAACGCAGCTGTTTTATTGTTATTGATATTTTAATTAATACTGACAAACAAATAAAGCGAAACTGTAACTTATTTCGAACAAAAAGCAGAGCAAAGTCAGCTTGACACAGATTTCTGAAGCGAAGGCTGTCGACAGAAACCATCAGAAACTTACAAGCACAGTATTAATCCATATTAACGTATACCCCATATTCAGTCTGTCACCATATAACACAAGGGAAGAGAAATATTACCCCGTAATACAAAATATTTCATTATTATAATTTTAAAAGAGTAATAACGTACCTGAATGATGGAGCTGCAAAAGCGGAGTTCTCCTTTTCAAAAATTAACCGTCACTCTCCAGGCTCTTCACCACCTGTTCACCATCAGTCCACCAATGAATGACGTCACCAGAGGGCTTTTTCATGATAATTAGTTTAAAATAATTTATTAAACCATAACAACACACTGTACAGTCTGAATAAACTGGTTATTTAATTAATTTCACAAAATAATTCGTCAAAAATGTTAAATATTAAGCATAGATAAATATTAGTTAGCCTATATGGTAATGTACAAACCTGCATGAAACAAAAATCCCATCATACATTGATTAGGTTTTTGACCATAGCAGTCATTTTATTAGGTTTTGACTCAAAAAGATTTGTCTCTCTGTGTTATAGCTTATTATTATTTATAATCTTTACTATATAATTATGTTATAAATCCCACATTATAGAACCATTTTAATCAAAAAGGTTCTTTGCACTTAAAGGGTTCTAAATAGAACCATTTTTTGGGTAAAAGGTTCTACTGGCCAAGTATAGAACCCTAGGGTTCTATATAGAACCTCAAGGAACCTTTTTTTTTAAGAGTGTAGTCCCTTATTGGGTAATTTGTTTATTTTACTATAGTCTTGTATTACACAGCAACTACAGAATTACTAGATTATTCTTTATATAGTATGGTTCAAAAACACTGTAACTTACTATATTTTTGTGTGTGACCTGTGCTAGTTAATAAAAGTTATATATTACAATCTTACTCTTTAAAAATAAAACACAAAAATAACAACACAAACTTTCAGATTACTTTCCTAAAAAAGTGACAAAGTAACTTTTTTTAGGTGATTTATCGATTGTAATATACTATTTTTTCTCAACACTGGGTGTGACGTGCGGTTTGTCTGGCGCATCTATGCTCAATTTTCAACATATCTGGTTCCTGTTATTCAAAATAATTGTGGTGTGGTTTATTGGCAGTTCTGAAACCAAGATTCAGCTCTCAGAATTAAAACATAAAAATGTGATCTGATTTCTGGCCGATCAATCTTTGCATCTCTTACTCACACCCTATAATATGAACCCTTCAGCTGTTCGTCCTCTGCTGGAACAGGTGACTGTTGGCGACACTAACAGCTTGTGATCTGCGGCAGGCCAGTGAGAGGAAACCAAATGAGAAGAGCTGAATTTATTGTTCAGGTCACCCCTAAGGATTTGCTGGTCAATGACAATTTAACACACCCTTTGTGATGAAGTCAAGCAGTCAACTGTGGTCACTCTGCCTAATCAAGATCAATCTTGTAGGGATAGACTGGGATTAAATAACTGGACCATTCTAATCTAAAGTCTATAGTGAGCAATTAAATATCACATAAACAGCGCGTATAAACTATGATTTTGAGTAAAATATGCCCTTAATCTTTAATTCATGTCAGATAACATTTTTTCCCAAATTTTATAATAAAATATTGCCATTTACGTTTGTGAGTGTGTGTGTGGAAAATCACTACTAGTTAAAATAAATACAAATTTCAATCATTGAAAACAAAAATTATGGTTCTGCAACCAAACACTGATTTTTTTTCCCCCCAAAATGAAATTTCCTCATTATTTGTTCTTTCAAGTTATTCTAAACTTCCTAGAATTTATTTCTTTTGTTGAACACAAAACAAGATATTCTGAAGAATGTTGTTATAAAGCAGCCATTGACATTAGCAGGAACAAAAATACTATAGAAGTCATTGGCTATTTTTTCCATCTTTGTGTTCAACCGAAGAAAGACACTCAAACGTGTTTGAAACAAGTAGAGGATGATTAAATGATTTTTTTCATAATTTGTGGGTGAACTATCCCCTTAACTATCCTGAGGTTAAACCATTGACAAAACAATCACTATTATTTTAAATTTGGAAGAAATCTGATCAGCACCTTGATGTCACAACGACATCAATTTAACAAAAAAAAAAGGTCAATAAACACATCAAACATCACACATCAAAACCTTGACGTTTATTTGACGTTTACACAGTGACTACGTTTACATGGGCATCAACAATGAAATTATTTGCTGTAGTCTAAGTATTTGCCTTAACCTGAAAAAGACAATAATAAGATTAAAGTGTTTACATGAGTTGCTTTTTGAATGGTCCTTTCATGATCCTGTTTTACATGTTATAGCACATAACTTGACTAACATCATCGCGTCACCACGCTATCCACCTATCCTCTTGATTTTCATGTAATTTTGGGTTTCATTTTTAATTTGTCAACTTTCACTGCAGTTTGGCACTTTCACTTTAATTCAGGAACATTTCATTCAGGGCGTCACGGTGCCGAAGTCGGTAGCACAGTTGCTTTACAGCAAGAAGGTTACTGGTTTGAGCCTTGGCTGGCATTTCTGTGTGGAGTTTGCGTTTTCTCACCGTGATCACGTGGGTTTCCTCTGGTTGCTCCGGTTTCCCCTAAAGACATGTGGTATAGGTCAATTGGGTTAGCTAAATTGTCTGTATGTGTAAGTGTGTGAATGAGTGTGTATGGATGTTTCCCAGTTATGTGTTTCAGCTGAAAGGGCATCCGCTGCATAAAACATATGCTGGATAAGTTGGTGGTTCATTCCACTGTGGGAACCCTAGATGAATAAAGGGATTAAGCCGAAATGAAAATGAATGAATGACTACTGACTCGGTAGGTGCAGAGAATAGTGTCAAATGGCCGTGTATGTATCGACTATCCTGCTGTGAAAATCCTGCACGATGGTAATAGTTTGATTGCGGTGTTTACATGTCTGTACTGTACTTCAATAATGCGACTAAAATCGGCATACTCCACAGGTCTTAATTTGATTTCTGTTTAGTTCGATTACAGTATGACTTTAGTCTTATTAAGGTCATCAAAAATAGCTGTTTACACGGTCGACTCTTAACCAGAGTATTGTCTTAATCGTATTAAAATCGTATTATTGGTGTCCATGTAAATATACTCATGGATGCCCTTTTGACTACCAAAATAACAAAAAAAAAAGAGATTTATTGTATTATGTTAGAACTATTTCGGGTGCCATGGTGGCGTAGTGGGTAGCACGATCGCCCCACAGCAAGAAGGTCACTGGTTCGAACCTCGGCTGGGTCAGTTGGCGTTTGCGTGTTCTCCCCGTCGTCGTGTGGGTTTCCTCCTGGTGCTCCGGTTTCCACCACAAGTCCAAAGACGTGCTATAGGTGAATTGGGCTAAATTGTCCGTAGTGTGTGTGTGTTTGTGTGTGAATGACTGTGTATGGATGTTTTTCAGAGATGGGTTGCAGCTGGAACATATGCTGGATAAGTTGGCGGTTCATTTCGCTGTGGTGACCCCAGATTAATAAAGGAACTAAGCCGAGAGAAAATGAATGAATTAGAACTATTTTTTTTAAATCTGAAAGCTTCAAATAACGTTGTACACTGTATTTTGTATCCCTATAATGCACGTAAACTACCTTGATGTCAAAATGACTTCAAATTGACACATTGCATTGACAGTAAAAACATGTCAAATATCGATTAAAGGACTGTCTTGTACTTTGTTTTCAAAACCAATTTTAGATGTCAGTTTGATGTTGTTTTGACATCAAGGTAGTCAATTTAGATTTTTTTTCTATCCTTTTGTAAAGCTACTATAGCTACGATAATTATTATGATAAACAACATACAAATAAACATGAATTGAGTTGAATTAAAATTTACATCAAAAGGATTATAATTTTTTAAAACTTTAATTAATTGTGTATTTTTCAACACAATCTCAGGGCAATTTGTAATTTTTTTGATTTAGTGGCTAGTTCGTATAAATTCGTACGATCTCATTAGTACAATTTAGTATGATTTGCTCACCCCCCAGTGATGGTTGAGTTTAGGGGCGGGGTTGGTTGCCACACCTCCATTTAAAAATTTTTACATTTTCATACAAATGAACTTGTACAAATTTGTACAAATTAGCCACTAAACTGACAAAACTTTAAAAAAAGTTTTTTTGATGCTATGAAGGGTCGTTTACACAACCATTGACAAAATTAGTAGATTTTCCAAGTATCTGTAGTTTATCTTTTCACTGATTACTTTTTCATTCATTGCTTAATTACTTATCTTAATTTACTGCTCTACATTTGAAAAATTGGAGTCTTCACAATCTCATGAAATGATTAATTAACTGTATGAATTTGACTAATTAGTTTGCAGCTTTTCTTGACTTGAAGACTCGCTGCTTCAATAACCCAGTCGGTGCGAATCCCCAGTCAACAACTCTCTGAATGAACAATTTCTTTCTCAAAAAGAGACAATGATTTGAAGTAATTTGATCTCCACGGCTCAAATGTGCAGAACATAATACTAATGTAGTCTTAATGTTGGATTATGATGTTATATTTTGGCATTGCATGAAAGTTTGTTTGTTAAACTCAAAATTGATGTTTAAGGAATACATTGAGTAGAGTGAAATAATTAAATAATAGTTAAAACCATACTTATCCAGCTGATTGATGACATTAACAATTGCAAACTTTTTTTGTAATACAAATTTTTTATAATGTTAAATATATAAATATGCAAATGAGTAGTTATATCATTAACATGCACTTATTAGCACACATACAAGTAAAACAATTTGAACATGGGATAAAGACAGGTTAAAAATTCTTTGTATTTATTTATTTATTTATTTTACAGAAGGGATTTTTATCACTTTTTATCACTCAACTTTCAATTAAAAAATAAAATAGAATAAGACAAATACTGAACAGCTATACTGTGAACAGCTTTTTTGTGGAATAAAATGTCCAAAATATTAAGGGAAATTATGTATGTAAAAATAGGTCTCAAAAAATCTTGAGAATACAGATAAAAATAATACTAGAACGTTTGGTGTGTTTAAGACATGCGCTATAAGTGAGTTGGGTAAACAAAATTGGCTGTAGTGTATGAGTGCATGTGTAAATGCGAGAGAGCATGGGTGTTTCGCAATTACTGGGTTGCAACTGGAAGGGCATACGCTGCGTAAACTATATGCCGGAAGAGTTGGTGGTTCATTCTGCTGTGTTGACCCTGATAAATAAGTGACCAAGCTGAAGGAAATTAATGTTTGGTGTGTGTACATGCAACATTCATTCATTCATTCATTTTCTTTTCGGCTTAGTCCCTTTATTAATCCGGGGTCGCCACAGCGGAATGAACCGCCAACTTATCCGGCATTTGTTTTACGCAGCGGATGCCCTTCCAGCCACAACCCATCTCTGGGAAATACATGCAACATAAAACACCTAATTTTAAAGAAACATCCTTTATGTTTTATTTTTGTATTTGAAATATACAGACACAAATTGATTAAGTACTGTATGACAAAAGATGTGTATTTTAGATATTTTCCAGAATTTTTTAATGATAAATCTAAAAAACAAACACCAATAAAGAGTGTTTTTGCCTATAGCATCTGGCTTTGAGCTCACTTTAAATACTTGAATATGTATTTGTCTGATAGAGCAGAATTGATTCAAACTGAACCCAGATCGCCTCCGTTCCACTCACGCTGTCACGCCAGAGAAACCCATGTTCACTTTTGCTCAGTGTTTTGTTTTGTTCCTGCCACACAATGCTAATGTAACGCATTGACGCTATAGCTTAATTGTCATGAGTGCAGTCATTATGGTTCAGTTCAGCCTACGAGATAAACAAAGCTGCAAGACTTTTTCTCTTTTATGTGTGCATTCAGCCTCCGCGTGCTCCAAATGCTCTCATTAACAAACTCACTAATTATCTTTTGGTATTTATTTGGTGTTTTGGTAAACTAGCACAGTGACTTTGGGGTAAACAAACTGTGTGACAAAAAAAAGTTTACTGTGGAAAAAAATAGGACTGTGTGAATAGCAAGAAAAATTTACTAACTTTCACTTCACTTTTCGGTTGCAGTGTAGATATTGCAAAGATTAGAAAGACACATGACATGCCTTTTTAATTTATTCGCTGTACACTACAGTACATGACAAAAGTCTTGTCGCCTATCCAAGTTTTAGGAACAACAAATAATAACTTGACTTCTTGTTGATCATTTGGTATCAGAAGTGGTTTATATGAAAGGCAAAGGCCTCTAGATTACGCTTATTTTACCAAAATAAAATATGGTCATGATTTGATTTTTAATTATTTAATTAGGACAGTAAGGTCTGACTTTGGTTAGCCAAAAGTCTTTTCACTTAACAGAAATAATGTACAGTATAGAATATAAAGTTATGGTGCAGTGGAAAAAGAATTAATATTGTGCATGACTCCCATGATCTTGGGGGACTGTATCCAAACATCTCTGCAATGACTCAAATAACTGATTAATGAAGTCATCTGGAAGCATTCTTGCAGGACTAGTTCATCAAGATTCTTTATATTACTCTTCAATGCCTCCACCTTTATCTTACCTCAGACATGATCAATAATGTTCATATCTGGTGACTGGGCTGGCCAATCCTGGAGGAGTGCTGTCCTGCTGAAGAATTTGCATTCTCCTGTAGTTTGTAATGTAATGGGCAGCACAAATGCCTTGATACCTCAGGCTGTTGATGTTGCCATCCACTCTGTTGATCTCTCGCACGCCCCCATACCGAATGCAACCCCGAATCATGATTTTTCCTTCACCAAACTTGACTGATTCTGTTAGAGTCTTGGGTCCATGTGGGCTGAAATAAAAAAAGTGAAATAAAACAATGATTTGATTTGAAAATACATGAAAATAAATGTATAACAATATATTTAATTATTATGTATATTTATTTAAATTTTATGTAATTTATTCCTAAATATATATTAGTTAATTGTATTATTTAATTTTAAATATGACATTTAAATTAACATATATTTTAAATACAATTAACTAACAGTTCTGTCATTTTCATTTTGGTTTGATAACTGCTAGTCATTTTTATTTCTGAGTGATATGGTTTTAATTTCTCTGGAGCAGAACAATTTGTTTATTTTTAGCAGGTGGTTTGGAGTGGCCCCATTGAGCAGATGTGTGTGTGTGTGTGTATGTGGAGAGACGATGAAGCATATTAAATTCACCCTCAGAGGTTGTAGTCTCTCAATCCACTCTTCAGAAAAATCAATGTGGGTGTGATCTGTGAAACTATCCAAATCTCATCTCCCAGAGTCCACAAGCACATGGCCAGGTAGGAGAGAGAGAGCGAGAGCGATTCTGGCTGGGTCTCTTCTGGGTTTGGCCCCGGGCCTGACCGTATCTTTTTGTGAAAACGAAGCCTTAACTGCAGGAATATGCTTACTCAGATTTGTTCTTTACTGATTGTCTCCTTTTCTCTCCTTCTCTTTTCTGTTCCTCTGTGTACCTCGAAGAAGATACAGTACGGTCAAACTAGTCCATTGATTTCTGTCAGGATTTCAGTCTTCTCGTAGGCGTTATTGCGTGACTGATATCTTGCTGTTTGCGATATACCGATAAAATTCTCCCCATAAGAGGAACTATATTCCTGCGATAATACCGATAAAGCAGTCTGGATTCTGGAACAGGTCAGTCTAAGATTGTAAAGTGTGACACTACGGTGGGACAATGTTTCTCAACCACATTCCTAGAGGTCCACCAACACTGCATGTTATTTGTGTCTCCTTTGTCACATTCATTACAGGTCTTTCAGTCTAATGAGCTGATAATCTGAGGTGTGTTTGGTTAAGGAAACATGGAAAATATGAAGAGCTGGCTCCCTTCAGGAGTGTGGCTGAGAACTACTGCAGTGGGACTCATGGAATACATTTTGCATGCGTATTGGCCTTTTTGCAAACAGAGTTTTCCTGACATGCTTTTACTCATTGGGTGTTTAGATTAACTTCTTTTTGTCTCTAGATGTGATTTTATATCACAGAATGAAGATGAACTCATAGGCCCGTTTACACTGTCTGCCTAATTCCGAGTTGTTGCCTATATCTGATTTTTTTTTGCCTGTGCGTTCACACGTTCGTTTAATTGTAACTCATATCCTATTTCATGTGTTTACACTTGGCATACAATTTATGACGTCACGCATACCTAAAGGCGGGTTCTAGCATCTGTGCCACACTAGCCACGATGGAAGAAGCTTTTAGCTCTGCGAAATATGCAAAGTTCGCCCAACTTTAAAATGATTTTGAGGCAGAGGAGGAGGGAAAGGGCCACAACTGCAGCTTGCGCCTATGGATTATGTATGGTGTCCTCCACTCATTCATCTCCCCACAGGGCAAGAAGGCAGGTAACTTCTGCCATCGACCACTGACCACTTTCTTTCTCCTTGTTTCTTTTGCTGTTTACCGCATTGGTGTCTCCACACATGCTCTTCCTTCTACGCCATTAAAGCGTGAAGAAGTACCTGGAATGCCTCAAAAATGGAATGCCTCAATAAATTCAATAGTTGCATTGTCACATATCTGATTTATATCTGATTTTTTCCACATGGCGGAGAGCTGAAACCAATCTCTAAATATCCGAATGCATGCGTTTTTTTTCGTGTTCACACGGTCATAGAACAGATCCGATCTGTCACATATGAGCAATAAATCTGAATTGGGTCACATTTAACTGGCAGTGTAAAGGGGGCCATAGTGTTTTCTACCGTCATGTTGTCTTTATACTCAAAAAGCCTTTGCTGTTGTTCTACCTACTTAAAATGACCTGAAACAACAATTGTTTTAGCCTACTTAAATTAGTAAAACTTAACATTCAAGCACAAGAAAAAAGTGGAAATCTGGCATAATTAATGCATCTTCAGACAACAGACATGACGTTTACATTTCAAGCATGTCAACAATGTTAAAGCAAATCAGCATGTTTATCATTTCACACATCAGCTGTTGAAATATACTACAAATAGTAGGCATAATAGTTATTATTCTGTCCCAACCAATTGTATTGTCCCAGTAGTGTAAGAACAGCAGAAAGCAGTTTGGGTAACTTAAGTGACTTTATTGGCAATTGTTCTTCTCAATATCTTTCTTTTTTTGTAAAACTACAACAAAGAGGGGAAAAGTATGTACATATTCACATTTAATTTAACAAGTTCAGTTTAAGCAGTACAATTTTACTAATGTACATAGTTTTGATGCAAATCTTAATAAGCATATGAGGAAAATCTATTAAATGAGGCCATTTGAATTTAATATTAGCAAAGTTTTCCTATTTGTAACACCACCAGCAAAACGTGTAAGCTATGAAGAAGTGTTTGTACAACAAAATACAAGTTATAAAAGGACCCTTGATTAATTACAAATATTTAGCTTCAGTAAAAATAGAGCACTTACTGATATGTTTTAGCCTTTAAATCATCCAGAGAATTAAAACGTGTGTTACTCTCGACCTTACAGTGAGAGAAAATGAAAGTAAAACTGATCTGAATGCAGTACTTTAAATGTTGACTAGGTGGCGGGTGAAAACCACAAGTGGCTAGACGCAACTGCACAACAGGGATAGTGGTTCAAAAATATATGGGCCGAATCTCGTTATATTTTGTCAGTTGCGGGCCGGCAGTTTGAGACGGGTGTTGCTAGATCGTATACACTTGCGGCTGGAATTTCCAATTTACTGTATTTTATTAACGTCTACCTCCACCCCAACCCTAAACCCAACCATCACAGAAGTGTAAAAACAGTAGTTGTACCGAGTATTATTTATGTTATCTATTAAATTACCCAATAAATTGTATTTTTTATTCCTACCCCCACCCCAACCTTAAACCCAACTGTCACAGTACTGTAAAAATCTTAATTATTGTTATATAGTGTCATTAAAAAAAATGCAACTATATTAATGTGCATATCGCACTTCCGTCCGACCGCATATCCGATCTAGACTTTACCGTTTAAGACCCTTGATTTAAGGTTTAAAATTTAAATCCAATTAAAACACCAATTAAAATCCAATTAGAAACACAGATTCTCATATAATATATCTGTTAAAAATACAGAAAATATTGCTTTACAAACTGAATTGTACATAAATCATATAAACATTTGCATAGTATTCAATAATATTACTGAAATAAACATAAACTCTGAATAAATATAAGTTTGCACACAAAATCGTAAGTCCACAGCACTCGAAAAATAAGTGAAAAACTTTTACTTATTTTTTATGTTCTTTGGATTTATGGTTTCATTTTTTATCTTTGAAACATTGTTTATCTTGTTTATCTTATACATTAACCCCCCCATCCCCCATTTATGTAAGTAAATAAATAGACTCAACGATGGGCTAAATATTCTGCATGTTTCTGTGGCCACAGATTTTATGTGGAGCTACATATTGCCCATGCTGCGTTAGATGAGGACAAGCATCTGCATTGATTTCCTTCAGTAAGTCCCACCTGTGGGCACTGAGTCTCAATCCCCTTTCAGGAGTTGTGCGTTTTGGACACATTAATATGTGACAGATCTATGCAGGCGGGCCATGAATGTTTAATGGCGCTCCTCCTCTGAGTTTGCCCTTTGCTACAGCTCAGGGTTGACTGAACCACCGAGGGTCACTGGCTAAAGAAGAATAAGAGCGAGTGCATTTTAGAGAAAAGGCAGGAAAAAAAAATGAGAATGTTTTTACTTCCTTTGTTCTTGAAAATAATGACACCTACAGCAATTTAAACGTGTCCGCAGGTCCTGCAATTCTGTCTCTCTGGTTGCTAGTGAAAACCTGTTATTGGTTTGATCGCAGTCAAGGTCAGTTGAGCAGCTGTGGGGTTTGTGTTTAGTGCGGTCAGGCCTCTGTGTTAAAATAGGGATGAGTGTTGATTAATTTAGATTGGATTAATTAATCAGCGTGATTAATTTCAATTAAATTTGAATAGACTTGGCCACACTGCAGAAGGCAGAATTTAAATATAAATGACATGAAGAGGGATTAAAGTAGCAATTTAAAGAAATTAAGGGTACATTTACATAGCAGTGATTATGCACAAGAGGATTTTTTTTTTTTTTCATCTAACACTAGAACTACATGTAAAAAATGACATTTGCTGTTCGAACTACTTATTTAAAATGAGTTGAAACAACAAAATTCTTGAGTTTTTTGGACAACTTAAAAATGTTTTGCGTTCAATCTACTTAAATTTGTAAACTATTAAGTTAACCTAAATTTTTATGTTGTCTCAAGACAAATTGATTGTGTGGAACCCAACATTTTTTACAGTGAACATATACAGTAGGGAGTCTTTTTTAAATTTTATTTTGTGGTTTAGCAGCTGTGTTATAATGAAAGCCACACAACTTAACTTTCCCTAAATGTGTGTATATCTTATTCCAGTTTAACATCAAATATGAGCTTCTTTTTACTATATTTCATTCATACTGTTGATCCGTTAACTGACAATAAAAATTTTGACAGATTAGCACTATCAATTAAGTGATTTAAAGTTTTGAATTATCACTAATTTTTGCTGCAAAACAACTGCCTTTAGAGAGAGAGAGAGAGAGAGAGAGAGAGCACAAGTCAGCAAATTCACAATTCTTTACACTTTAAGGTATTCAGAACAGAAGAAAAAGAAAACTATACTGTATTCTAAATTATAGTTTAATATTATTTATCCAATAAAACAAGTTATAATGACATTAATTATAAACAATGTTACGTTTCACGTATGTGGTGTTTTGTGTTTGTTTTCTGTTTCGCCTTTCCTTCTGTCTTCTGTTGTGTACTCTGTCCTTTCCTAGGTGTGTAACCAAACTGGATTATCTGTTTAACTACTTAAACAATAAGGCATTTTAGAATGACCGAAACAACAACTCAGATGTTTTACTATGTGCTCAGCCTGCTGGTTTGTCCATTTACATACATTTTTATCTCATTACATGAACTTTTTATAACAAAATCACATGACCTTTATTCTATGCGCATACTGGAATTTTTGCGATAAAAGTGTTTCCATCGCAGTTTATGCGCATCTTTTCTTATCGAATAAAAAGTTTATCCTACTCAGTTATGCGCACACATTTTTTAATGCGCATTTTCAAAATGTATGCGCATTATGGCGTTTCCATCAACCGTTTTTTATGCGCATATCCAAAATGCGAAAAAATAGCTGGATTTCAAACGTAGCTAGTGTGTACTTTACACAACTTTTCTAAGCACTTTTACGAGAACTCTAGTAATTTTGAGCAGCATAGTTTTTTGTGTTAGTTAGTTCATGGACGAGTTGCCACATTTGTAATTATGTTTTGGAATAGTTAAGAAGTTTAGTTAAGCGTCGCATACGCTTATAATTACGGTTTTGTTTCTGCATTTTTCTTTGGTTAGTGAGTTTAGTGGGTTGGGGTTTAGTTAGATTGTTTTGATATATTTATTTCTTTGCTTTGGCAACACTTCTGATTTTCGTTTAATTAGTTTAGTTTAATTTAATTTAGTTGAATTATATTCGTTCTCCCCGTGGTTGCGTGGATTTCCTCTAGTTTCGAGCCTCGGCTGGGTCAGTTGGCATTTCTGTGTGGAGTTTGCAT
>CAIGQQ010000001.1:14580698-14597461 GCA_903798035.1 Danio albolineatus
GTTGGCATTTCTGTGTGGAGTTTGCATGTTCTCCCCGTGGTTGCGTGGGTTTCCTCAGGGTGCTCCTGTTTCCCCCACAAGTCCAAAGACATGTGGTATAGGTGAATTGGGTAAGCTAAATTGCCTGTAGTGTTGGAATGTGTATGAGTGTGAAAGGATGTTTCCCAGAGATGGGTTGCGGCTGGAAGGGCATCCGCTGCGTGAAACATGTGCTGGATAAGTTGGCGGTTCATTCTGCTGTGGCGACCCCAGATTAATAAAGGGACTAAGCCGAAAAGAAAATGAATGAATGAATGAAAATTATATTCTAAATTCATATATTCATTGTTTGATAGTCTCTGTTTAATATATTGTTATTTTTGTTTCACTTACCTATTTATTGTGTTTTATTATTTTCAGCCAGCACCATTAGAGACTCACTTAATGTTACGTCTCATCCAACATAACAACTTAAACATGTAACAACAGCATTGATCTATGGTATAAATGTCCAGATTTTATTACCACTGTGAAATTATCTCTCTCGTTTTGACTGTTTCTTATTACAGTTTTACACGTCAAAGAAACTCAACACATCACATTTGGAATTTGGTGTCACAAGCACAGTTTTCATGAAAGATGGAGTTGTTTTTGGGAGTCGGATGAGGTTCTTTTCCAGTTAGACAGGCATTTGGGTGGAATCAAAAATTCCCGTCTGACAAATCAAAAGCGTTTTTCTTCTGTTTGTACAAGAGCCATTTCAGCAAGCTCCGAAAACTCCGACTGAGGTCTCACTCTCTTTCATACGAACCCCCAAAAGACTTCATATAGTTGTAAACTGTATATCTTCTCTTTTTTTCCCCCTCCTTCGTTTGCTTTCATTAGTCTGAGGGTCGACGTCTCTTCGCCGCTCCCCCATCGTCACATAACTTTTTAATGTTCCCCCTCTTCTCTTAATGAGCGCGTATATTTACACTAGAAGGGGTTGAGCGTGCACCAGAAAAAGGCCGTCTCCAGCACAGAGCGGGGAATATTTTTTTTCCCCCCTCCATTTTAATTCCTTCCTTTGCTTGAGTGAGTTGTGGGAGCGGAACTTTTGCACAGAGAATCGAGCCACTAGAGAGCAAGTACAGCAGCAGCAGCTCTGCTTTTTGATAAACTTAATGATGAGGCTGCTGCTTTTCTCTTTTTGTCAGATCTTGTGCCATGATCTGCATGTGGAAGGGAGAAGAGAGAGTGAGAGAGAGAGAGGAAGAGGGGCAGGTTTGAGGTTTAAGGCGAGACACCGTAAGCAAAAACACTGTTGTTTCATACACCTGTAGATGTTGAGAATTTTGGCTTTTTATAGTGTTTCTTTTCTGTCGTACTTGCATATAAAATAAATAAATAAAACATAAAAAATACACTAAAAGGTATTTTTGTTGTTGTTGATGTTGTTGTTGTTGTTGTTGTTGTTGATGTTGTTGTTGATGTTTTTGTTGATGTAAACTAAGGACACCGGTTCTCAAGGACCGACATCCCTGAGTTATATTTCATATTTTTAAAGATTGTGCGTCAGTGGTTAGCACTGCCACCTCACAGCATGGAGGTAGCTGGTTCGAGTCCCTGCTGGGCCAATTGGCATTTCTGTGTGGAGTTTGCATGTTCTCTCTGTGTTCGCGTGTGTTTCCTCCGGGTGGTTCGGTTTCCCCAGAGTCCAAAGACATGTGCTATAGGTGAATTGGGCAAACAAATTTGGTTGTAGTGTACTGTTGTTGTATTTGGGTTTGGTTGTTGTATTGGGTTGCAACTGGAAGGGCATATGCTGCATAAAACATATGCGGAAATAGTTGGCGGTACATTCCACTGTGTTAACCATTGAAATGAGCTGAGGGAATAAGCTGACTAAGCTGAGGGAAAATGAATTAATTTTTAAAGTATTCTTCGAATGAGTTCTAAATCTCCATTTCAGCAGCACATGCATGCTTGCAAACTTGTAAAATTATGATTTATGCATAGGCTGTAAAAGATATGGATGTATTATCCGTGACGTCACCCATAGGTTTCTTAAGAGCGCAAATGAAGCTACAAGTGGGCTTGGCCAACCGGTTCCATTTTGTTAGAATGGGTTTTGTTATAGCAAAATTTTGCGTATTTAAATCTTTTTTTTTAAAGTATGACGGTAAAACACAAACTCTTTTATGAATGTATTAAAACATGTGCTTGTTTGTTGTAAAAATTCATAATAATGACAAAAAATTACTAATTTGTTCATCTCCTTCCGTGTGCAGCCGTTGTAGATAGTGTATTCGGGGAAATTTTCCTACCCCTTGGTTTCGAGTGTGGTGCAGAAAAATCTGTTTCAAGAGCGATCTAGCCCTTCCCCTCAGCCCTATGCCTTCACCAAGGTAAGGTGAAGGGCTAATGGGTAGAATTGGGATTCAGCCTTTACATACTTTTGGAATTTTTGGAATTCTTAATTAATATAATCAGTATATGTATGGTTAAAAACAAACAAAAACATTTTCATCTTATGTTATTGACCGTTTGAAAGTTTATTTTCAACTTTACATAATCCACAATCAACTTTTGCAGGTTCTTTCAAAATCTGATAGATTTTTTATACAAATAGGAAAGAAAGTCGCATCAACCCTTTAAAAACTTTTTCTCATTTCCAAATTCTATTTTCTGTTTTGTGCTTAAATAAATGAATAAAGAATACAATTCAACAAACATCATGTCTCCCCCCCTTGTTTTAGACACCCTAAAACTACAAATAAATACAATCATGCTGAAGCTTTTATTAAAATGATCAAAAATCCCTTTTAACACTCCAAACATTAGTTGAAGCCTTTTGCGATATGAGAAACATTGAAAAACAGTTGCTATCTGCCCATTAAAAAATACAGCTTGCAGATTTGAGAGAGAGAGTCAGTTAGAGAGAAAGATCACAAGTGTGATAGAAAACAATTAACGAAAGCTGGTAATGGAGGTGTGACTTTCCATAAATATGGTGCAAAATAGAAGAGAGAGAAAAATAGAAGGTAGAGAAGAAGTGCTTGGTCTGCCTAATTCTAAAAGTTATCCAGGAGCTTTTATATTTGATACATTTTTCTGTGCTTTGTTAAACTGTAAAAAGTATATTGGATATTACAGTGTTTACATACATCAGTCCTCACACTCCACATCTCATGTTTCTTTTATCACTTCATATGTTTGTTCTAAATTCAAGTGCATCAATCGTAAGTGCCCTGAAACGTCAATTCCGCAGGACGTTCTGTCATGACTCCAGGCAGAAGGGAGCATAGATTTCATTCAAATGCCCGTTTAGTAGTGTGAATTCTGAATTAAAGTGTTTTTATTTGTGGATACAGGTATGCAAATGCGGATGATGAAGGAGATTTAGGATGAAATGGCAAAGATTACTGGAAAACACTCCGTCAGCTCTTGTTTTCTTCGCAGCTTCAAGTGCTCTTTGATGCTTTGCTCAGATGTGTGTGTAATTTCTTAAGCATCTCGTTGAAAACATCAGCACAAATTGCATAAGCTATGTTGTTTGTGCAGGCTTCTAGTGTAATAAAGTTAGTAATATTGCTTTCAAAAGAGAGAAACATTCAGCGGGGTTAAATAAATCATTCTGTTTTTATCTAGATCTGAGAACAGAGAGTACAGAAATGTAGAAACAGCATTGCATCAAGTGTGACGATTTTGCAGATATTCTTACAACCCCAAATCAGAAAAAGTCAGGACAGTATGGAAAACATAAATAAAAAGCAACAAAGTAATGATTCTACATTTACTTTGACTTGTATTTCATTGCTAAAAATATGACAGACATTATTTGATTTGAGATTTTATTCCACCCAATCAAATTAGAATTAGAATTTTTGATTCCACCCAAATTAAACAACACATTTCAAAAACAGTTGGAACAGTAAAGCATTTACCGCTCTGTAGTGTTGCTATTCCTTTTCACAACACTTAAAGGTGCAGTAGGTGATTTTCTTTAGAAAGTCTCTTCACATTCCAATAGTAATGATTAAAGTAAATGATCTAAATGTATTTATATGTATTTTTATATTCTGGCTAAACATTAGATTAAAAAATGTTCATCCAATTAAAATTTGCTTTCAATTCAATTGGCTGACAATTCCCAGAATTCTGATAAGTATCCCAAACTGTCCGTCAGCAAATGTAGATTTGTACATCTGAGCACCCGTTTACACAGATCAGCTGTTTGCGCGTGCATGGCGCCGTGTTCATGTGGATACTAGAGAGTGACAGTGATAAAAACAAATGCTGAATCAAGTTTTTAAAATCCTGAATCAATATTGGAGTTACTTTTGCACGCTGAAGGTTGGATGACATCATGGCTGAGGTATTTCTTTCAGACAGGTAACGCTATGCTTTAAAACTATTTTAGTCACACAAAGCTTGTGTAGATTGTGTTGTTTTATGAATAGGCTATGTGACCTGTTGTTCAGCCACTGAAATCTCGAAGATTGATGCGACTATTTTCAATTTTAGAAGTTACCTTTTACAGAAGGTCGCTGGTTCGAGCCTCGTTTGCGTCAGTTGGCATTTCTGTGTGGACTTCCTCAGGGTGCTCCGGAAGTCCAAAGACACGTGGTATAGGTGAATTGGGTAAGCTACAATTGTCCATAGTGTATGTGTGTGAATGAGAATATATTAGTTTCCCCCAGTGATGGGTTGCAGCTGGAAGAGCATCTGTTGTGTAAAACTGCTGGATAAGTTGGCGGTTCATTCTGCTGTGGCGAAAATGAATGAAGTTACCTTTTACAGCATCGAGAATGTCGATTTTTATTTAGTTTAACAACAAAAGTAAATAGTGCTATTCCGCCCAGCCTGCTTTACTGAGGTGAAGTTGCTTTTTTATTCATATCACATTGGTTCATTTTTGAACAGTGACAACCTGTGACCCGCTCACTATATTGTTTACCATGCGACTTTGAATATTTGGTTTGAAGTAGCCTGTATAAGTATGGCCAAGCATAGTCGCATTAGGACAAAGCGCATGAGAGAGTGAGACCAGCGATTGTTACATGCATAAAATATTGCTCATTATGACAAGTTTTGCTTGACAGTGGATTTTCCACTGTCATCTTTAATGTGCGCATTCATGCTAACAGTAGGCGTGACTTTGGATGGCAGGGGAGGGTCTGTGTTTTAAAGATGTTATGCTAATGGATAGCATTTAAGCAGATCACCTACTGCACCTTTAAAAGAAGTTTAGGGACTGAAGACACTAAGTGAGGAAGTGTTTCAGGTGTGATTTTGTCCCGTTCTTCCTGCAAACAAGTCTTAAGGCTGGCACCAGTAAGGGTTCTTAGTTGTCTCATTTTGCACTTCAAAATGTGTCAACCATTCTCTATCGGAGACAGGTCAGGATAATAAAAATGCCATATTATTTATTTTTTAACTTGTATGTATACTACTAATCAATAGGTGATGAACTTTGAATGATAGGGTGTTAGATTTGTTGGTAACACTTTACAATAAAATTCATTAGTTAATGCATTTACTAACATAAACTAATCATGAACAGCTCTTGTACAGCATTTATTAATCATAATTGAACATTTACTAATGCATTATTAACATCCAATTCCATGCTTGTTAACATTAATGCACCGTGAGTTAACGTGAACTAACAATGAACAGCTGTATTTTCATTAACAAACGTTAACTAACATGAACAAATACTATAGTAAATGATTTGTTCATTGTTTGTTCATGTTGGTAAATGCATTAATTAACATATGAACCTTATTGTAAAGGTGGACCAATTTTTTAATTTGTTTTAATACAATAAATCAATCATCAAAGTACAGAAATTCATTTTTTGACAGCTGATTATGTGTTGCAAGCCTAGTTTTTTTCTTTTAAAATCTTTGAGCATTTTCTGATGTCTAAATCCTGTGGCGTGACCTGAAGTAGTTTATAGAAAACTATGAAAATTACCAGTGTGAATACAAATGGTATTTAATCATATTGCATCATCTAATTAACCACTACTGTCAGCGACGGGTCATGAATTACATAGTTTCCGCGAATAAAAAAAAGAAAAAAGCAAGCAGTTTGTGAGATCTCTTGAGGATTTTCAGATCTGGATTTTTTTTAAAAGAGAGTTTTTCCTTCTACTATTAATTAATGTCCATGTGGAACCTCTTCCAAGGACATTTCTTCAGTTCTGCAATTTGCCACATTTCATGTAATAGAGCAATTTTTTCGGAGTTAATAAGCATAAAGTTTACTTATTAGTGTGCACGTTAGCATACAGGACTCTTGTCTGTTGCAAACAATGTGTTGGAGCAGCTTAAGTGTGTTTGAACTCAGCCATTTGTTACCATATTTTTTAGTTGTATTATTACTGTAATTATATGAGCTCATAATAATTGAAAGTCAAATTATTTTTCATACTTAAATTCTGGACAAGATGAAGGAAGCTGGGGCTAAAAACTTCTAACATTCTTCAAAGGTTTTAAACCACCTCACAACATTTCGTTTACTCATTTATTTAGAAAACAACCAATTTAAGCTACACTGTAAAAATGTTGGCTTCCACATAATTCCTTAAATCGATAAAGTTAACATATTTGTTTTAACATATTTAAGTGGATTGAACATAAAACAATTAAGTTGTCACAAAAAGCTCAACAATTGTGTTGTTTTAGGTCATTTCAAATAAGGAGCAAATATTTTTTGAGTGTACATTCATGACCAGTTTACTTTGTGTTCATGTTAGAGTTTAAGAGTCTTAAAGGTGCAGTAAGCAATTTTTGAGAACAACTGTTGATTTTTGAAAGTGACACATCGCTGTTTGATCACCATCCCAAATGGAACTCTGTTTTTTTAAATGTAAATTCAGACTGTTGCCAGATTAATGAAATAAATGATCAAACTACCAAGTAGCACTTATTTTCGAGTATAATCGCATTAATTTTAAGGAGGCAGCATAATATCTTACATCAGAGAATTTTGCTTGTAAAAGCTTGATAGCTCCTCCCCTTCCACTGTGTGCAAAGCTGTGACCATTGAGTGCATGAAGAGACAAAATTCCACAATTCCTTTTATCAATAGAATAAGTGCATAATCTGTCAATCAGTTTTCCTGGACCCTCCTCCTCAGACTTGACACACCAGGCCCGTAGCCAGCCAGGTAAAAGGAGTTGTTCTTTTTATTCAAAAAGTAGACTTATTTGCAGTTAATTGCCTCATTCTTTATTTAATAGGTTTAAATACTTTTATGCAGTTTTTAGCGTGTTGGATGCTCATCGCAATTTTTGATGTAACAAAAATATTTCCTAAAGATTTACAGTAATAAAGAAATATGAAAATAAATAAATAAATAAATAAATAAATAAATAAACAAATAAACGATACATTTATTGCATCATATATCATAATTTTTTTTTAGCCTGTTGTCATTTATTAGATGAATAACAAACTGGCCAGCACATTCAGCTTTCCTCAGTCAGAATTTGAATAAAAAACAATTAAAACAAAAATAATAATGTAGAGTGTTACGAATTTTTTCTAGGCTCTCTTTAAAAAAGTAAATCTAAAAATTTATGGATAACAGCAGCTTAATTAGTATTGAAATTAACTTAAATATGGGTCGCTTTTGGTGCTTAGTACCTGTTTTTTCTTTTTCTTTCAATTTTTCTTTTAAGAATAAGGTCCAAGATTTAGAAAAAGTTACTAGTAAAATGTTTTTTTTTCTCTAACTAACACTTGGTCAATAGTGAAAATTGACTTACGTCATATTCTACGTGGTCTTAAAGCCTTTGGTGGGTTATTTTCACAATCATAGAAGGCATAACAATCAAAATAGGTCACATGAGCTCATGTATGCTGTAAATTTCTGGTCTTTCAAATCACCCGAACACCCCCTGGCTATGGGCCAGCACACACATAGCTGCCAGATTGATGACATCATCAACGAACCTGACGATCGAGCCTTAAATTGTAAGCTGATCAGCTAATGTTTACCTTTGTTATATTTGTATTGTCTGTGAATTAAAAAACACCTCATAAACCTGTATCTCATTTTGAAGTCTGCCACAGTTGTTTTTCAGATAAACAAGTACATTAACTTACCATCTTTATTGAATAACTGTACACATATTATGTTATTTTTATGCTTTAGAAGTGTCAGAAACGTACAGCACCTTTAATAGGGATTCAGCTATCAGCATGATAGTCTAGTAATTAGACTATAGAACTAATAATAATTGAGAGACTGCACTTTCAACTTTTAAAATGCCCTTTTCACAACATAGGACATTCAGTGTCCATTCAATGTCTGTTTCAGGCAACCAAAAATAACAAGCTCATTTTGATATGCACAACACAAAGATGGTTTCAAGATTGCAGAGGTTTCTGCTGTGCATACCGGGGCCATTATGGCCCTCTCAATCACCCGTTTTCATTTGTCCAGGAACACATGCCTCATTTACCATGTTCTGCATTCCTGGGCCTTCCTTGTTAAATTATGCAGATAATGGCAGTCCATTGGTGTCCAGGCCTGCTGTGGGGGCATATGGCCTCCTCCGAGAGTTCCAGACAGGAACCATGACACCCTTCACCATATGTGCAGCGTCTCCGGCTCTTGACTTCACTGGCACAGAAGGTCTCTTCTGTCACTTGCTTTTTGGACCCATGTCTGACTGTCAAAGCCAGTCACTGTCAGCATCTGTACACCTTTCTGAGCTGCCATCTATTCTCTGAACTCTAGGTGGCTGACCTTCTGCCTGCAAGCTGTCCACTTCCCCCTGCTTCTGCTTCGACTGCCATTTTGGAGTTGCTTTTCCTTTTGGCCCCCCTTCTTTCTATGTGTTGGCATGAAGTATTCCGGGCCACTCAGACGGATTGGACTTGTGCCCAATATCGCAGGGACATCTGGGTACTTTTGGCTGCCAGTACGATGTCGAGTCTCAGTGGTCCTTGGTATTGGGGTCACATTTCTAAAGACTTATGGGAAACCTAGGGTGTGGAGCAGCTATTTAGAGATGTTGAGTTGAGCGTTGAGAGAAAGTGTCTGCTGGGGTTAGGTTTTGCTACAGTTGAATGTAAAAGGATGAAAAGATCTCAAATATTTGTTTTCTTTATGCAAGCTCAAACCTCGGGTGAGTGTTTCTTCTGTTTGCAGACAATAGTCTCAGTATAACTCAACTCACCTCAACTACTTGTCATCCAGGCCGGTTGAAGCAAGTGATGAAAATGGGTGATGTAATGTTGTGTAAGTCAGCAAAGCGTAATGTTTGAGCAGCGCAGTTTCTAGTGGTATTATTTAAACCGTCGAGCTCTCCTCTGATCACATCACAAAGATCAGATCAAAATTAATGACCCTGGAGAGAGATGCTTTGATATTTGGGACTTTGAATGTAAAAAAAAAAGAAAAGAAAAGAAAAAACATTGTCCTATTCATGTGTGAAGTTGGAATTGGAGGTTCTCCCTATCTGTTAACTTAAAGGTGCAGTAGATGATCTGCCGAAATGCTAAATTTTAGCACAATAGCTTTGAAAACACAGTCCCTCCCCTGATGCCCAAAGCTTTATAATACTACAATTCTGAACAAAAAACTGTATTATATCTAGCATGTTGTGTAGTTAGCAAAACTTGTCATAATGTGCAATTTTTCATGCATGCAAGCATCTCTGGTCTCACTCCCTCACGTGCTTTGTCCTAAAGGGTAGTTGCTAGAACGGATTTAGAATTATTTATATTATTTATTAAATTTCTCATTCATTGTATTTTACTATCATCTATCCCCACCCCAACCCTAAACCCAACCGTCACAGTAACCTGAAAACAGTAGTTGTACCGAGTATTATGTTATCTATTAAATTACCCAATAAATTGTATTTTTCAATGCCTACCCCCACCCCAACCCTAAACCTAACCATCACAGTACTGTAAAAAAATATGAATTATTGTTATACAGTGTCATAAAAAATGCATGTTACCTGATAGATTCAAGAGTCGTTATATAAAGGCAAGATTAATTAAATATCACGTTTAACAAGTGGACGCGATCCAGCGGTACATCCTTGACAAACTGTCCGACGTGCACTGCTCTTTGGGGTTTTGTGCTCAAAGCACCCGCTGACTGCCTGGAGCACATGACATAGTTTGTGTCTGTGTGTGTGTGGTCACGTGATGTGCGTTTTCAGCAGTATAGTGTGGACGTAGGGCTGTTCAGAAATACTAGGTGAAATGCCAGTGTGGACGTAAATCGTTTTCATTCTAAAATGCCATTTTAAGACGAATTAGTGTAAATGGGGCTTAAGTGTATATTTTTCGTGAGCAGGTTGCTGCTTTGACAGAAACGGGGCAGAGGATGACAATGTCAGCTCAGCATTGTGATGTCTATCGGCGATGGACGATGGCATCGTCTATACAAACACAGCTGTTTGACACTATTCTCTGCACCTACCGACCGAATCAGTGAATGACAACAGACACTTGCATTGCGAAATGATGAGTTTTTTTTTTTTTTTGCCCAGATGGCGTACGATATCAAATTACATTAAAACAACACTCTTTCAGCAGTTCTTACTTGCATCCAATATCTAGTTTGTTACAGGGGCATGATGCCATATTCCTGAATGGAAGTGAAAGTGCCGAACTGCAGTTGAAGACGACATTAAAAATGAAACATCCGAAATGACATGAAAATCTAGAGCAGGGGTCATCAACTATATTTTTCGGAGGGCCAGAGATTTACCAGACAGTCTCCTTGGGGTGCCGCTAGAAGAAAATCAAATAAAAATCTAATGTTGGCTTAACATTATGTTTAGAGTTTATACTTTTTCCATTTCATTACAAAACAGAAGGCATTTGATTCAGGCTCCCATCACCTACACCACAGTCCACCACTAGGAGTGATACCCTACTTGAGATATATCTAAATAGGTCAACAAGGGGAAATGTAACTTTAGCCATTGATAAAGCACTGTGAGTAGCCCGTTTCAGCATTGTGATATGAATTCAAGCGTTTCATTTGATGTGCGAACATTATTTGTGACCTGTTTTGTTCTAGTACCAGGTTATTTAATTGCCATTAAGTTGTGCCAGATTGTTTATCCTCCTTTTTAAGTCCTGAGGTGTCTGCTAGTTTCAAACATGTTGTTGAGACTTAGAAATAAACGCTGCACTCATTTCGGAGTGTAGCCTAAATATAGTCAGAAATGGTGATATTCTGACAAGAGACTCAATTGTTGTTATTTTTGGTTGCTTTAATAGTGTGGACCACTATTTACTTTTTGGTCCTCACAATTATCGCGCTGAATTGAACGGCTCAGCAGGCTGCCAGTTGATGATCAGTGCTCTTGAGGGTACGTGGAAATAGTAATGTAAACGTAGGCCATGTAAACGCAGTCACAGTCAACTAGGTTTGAAAAAAACTACATTTTGGCCATATTTTCCTGTAGTCTGAATGTAGTCTTCTGGAGAGACAGGATTGTATTTGTTAGGTCACGGTCAGCAGGTATTTGTGTTGAAACAAGGCTGTTAGACACAGGCAAGAACGAGTCAAAGTGAGCGATATGCATCAGCGAGTAAGCGTATGGAACAAGCCACTCGACGGATGCAGATTTAATGTCCCGCCATTTAATTGAGCTGCTCCCAGCAGTAAGCCCCACGATTTGGTATTCTTATCATGAGAGTGTTTTTCTGTGGCCTGGTATTATAATGACAGATCAGAGCAAAGGGTCTGAAAAGGTCAGAGTCAGTACAAGCTCAATCTGGAGTACTGTCTTCATTCTACTCCTAATTAAATGTCAGCATCACGGCCAGGAGGAGACAAAGCAGAGGAGAAAACCTGGATCTAAATGTCACTTCTTGCACAGGCCCGTTTTCTCCACTGACAACCTGAGCAACTGTGGCGACAGAGTAATCCTGACCACTGAGGTGACAGCGTCTGTCTGTCTGTCTGCCTGCCTGAGAGATTAGTCACAGCACAAACAGTCTTTCTACCGTCTTATATGTATTTCCCTGCCCTTTTTCTTGTAACCTAATGAGACATTTGCCTATTTGGGGCTTATTTTGTCAGATCAGATTTTGCTTGTTTTATTGAAGAGGATTTCATTGGCTGCAATTTTTTTTATGTACGCTAAAGTTAAAAAACGGTAAGACTTTGCAATAATGCTGTATTAGTTAATTCTATTCACTATGAACAAACAACAAACAATGCATTTATAACAGTATTTATTTATCTTGGTTAGCATTATTTAACGATAATAAAGTTGTTAGGTGTTCGTGTGGTTTTTCTCCGGGTGCTCCGGTTTCCCCACCCGTCCAAAGACATGCTCTATTAGTGAATTGAATAATCTAAATTGGCTGTAGTGTATAAATGTGTGTGTATGCAAATGTATGAGTGTTTCTCAGAACTGGGTTGTGGCTGGAAGGGCATCCGCTGCGTATAACATATGCTGGAATAGTTGGCTGTTCATTCCACTGTGATGACCCCTGCTAATCAGCGAACAAGCCAAAGGAAAATGAATGAACGAATTAAATTATGCTCAAGTTTTTTTATCAGTAGTTGGGGCTATATTAACATTAACGAATGAAACCTTATTTAAAAAGCGTGACTGATAAAATATTTAAATTGTACAGTATGCACATCGCACCAGCCTTAATCGTTAGTGTTGTTGTGATTAGGCATTGGACGATGACCGTTTTCAAGGTATACCGCGGTTTGAAAAAGTTCAGGGTTTCATACCACCATCATTTTCTGCTATACCGTTCTTAAGGTATGAGTAAGATTTTTTTATTTACATTTTTTTTACAAGGTGTAGATTGTAAAGAAATCTGTGTTTTTGAAACAAATAAAGACCGCAGAAGACAATGATTCACTTGAATTATTTAGCCTGACATGTTTACTGCCCCAAAATACTTAAAAAAATTCTCAAAATAAAATATATTGTGTTCAAATGGGAAAAAGGTTTAGTTTTTCAGCCAGACATTTAAAAAAGAACATATTTTAGAGCAGTAATCACAATACCGTGAAACCGTGATATTTTTATCCAAGGTTATCATACCGTCAGAATCTTATACCGGTCCATGCCTAGTTGTGATGAGCAGCATGTGTCATTTCTACAGATTTGAATATGAACATTATATGAATATATTATATTTGAGCCAATTGGTGACATGATTGCATGAATATGTAAAATATTTGCAAGTTAGTGTTTTCTTTATGGTCTGCTCGTCCCTTACTGACAGTTTTTAACAGAAAAATGTGCATGTTTGCTTACAGATCACATTGTTCAAATACACACAATGACCAACTTGTGAAATTATGTTGGTCCATCTTTAGTGAAATATCTTCCTTTTAGATTCACCATGTGTAAAAAAAGAACATAAAGCTCTCAATGTGTAAAAAAACATGTTTATTTCTTTTTTTTCTTTTTTTTGTGAGCGGTATGAAGTGCTTTGACGATTACTGATTGTAAAAGCAAAAGCAGGGAAATAAAGAACCTCAAGCTCTTTCAGAATAAAAAGGTTCTTCAGGACAATGTAGTTCTGAATTGAAATACTACTGTGTTTAAAGAACCACCTTTTTCTGGAGTGTGAGTTACAAGAAACTTGTTTTATAGTCTACTCGTCCAACAACAAAGAAACAACTTTTGTTATTACTACTGTCTGCATTATAAAATTTTTCTATCTTGTGCTTGGTCTATGTATTCATGCATGTTTCGTGTTTGAGTCAGTGTTCCTGTGTACACATTTTATTTATTCTCCTGTTATCTCTACTGGCGAAGCATGATTGAAAAACAGCATATGCCAGTTGTTAAAGGAAAGAACAGCACCAAAGACTATTATTGTATGGGACTTTGGCAGACCTTGACAGGGACGTGGTCAGTACACAGTTCATATGGACCAGTTTGTGTGATTAAATTGGTTGCCTTCTTGTTTTCTGTATTTGCAAAATATATACTTGTGGGTTGTAATCGATCTGCGCAGCTTGTACCATATCTCTCTGGTTAACTCTTCATGGAGTTATTCACATCTATATCGTATCGCTAACCTAATGGAAAATGCAACGTCTTTAACAATTTAAACACAGTCCTGACCTCGTGATCTCCTGACGTCTCTTGTTGCTCTGGCCACCATCCTCTGCTCTTACACAGACACACCTCCAGCATTCAGTGTTCAATATAGTTTAACTTTTGCCACTGTGTTGATTAATACTGCATGCATGCCATTGTTATTACTTGGGATTATGGTTAGGAACTGAGCAATATGCTGGTGTTAACTGCATAGATTTAATGTATCATTTCGTTTGGCTCACTCATATATACTCTGCACTGGCTTGCAGCCTGTTGCTTCAGCTTGATAAGCTGTGGTGGGCGTTTCGCTTCCTACACACGTTGCACACAGTAGAGTCTAGACCAATCACAACAGACTGTATCATTGAGATAATTAGGTAAAAATAAATGCGCATTATAAGACAATGAAAGTGTGTTTTACCTTCATGCATATCAGCTCATTGATAGAGACCTCGAAAACCAAAATATGACCTTTTATAATGTATAACAGGAGCTTTTTTAACCCGCTAGAACCACCAAGAACCAGTTTAAAGCAGAAACTGCGTCAAAACCTTCCTAACGATTCTATGCTTTTTTCGGTGTGCTTCAGTGTATAGATTCCGCTCTTCAGATCAGCAAACATCACTGTACTGCTTCATATCTAGAGAGGCGAAAGTCTGCAACATTTTGACATGGAGAAATATATCAAGGAGGATGACCCACACCGTACATAATTAAAACACCTATTATAGAAAACCATCATGAGCACAGGCTTCATCTCATGTGACTGTACACCATACAAATGACTTTGCGAATTAGCATCAAACTACTGAATGCGCCTTTAATACATTGTTCAAGTCTCTCTGCAATAATGTAAGAGTATAGTAGTCTTTTTTTCTCAGAGTATTATCGGAGAAGAACAGAACTAACGTCTCCAGTGCTCTCCATTCAATCTCGTAACTGTCTTTAGGCCATCTTGCATATTAAAGAACTTCCTTCCTGTGGGTCATTACTGAAGCGAGTGAATTTTAGTTATTGAATAGCCAGTATTTCTTATTAATCCGCCCCCATTCTGTTGCATGAAATATTCTCACGCGAAAAGATGTGCCAAACTTAACGCTGAATAAACACACATTGAATTACCAATAGTTATCGTGCTATAGTTCAGCCTCGTCTCTGGTTAGCTTTGAATGCCTTCAGCTTATCGATCACGTGCGTAGAAGGTTGAACTAATGACTCGTGTGATTTATAATTCAGATATCCGTCTTATCCACCATGTTGTCTGAGACTTTTTCTATTTTTCTCCGAGACATACACAAAGTGTCTGCTTTTAAATGGAGGAGCCTCATGAATAATTCATGTTGACCCACTTTTTTCCCCCCATTAGCTTGATATAGTGCTGGAGCTCAATAGCAGACAGTGCTTGACAGGTCCTCCAGGTGTGGGAGTTTGCTTTTGAAATAGACTTCACCTCTTTATTTCTTCTTTTTATTTTAAGGGAATGTGCTGGTTTAAAATACCACTGTAGCGTGGGAGTGTCTCTATTTCACACCGTTCTCTCTCTCCCGCTCGGTGTCCGTGTGTGTTTTGGGAATTATCATCACACCTCCGTCTCAGGGGTCATATGGATGGATGTGTTTGCTGTCCACAGTTGGGCCATTACTGCAGCACAGCAGTCAGGAGAGATGGAGTCAGGTGGACCTGCGGTAGGAAGTAGGTTACATTTACATGAATTACAGACGTGTTCCCACCTCTCGCGCTGCCCCACAACCCCCCAGAGACCCCCAAGAGAGGCTTCGAGACAGTCAAATTACAAAGGATGTTTGTGCGGTTCGGAGTTTGCTTTCCTAATGACGTGGTTTAAGGGGGGCGTTAAGTCTTTTATATTCTATTTTATATTCAAAACCTTTATAGGGTTATTATAATATAATATAATATAATATAATATAATATAATATAATATAATATAATATAATATAATATAAAATAATATAATATAATATAATATAATATAATATAATATAATATAATATAATATAATATAATATAATATAATATAATATAATATAATTAGATTATACACTACAAAGTACTTTTCCTCTGTAGGGTAATTAAATATTGTATTACATTATTTTTGTAACACTTTCTTATAGACAAGGAGTGCAGATAAAGTGAGGCCTTTTTACAGTTTAATTCAAACTACAATGAATATGATGATAAATAACTACAAAGCAAACATGACACAATCCACTGTAAGATGCACATGACCAAAACAAAACCAGACATTATTTGTACATCTTTATAGAATAAAGATACTGTACATACGGTTACAATTTATGTTTGTTGTAATACAAATGTTAATAAATTACGTAGTTTACCCAAATGAAAAAAAAAAAAAGTGTATATATAATTTACCCACCCTTTATTTACCCACCCTTTACCCACCCATTTCTGCAGTGGTTTGAGTGTGTCAGAATAGTAAAAGTAGTTGTTAAAGACTAAAAAAAACAAACAATAAAAACAATATCTTACTTTTATACTACTACTACTACTACTACTACTACTACTACTACTACTACTAATTATAATAATATTAATAATAATTATTATTATTATTGAGTAGGATATTGTTTTTCCATTTCTTAATTAATAGCCATTCTATAAATTAAAACCACTAACGTGTATGTATGTGTGTATATCTATATCTATATCTATATCTATATATATATATATATATATATATATATATATA
>CAIGQQ010000001.1:14597861-14623109 GCA_903798035.1 Danio albolineatus
GCAGTCTATTATACACCTTAATTACTACAAAAAAGATGAACTTTTCATGAAATATTGCAGAGCTTCATGTTTTTAAAGATTAAGTTATTACCATAGAACTATATTCTGTTTTAAATGACGCTGATGTCACAGAAGGATGTCTCTTTCTGTGTTGTTATAGCACAGGGATGCTCAACCCTGCTCCTGGAGATTCTGCAGATTTCAGTTGCAACCAATATCAAACACACCTGCCTGTAATTATCTAGTGCTGTTCAGATCCTAATTAATTGGTTCAGGTGTGTTTGATATTGGTTGCAACTGAAATCTGCAGAATCTCCAGGAGCAGGGTTGGTCACCCTTGTTATAGCATTTTGTCTGTAGTTCCAGCATGCCTGTCTGTTCTAGTATGTCTGTCATTCTATTTTGGGAAAACTTTGTTGTTTTATGTTCAATCCACTTAAGATTAAAAAAATAATAATTACATTAACTTAATCAATTTGTCTTGGGTCAACAAGGAATTAAGTTAACTTTTGAATTTTTACAAATTGAATGGATTGAACATAAAACAATTAAGTTGCTCCAAAAAAAAAAAGTTCAACAATAGTGTTGTATCAGCTTATTTTAAATAAGGAGAACAATTTTTTTGAGTGGAGTCCTTCTGTCATTCTAGTATAGATGTTTGACGTCATAGTATGTCTGTCATTATTTCTAGTATGGATATCTGTCATTTTAGTCTGTCATTGTAGTATGCATGTAAATATACACACTGTACATTTTTCTGTGTCAATATGGTATGTCTGATGTTAGTATCTCTGTCCATTTGTCTGTCCTTGTGTCGGTCTGAATCTTCCATTTTGTCAGTCTGTATGTCAATCTATTATGTTTTAACGTTGATGTTTGTCCGTGGATGTCTGTTTGCTGCGCAGATGATACGACGGCAACTACAGGACAGCAGTGCCAGTGTGCTCACCACACACCAGCTATAGGTGGAGTGGAGAGAGACATGAAAAGAGCCAATTCGGTGGATGCGGATGTTTGGGAGGCCATGATAGGTAAGGAGGTAGGGAATTTGGCCAGTTACACTACTCCCTACTCTTAATGAGAAGTGCCAAGGGATTTTTGAGTCAGGACCTTATCCGAAAGACGGCACTCACTGACAGTATAGTGTCCCCTTCACTTTTACTGGGGCATTAGGACTCACACAGACCGCAGGTTAAGCGCCCCCTGCTGGCCCCACTAACACCACTTTCAACATCAACCTAGTTTTCTCATGTGGTCTCCCATCCAGGTACTGACCAGGCTCAGCCTTGTTTAGATTCAGTGAGTAACCGGTCTTGGGCTGCAGGGTGATATGGCTGTCTGTATGTCGTTCTAGTTTGTCATCTTGTCTGTTGTTTTAGTATTAACATTTATCTTTCGGATATCTTGTATGGCTGGTTGTCATTCAAGTATAAATATTTCTCTGTTTTTAGTATTATGTTTGTCATTCTAGGATGTCTGATTGTCGTTTAATTATGTCTTCTATGTTTTTTCAGTATATATGTCCGTTGTTTTAGTATGAATGTCTGTCAGATCTTGTAAACTCTCTCTCTTCCATTTTAGTATGTCTGTTATTTGCTTTTAAGATGGATGTTTAATGTTCTAGTACACAGGTGTCAAACTAATTGAGTCCTTCAGGTAAGTGTGTTGAAACGGTTGGATCTAAACTCTGCAGAGTCTGACACCCCTGTTCTAGCGTGTCTGTCTGTTTGGCTGTCTAGCACTTTGGTATGCATGTCTGTCTGTTTATCTGTCTGTTGTTTTAGTCTGAGTGCCATTCTATTAATTATTAATCTGTAAATCGGTCATTCTGTCATTCTCTGTCTGTCAATTATTATTATGATAATGATTATTATTATTATTCTTTCTAAAGCTACATTTAGCATGGTTCAGTGAAGGCTAAAATAAATGAGTGGAGTACTGTGAGAAGAAAATGCAATCACAAAAAATTCCTTTCTGGACAAGATTACATTTCTCAGAGGACCCACCCGTTAGCCAAAAAACGGAAGGTAATTTGTTCCGTAATTCCTAGTTGTGTGAGGGGGAAAAACAAAATTTTACCAGACATCCTTGGGGAAAACTAGCGCTATCCGAATATGGCTTTGGATTTACATCATGCAGGCTCTGCTTGTCCTTGAAAACTACCAGTTCCATGAGGTGTTGTTTATAGGATCCTGTCTTTTATTTTGTAATGAGGACTGCGGTAGCTGTATGTTACCATGAAGCTGGGCACCAGTGTCACTTGTCTGCTGCATAACGGTGCATTGCTTGACTGTCTTGGTCGTGAGTCATGCACTTTCTGCGGTGGATGAATGTGAAGCCATGTTCATTGCTTAAATCACAGGATTTCTCACCATGTTGCTGGTGAGATAATTGTGCTTTCCCCCCTTTTCTTTGCATTTCACAGTCTCGATTCAGACCTGTGACATTTGCTCCCAGCTACCCCCGCTATTCTCTTTTTTCTAACGATGGCCTGTGTAAATGTGTGTTTGTGTGGGTATGGTAAGAGATGCGCTGTCAAAGAGAGCTGTCCACCCACTAGCCAGTTGTTACAGGAAATGTGATAAAGAAATGCTTTACACGTTGTCCTTCTCCTTCGCACTCTCTCGCGCCATCGCTCTGCCAAATCGACATGCAGACACACAAGCAAGATCCACACATACTCTGGAACTACTGTTTCTGGTGAGACATTGCTGCTGGTATGTTTGTCTGTGATTTCTTCACTGGAAGTCAGACTTTTTTTTAATCCCTCTTGGTCCAGCCGAACACACACACAATTTGTGATTAATGAGGAAGCTGGCCAATATGGCTGTGACAGTGTCTCCTGACAGTGAGTGGCAGTCTTGGTGAGCTCTTTCGGAAACCAAGGTGCACCTTATTAAGCTGACTGATTACCAAGAACTTTCTTCAGGTTATTGTGGTGGGCTCGTATATAAGGTTCAGCTCTGAGCATGTAACTGTCTGGATCCCATGTCAAAGAGGATTGGAAATGTTTATATTCTAGGATTGGTGTAATAAATTATCATCCTGTTGCACAAGTTGTCCATTAGTACTCTTTGAAATTATGTTTTGTCACAATTAAATAAGAGGAAATTATACTTCTGTGTGTGTCTTAGATGAAATTCACCAACTTTGAAAACTCTTTGAAATGTAATATGTTTTTGAGGGAATTTACTGTAAAGATATCAGCTAAAGAAAGCATGTCCCTAAAGAATAAAAAGAGTCTTGTGGCAGAGTTCTACACGCGGGCGGGTACCCGTAGGGTGAACTGCTAATATTTGATGTAACAGGAGGAATAATTATACACGTGTCAGTTGCGATTTTGGTGCAGGTTGGTAATAAACAAGCGCGGGTGGAATGTGCGTCCAGTAGTCAATCAGTGTGCAGCATTGTAGGCAATCGTGTGGCAACTGATGAACAGCGAGCACTTGACTCTATGCTTTTATCCGACACAGGCTCATTCTGAAAATGTAGCCCTTATATACAGTTCTGGAGACTGTGAATTATGTAGCCAGAAGTACGTATGGCTGCGTTTCGTCTTTTAAACAAACACTATGGGACAGTATGACTTCATTGGAGCTGAACACGCTCAAAACGGTGGAGATGATAGTGGACTTCAGGAGAAACCCCCCTGCACTCCCCCCGCTCACCATCATGGACAGCACTGTGGCTGCAGTGGAGTCATTCAGGTTCCTGGGCACCACCATCTCTCAGGATCTGAAGTGGGACACTCACATAGACTCTATTGTAAAGAAAGCCCAGCAGAGACTGTACTTCCTCCGTCAGCTGAGGAAGTTCAACCTGCCACAGGAGCTGCTCGTGCAGTTCTACTCAGCTGTCATCCAGTCCATCCTCTGCACTTCAATCACCGTCTGGTTCGCCTCAGCAGCCAAATCTGACCTCCGTAGACTACAGCGAATAGTCCGGACTGCTGAACGAATAACTGGCACTACCCTTCCTACACTTCAAGAACTGTACTCTTCCACAGTGAGTAAAAGGGCTCGCAATATCACCCTGGACGCCTCACACCCAGCACACTTCCTGTTTGAACTGTTACCGTCTGGCCGGCGCTACAGAGCACCAAGCACAAAAACTGCCAGACACAGGAAAAGTTTCTTTCCTCAGGCCATCTACCTCATGAACAGTTAATATTTCTCCTATTGTGCAATAAATGTGCAATACTTTCTCACACGCACTTGTACACAGCACCTAATAATAATATACAATGCAATACTTTTCCTTACGCATTTGTACACAGCACCTTATAACAATATATAATGCAATACTTACTCTTTTGCACACAGCACCTTATAACCTGTATATTTATAAAAAATCTGTACATACATTTCAACATCCAGATCGTTCGACTGCATCTCTGTTTAATGTCTATTGTCTTCTTTTATAATATTTATTCTGTGTTGTCACTTTATGTACACTGGAAGCTTGGGCAAACTGATTCTGATTCCTTTTCACGCTTACCAGCTTACCTGCTGTTATCAGTTGTCCAGTTAGCTCGCTATGTACATTGGTGGACTTGAGACGCATAGAGGAGTTGACCATGTTGACGGGGTTCGAAAATGGGTAAGACAAAAAACAGACGCCAAAAAATAATATAAACAAATGACAGGGTGAGAATGTGGTAAAATCTGAAAACGTGGTAAAAATTAGGCGAGGGCTTTTCTTTTTCTGGATTGTTTTTTAAAAAAAACTGGTTTAGGGAAGGGGGTGGGCGGGTCAATCGGTGCTTTTGAAAACACTATTGGTTGCGTTTAGGGAGGGAGGAGGGTGGGTCAATCGATCAGTCAGTCGATCAGTCAAACAGTCAGTCGACAGCAGCTTCTCATGGATTTCTCGCGGCTTCTGGTTGATTTGCGGAAACAAAAACTGCAAAAAAAAAAAAAACGTAGTTCCTGGGACGTAATTGGCGCTCTTCAGAAATATATATAGAGGTAGGTTTTCAGTCTGAGTTGCTCTTATCACAACTAAAGTTTTAAGCTCATCATGGTGCTACCACTCTTTCCTGCATTACACTTAAGTTTTTTTTATGACCTTCTTGCATGTGGCAGAGTTTCGAGAGAAACAGCTAAGAGTGATCCAATGTTGTTAGCTAGCAGCAAGTGACATTGCTCGAGTATTGTATTTTGCTATATCTGAAAAAACTATTTTTTCAGTGTAATCTAGTTCTCTTCTTGACAACCCATTCCTTTCATCAAGTGCCGCAAGCAAGAGAGACTTCTGTGTTTGATTTTTCAAATTTGTGACAAAGTCAGCTGAAACCATTAAGAGTTGATGGCATTCCTCTCTTTTTATATGTCATTTATGAAATGTGTAAATGTATTCAAATAGTTCATATTATATTAGCAATAGTTATCTTTTTTCTGTTAAATTATTGCTTGTTGCATGAGAAAATAAATATTGCATTTAAAAACACTGGATTGCTTTTAAAAACACTGTCGGTGGGGTTTAGGGAAGTGGATGGGCACTGGTCAATCAGTGCTTTTTAAAACACTATCGGTTGGGTTAGGGAAGGGGGTGTGTGGGAATATCGATCGGTCGGTCAGCGACCTTGCTGTGAGGCGAACGTGCTACTCACTGCGCTATTTTGACACCACCATTTGGCGCTCTCCAGAAATGTATATGGGGGTAGGCAATCAGAATGAGCCTGAGTTGGAACTTGATCAGTGTCACAATACATGACATGGGCAGGTTTAAAAACAGTCAAAAAATTAACCATTTTTTCTAATACAATCATATGCATATGCATTCTCATTATTCAAAGGGTCATATTGTCAACAGTGGCCTACTAATATTAAAGCCGGCATCTTCAACTTATTTATTGAAATGCTATTTTTATAATACAAATAATATCATAACAATGCGCCAACAGGGTGATGAAAGTTGCCAGCCATCATCCTCATTAGGAGAGTTGTGGTGAAAAAGAAGATGAGAAGCGATTTTCGGCGGCTCCTAACGAAGCCTCAGGAAAAGAGACCTGAGCTCCGTTGCATGAAACCTGACTCTCCGCCCTGCACCCCATTATTGTTTGCTAATAAGCGCAGAACTTTGTCTCTGCCGACTGTTTTCGCTCACGATCCGCAACATCATTATTACGGCTGTTTGAAGTTTTGCTCTCCTTTCACGCACATCTGCTCGCCTGGCAAGCTTGGGGAACACAGACACCGGGAAGGAGGCAGGGATGAGCGGCGGAATTGAGAGAATGAGGGAGAGAGAGAGAATGCAGAGGCGAAATTTGCATATCACATAAGGAGAGAGGTTGGAGAAAGAGTCCTGGAGCAGATGTCGATTTGCATATTCAACAGTGGGCTGGCTGAGAGGGGGTTAGGAGATGTTAGCTGGACACTGGCCTATTGTGTTGGTAACCTCTCTGAATGCATGGAGAGCCCATGTGCTCGGGAGGGGGCGCAGGTAATGAGGACATGAAGCAACCTGTTTCGTTTTTGTATGTTCGTGTTGGTTCTCTTGACAGACTGCTGTGGAGAGCCGTGGCCTACTTATAACAGGTGTAATAGGACTGAGCCTCCCAACAAAAGGGAGGAATGTTTATTTATTTCTGCTACATACAAAAATTGATGGTTCAGCGGCCCAGAACATTATCTATAGAGGAGAAACACTTGGCTTTTGTTGCCATTTGTTCTTTTTTTCTGTCATCATTGACATAAAAATACTGTCTTTGAATAAGCTGAAAAAATGATGGACGACCAAAAGAAACTAAAAAATGGTGCATAAAATAAGACTGAAAGAAGTGGTAGTGGTGAGTCACACACTGAGAGAGTGAGTTTGGACTTGGAAAAGGAGCTCAAATGGTGAAGATGGAAATTGAAATGATTGGGACTATTTCAGTTCCTTCTCCAAACCCATAGCTTTATGTAACCTCTCAACTTAGAGGGTTCAACCGCTTCTCGTTTTCATCTATTCCTGAGGGAAGGGAACTTCCCCGGGTATTTGAAGTTTTCTGAGCTCGGAGCCAAGCTCTCGTTAGAGTTGGAACGGATGATTGACAGGTGTTGTTTGCCGGCGTATTTCTGGCACTTTAATATCATCAAACAGAATGCTCTCATCTGACCTGACAGATGCAGTTAATTAGAATAAAAATACACCATATAGATCTTGTTATCTAAAAAAAACAAACTGCACCATACAAATCAAGACCGCCTTCATCATGTTTCAACCCCCCCTCCCCTCGCTGCGTTTTTCTTCTTTTCTCTTGCTTCATACATATCTCTATGGACTCATATTAAGATTCAGTCTTGCATCTACAGTTTAAAAGTTGGACTCCCACACAAAGACGTTCCGCTCAGAAATACTGTACATATGAATCATAACCCTCAGAGCCTGAACAGAATGAATGTGGAAGGCTGAGTTATGTGTAGAAAGCGCAAGGAAAATGGGCCTGACCCGTAACCCAATGAACTGTGAATCCCTGAGCCCTGCTGATACTTGAGTGCACCAAGAAGAAAGATGCCGAGCCAAACGAATGTGTGTACATCTCTATCACACGACCCGTTCCCACTGCAAAATTCTCACCAAAGGAAAACACAACGCTATCCAGATTGCTGAGGCTGAAAGCCAGATGTGGATGCACACGGCAAATAAACAGATGTTTACGCACAAACGTCTCTCGATGGCGGGCCATGTTGAGGAGACAACCACAGTGGAAAAACGACATAACTGATGTGACACTCCATTGAACATCCCATTTTGTGTTTCATGCTAATGCAACGCATACATATGCATATGCTTTTGGTTATCTCTCGTTTCTTAATGCCATTGGTGTTTCTTTACAACCCACTAATCTTTGCTTTAGGGTTTTAACAGCTAATCTATAATTAAGCAAATCTGAATGTAAACAAATTTCATGATCAGTTAGCTGGTTATGTGTACCGAAGCATTAAGGACATTGCTTTACAGTACAAATTAGGCCTGTCACAATAATCAATATTGACTTATCGCACAATACATGGACATGACCTCAATAAATTTGGTGATGCAATATGTATCGGCCATACATAAAAACCAATTCTTGATACATTTTAGCTGATTGCCCAACCTCTATCTGTATTGGAAGCGTCAGTGTCAGTATTTACCATAAATGAACAAAGTATATTTTGATGTGGGTGTCTGACAACTGAAAATAGATCTGGAAGCAGATATCGCAGCCCCTGTTACACTTTACCTTGCTTTTTTTTTGTTAACATTCATTATTATTTGTTTTGGATATGCGTTTTCATATTCTGATTCCGATGCCTGATCATTAAACTATCAAAATCACTAAATTAAATAGAATATTCTTAACAAAATATGTGTTCTTTTGAAGAGTGTACTTGCGTTATGATGCTATTATATTGTCATTCTGGCATTGATGAGGGGCCTAAAATGGTCTTAAAATGACAATAATATCGTTTATCGCAATATATTTTGGTGCAATATATCGTACAACAAAAAATAGATATCGTGACAGGCCTAGTACAAATGCATTTCTGTAGAATGCTGCCGGTCAAAGAGGAAAAAGTGGCGCAATTTCTCTGAAACGTGGAAGAATCATTGGTAAATGCTTCAGGTAAGCTCATAATATACTGTGATTAACATGTTTTATATTAGTATTATCTCAAGCTTGCTTTTCAGAAATGTTTATTATGTGAATGAAGGTGTTTCGTTTGAGGTGAAGGGGATGTTATTATTTCACTGAACTTTTTAAAGTTAGAAAGTCACAGTTAAATGTGAAGCATATCGAGTCAGTGGATACACACAGTACCACTTGCGGACATTAATTTTAGCTTGCAAACATGTTGAAATTACCTGAAGAGACTTTATAAAAAGCATTAAGGTTCTTTAAGAAAAACTGTACAATTTCATAACTTACATCTTTTTGACTTTAAACAAGACACATACAGTATAACATTATGTCCTGGATAGATTCTAATAATTACAGCAATTATGATACAACATTAGACCTCTGTGTATTTAATTTTTCTCATATTTGTAATTAAATTCCAGCTCACTTTCTTGAAAGATGTTGCCAACTCAGTTAAATCATATACATTACAAGAGATTACACTCCTGATTTGAGAAGGACTTTTGGGCTTGGTAGATTTTAGTCTTAGTTCACTCAAGTAGGTACAGTAGGAAGTAAATTTATGGTTGCATCAAAAATTATGCTGCTCAGGGTTGTATTTCATGTAAGAAAATAATCTTTTTCATCCTGCACTTGTTCCGTACCTGTTTGAGTTTCTTTCCTTGGTTGAACACAAAGGACAGCATATTGAAGAAAGAACCCAAAAAACATCCATTGACTTTTGTTGTAACTTTGTTGGCAATGTCAATGACCACTTTTCCTCAGCATTTTTTGGAATATTTAATTTTGTTTACAGCATAAGAAAGAACTTCATAAAAGAACCAGTTAAGTAAATAATAAGGAAATTAATTTTTTGGGGTAAATCATCATCGCTTTAACCCCACCAGATCTGAAGTCCACTTCTCCACCAGATCAGTAGTTTTTTTTTTTTTTTTTTAAATGTTTTCACAGTTCTTGAGGCTCATATAAATGAGATGAAATAGCTCATTTCAGCTGGGGTGCCGAAAAAAATAAAATAAAATAACGACCGTTAAATTACAGAACTAGACCATACATAGATAACAGATATTAAATTACAGAAATTTACCAGAAATTTAAATTTAAGAAAATTTCTGTAATTTAATATCTGTTGTTTTACGGTACATTTTTTGTAATTTAACGGCCGTTGTTTTACTTTTTCTTCGGCACCCCAGCTGTCGGAAATGAACCGTAAAATGAAAGATTTTTAATTTTTTTTTTTATTTTTTAAATATTTCCCAAATGATGTTTAACAGAGCAAGGAAATTTTCACAGTATGTCTGATAATATTTTTATTTTGGAGAAAGTCTTATTTGTTTTTATTTCGGCTAGAATGAAAGCACTTTTTAAAAAAATGTTTAAAACCCTTTTAAGGTCAAAATTATTAGCCCCTTTAAGCTATATTTTCTTTTTTGATAGTCTACAGAACCAATCATCATCATACAAAAACTTGCCTAATTAAATGTCACTTTAAGCTGTATAGAAGTGTCTTGAAAAATATCTAGTAAAATATTATTTACGGTCATCATAGCAAAGATAAAATAAATCAGTTATTTAAAATGAGTTATTAAAACTATTATGTTTAGAAATGTGTTGAAAAAATCTCTCAGTTAAACAGAAATTGGGGAAAAAATAAACAGGGGGGCTAATAATTCAGGGGGCTTAATAATCTGACCTCAACTGTATACTGTACGCTCAAGAACCTTAAGACCTGTCTATTCTGCTTATGAAGTTGTTTCAGAAATGAATTAGTAGATCGATAAAGTCTTTTTATATACATATAAAAAAAGTTCAGTCAGCATTAGTCAAGGTATACCACGGTTTGGAAAAGTCAAGGTTTTCATACCGCCAAAATTTTCTGCTATACCGTTTCTAAGGTATGAATGAGTCCGATTTTTTTATTTACATTTTTTAGGTTTAAATTGTAAAGACATCTTTGTGTTTGAAACAAATGAGAACATCAGAAGTCAATGATTCACTTGAATTATTAGGCCTGACATGTTTACTGCCACAAAATACTTTAAATGTTTCTCAAAATAAAATATATTGTGTTCAAATGGGAAAAAGTTTTTTTGTTTTTTAGCCAGACATTTAAAAAGAATATATTTTAGAACAGTAATCACAATACTGTCATACCGTGAAACCGTGATATTTTTATCAAAGGTTATCATACCGTCAGAATCTTATACCAGCCCATGCCTAGTCAGCATTACTGGAGATTTATTTGAGTAACAGATTTTGAACCCATTGTACATCCTAATAGACAGACATATTTGAAAAAAATCTTGATAATAAGCTTGCAATGTTGCACAAATGCAATGTTAAACTTTTTAAAATGCAATCTACGAAATATTGGCAAACATATCAAGAAAATCTGAATTAAAAAGATATAAATGTGGCTTATGTCTGTGTCTGGAATCAAGTGATGCCATGCTGCTTTTCAGTGTAGTGGATGTTCTCTCAAATGACAACATGCTGAGCCTTACCACCATTTGATTGGATGACAATCGTCCACCTTCATGGACTGCAGGCTTGAAATTAGATGAAATGCTCAGGAATGGGTAGCTGGGATTTATTACCCGTCCATCAAAATATGATTCAAATAGTATTGTTTTGAAATTAATCTCATTAAAAAATATTAAATGCTAGTTGGATTAAAAGCGCTTAGTATTTAAAAAAAATGCTCTGCAAAATGCTTTGGTTCGCGTTCCTTTCTTCACTTATGTTATATTTTTTCTATTTTTACCCCCATTCATCCTCCTTTCTATTATTTGGTGCTGTGTCCTTCTGCACAACCAAAACGATATCGATTGGCGTTCTTTGCAGCCTGATAACCTTGTGATAATAGCGTTTCAGGGGTTGCCATAGATTTTTCCCCCGAACAAAAATCTGCCATTTTCTATGATTTATCGTCCAGAAAAGCACCAATTAAATCTGCACCACTTTTACACCGCACCGACTGCGCTGAGCATCATGGGTAACGGCAACTGCCTGATTCATTCATGTTCTGATAGCCTGTGTCTATTTCTAATCATGTCCATTAATCAAAACGGACGGAGAGAAGAGAGAGAGGGACGTAAAGAAAAACATAAGAGGTTTCATCCTCCAGGCTTCAAAGAGTGTGGATATTTTCTTCCTCTTCAGTGGGTGATTTGCACCTCTTCTCTTTTCTTTGTCATCCAGAACTTATAGCTGAATAATAGAATGGCTCTCAGCCGCATGAACGCTCCAGTGTCCCCGACAGAAAGGCGAACGGCTTCAACAGATGGAAGAAGTGAGAGGGGGATGGAGAAAGAGTGCGGGAGAGCATGAAAGCAAAAAACGAAGTGCGCCGGGCCGTACACGGTGACACCTTCATAAAAATTTTACCGTTCTGTCCAATTGCAGACGTCTTTTCCTTTGACTTCTTCAAGAAAACTGAGAAAAATTGGGGCAGAGGTGAGATTCTCTGTGTACTGTGGTAGAAAAAAAAGTGCAAAAGGAAGTGACAGCATGAATTATTCATCTTAAGGTGAGTCGCCAGTATCCATATCCTTGCGAAATATAATATCATCATCTATTATACATCTTAACAGTGAGCGTCCATTAGCCCGTCCTGTGTATACGTATGGAGATTTGACTGGCTGATATCCATACATGGAGAAGTCTTGCTGAATCAACTGATTCATTTAGACAAGTCAATTCATCAACCCCCTAACGGCTGTATAAATATATCATGTTTACAATTTTGACGGCAAAAAAACAGGATAACAGCTTTTCCCTCACATCTCTAGTGGCGCAGCAACTAAACAGGAAGTTTTTGAAAACTCGTAAGTTTCCTCAAAAGTTTGTTTAGTGAGATGTCTTCAAAGAGCATGTATTGATCTAACAAAGTGATTTTAAAAGGTACTTTATCAAAAGATTTGACAAACATCCCAGATTAATTATGGATTCGGCCCAACTCGCAAAATGTTTTTCCCTCCTTCGACCCTCTCTGATAAAGTGCTGTCTTATCAAAATCTCTGTTTTATTTTAGAGCCGTCTTATATAACTGTGGTGTGTCTGTGCGTACACTTCCAACAAATAATTCTTGGGCTGAACTTCACTCAGTTGTGGACAGTGCTTCCACAAATTGGAAATGGGATTTGTCAGCGTTAAATTAAACTCTAAACTCTGCTTAAATACCCAGCTGGATTGAGAGAACGAGTAAAAGTAACCCAAGTGAATATCTTGCAATTAACTGTAGTGTAAGCTGTAATGTTACTTTTTAGTTGTTTTTACTCAGCCTGCATCCAAATGATTCAAGCAGCATCAAACATGGCCAAATTCAGCATATGAATTGCCTATGATATCCCACAAACCTATGTTTTCAACATATTTTTGTGATAGAAAAGCAATCTATTTACTAAATGTTTACTTAATGATATCTAAGGGATTATGGTACCTTGGAAACTGGTCTGAAACAAAGAAATGTACACTAACTGGCTACTTTATTAGGTACACCTGTCCAGCTGCTTTTAACACAAATTTCTAATCAGTCAATGTCATGACAGCAATTCAATGCATTTAGGCATGTAGACATGGCCAAGACAATATGATGCAGTTCAACTGAGCATCTGAAAGGGGAAGAAAGGTGATGTAAGTGACTTTGAACATAGCATGGTTGTTGGTGCCAGACAGGCTGGTCAGAGTATATCAGAAACTGCTGATCTACTGTGATTTTCAAGCACAACCATTTCTAGGGTTTACAGAGAATGGTCCGGAAAAAGAAAATATCCAGTGAGCGGCAGTTCTCTGGGCGCAAATACATTGTTGATGCCAGAGGTCAGAGGAAAATGGAGAGACTGGTTTGAGCTGATAGAAAGACAACAGTAACTCAATAACCACTCGTTACAAGTGAGGTATGTAGAAGAGCATCTCTGAACAAACGCACAACATGTCGAACCTGAGGCGGATAGGCTACAGCAGCTGAAGACCACAACCGGTGCCACTCCTGTCAGCTAAGAACAGGAAACTGAGGCTACAATTCGTACAGGCTCACCAAAATTGCACAATAGAAGATTGGAAAAAAAGTTGCCCAGTCTAATGAGTCTTGACTACTGCTGCGACATTCGAATGGTTGGGTCAAAATGTAGCATCAATAACATTAAAGCATGGATCCATCCTGCCTTGTATCAACAGGTCAGGCTGCTGGTGGTGGTGTAATAGTATGAGGGATATTTTCTTGGCACACTTTGGGCCCATTCGTACCAATCGTGCAACGCCACAGCCTACCCGAGTATTGTTGCTGACCATGTCCATCCTGTTATGACCACAGTGTACCCATCTTCTGATGGCTACTTCCAGCAGGATAACTCACCATGTCATAAAGCCATACCTGTCAACATTGGGATGTGAAAATAAGGGACCCCCCAACCCCCATAATGGGAGATTCACATCATGGATGTGCAGCCGACAAATCCGCAGTAGCTGCGTCATGCTATCATGTCGTAATGGACCAAAATCTCTGAGGAATTTTTCCAGTACCTTGTTGAATCTATGCCATGAAGGATTATGGCAGTTCTGAAGGCAAAAGTGGGTCCAACCGGTACTAGTAAGGTGAACCTACTGTAATAAAGTGGTGAGGTAATTGGCAAACAAATGCACCTTTATGTAAATTAAGCTCATCCTAAACATTTACTTCCGCCAGTCACATACTGTACAAAGCATACTAAGAATTCAAAATTATTCATTATGTCAAAATGAAATGGACCACTAGTATCAAAAAGTGTTTTTGTCCACAAAACTGGCACTCACTGGAAAGTCTCTTTTTTATGAACATTCTCTATAAACCCTATAAAAGGTTGTGCAAGAAAATCCCAGTTGATCTTGCTCCAATAACCATGCAGTATTCACAACCACTTAAATATCTTTTCCTCCCTCTATTCTAATGCTCGATTCGACCATCTACATGCCTAAAGAGTTGCTGCCTTGTGATTGGCTGAGTAAACATGTGCATGAATGAACAGCCAAACATGTGTACATAAGCAGTCCAAACAGATGGACTTTTAGAACTATGGATGCTAAAGTAATTCAGGGAGTGCTTGCTTTGGTCTGTGTGCATGTGTAAGAGGTTTGAGAGTCTGAATGAGAAATGAACGGAGTGGAGAGACTCTTTTATTTATTCAGTCTTCTGCCCTCAAACCCAGTCCTCTAAAAGAGGTAAATCTGGTAACAGCCACTGGGGACACACGTGCTGCATCCCAATGAGGAGTATGTCACTCTAAGATGTGGAGTGGGATGGAGTGGTGAGAGGGTGAGGTTTGTGTGTGTGTTGTACAGGACTGGAGAGTTGTTTGAGCAGGGTCACTTGTCTTAACCCTGTCTTGATATTAGCTTTTCAGTGCAGTTTTTTTTTCTTTTTTAATATATTGTGAGAGGCAGTAGCCAGTGTTATTTTATTATAGCGCTTGAGGGGATCGGAATTAGCTTTTTTCTTTTTCTGTGGTCAGTAGCCTCAATTGCTGGTGTCTGCACAGTTTTACCAGCCACCTATTCTTATTGACAAGCCATCTTTAATTTTCCTCTTCAGATATACAAGATTGTTTTATATAAATGTTGACAAACACAAATACAATGCTCAACTTATATGTATACACCCCTCACAAATGTATCATTTAAATTAAAGGTGCAGTAGGTGATCTGCCAAAATGCTAACCTGTTAGCACAATATCTTTGAAACACAGTTCCTCCCCTGCCGTCTAAAGCCACGTCTTCTGAAACACGAATCCGCGTACCTTAAAGATGACAGCCCTGTAGTTCATTCATGTCATTTGCCAGTTAGATAATACTACAATTCCAATAAAAAAACTGTATTTCTAGTGTGAAGTTGTTTGTTTAATATGTATTGTTTTTTAATGTTTCCGTTAAGGACTTTTATTTTGGTGTTGTGTCCTCTGTGGAGGAAGGAAATGTATGTGTGAAAAAAAGGAAAAAGTGTGCGGGTAGAGTGTGATGCACTAAGAGACTTGTGTAGATTTCCTCCTCAGTTCTGCAAGTTGTTGCTCAATAAAATAGTTAGTCGTCTGTATTTTCAAGTCCATCGTCTTTATTTACGTTCACCCACTGGCAGCCAAAATCAACGCCTTACATATTTATTGGTGGCAACGGTGGGATTCGAACGACGCCTCCAGTGTCGATCTCCTCCTCAGTTCTGGAAGTTGTTGCTCAATAAATTAGTTCGTCGTCGGTATTTTCAAGTCCATCGTCTTTATTTACGCTTACCCACTGGCAGCCAAAATCCACGCCTTACACTAGCATGTTTTCAGTTGTGTAGCAAGCAAAACTTGTCATGATGTGCAATATTTCATATATGGAAGAATCGCAGTTTTGTGCAGCGTATGCCCTTCCAGCTGCAACCTATTAATGGGAATCATTCATACACACTCATTCACACACATGGCCTATTTAGCTTACCCAATTCACCTATACCGCATGTCTTTGTGCTTGTGGGGGAAACACGGGGAGAACATGCAAACTTCACTTAGAAATGCCAACTGACCCAGCCGAGGCTCGAACCAGTGACCTTCTTGGTGTGAGGAGATTGTGCTACCCACTGCGCCACCGTGACGCCCCTGTTTTGTTAAAATTTACCAAAATATATTACCTATATTCACTTAGAAAAAGATAAAATATTCATTTTCGAAATGGGGTGTATTCATTAATGTTGAGCACTGTACATATGCACAAGATGGAAAACTGCTGTTTTTGTAGTCAAACTGTCTTTCACATTATTTTGATGGGTTTTATTTTTTAACCAAGCTTAAGTTTCAGATATTGGCCACACCATTTGGAACTAGAATATTTATTAGCAACTTTACACAGTAATCGAGGGTTCAAAACAACCATTATTTGGCAAAGCAATGCGACCAAATTATTTGAGAGCTCTATTTAACCAAGCTCTTTTGGTTTTTAGATATTAAACCATTTATAGGGCACTAATTGAAATTCTAACTGGATAAATCCTAGAGTGCTAATGGGATTTATTACAAACTTAAAATATTATTACTAAAAAACGATATTGTACAGTTACAATGCAGTTTTTGCAAAAGTTTGGCTACCTCTGATAATTTTCATAATTGCCTTTCAAATCAGCATTTTCATTCAGATATATTTTATATCCTAGGGAAAAAACAACATTTCTGACATAACATTTAGTCAACAGATGCAATGCAATTTAAGTCTTTACAAAAACAGACAGGTTCAAAAATTTGGGTACCCCAACAGAATAATGACATCAATCTTTTGTACAGCCACCTTTTGCTGAGATAATAGCCTGTAGACAAGTCTTACAGTCAAGGACAAGTCGCTGAATTCTTGCTGAAACCAATTTGGACCATTTTTCCTTGCAAAATTTCTGTAGTTCAGTCAGGTTTGATCGGTGCCGAGCATGAATGACCCTTTTGAAATCTAGCCATAGATTTTCGATGATGTTCAAGTCTGGGGACTGAGATGGCCATTCTAGAATATTGTATCATGTCTGAGCGTGAATTCCTTGGTAGATCTGGAACTGTTCTTTGGGTCATTGTCCTGCTGAAACATCCAACCCTGTTGGAACTTCAGCCTCTTGACTGATTCCAGAACGTTGTTCTTCAGAATCTTCCGTTACTGGGTGGAGTCCATGTGGCCTTTAACTAGGTTTCCAGTACCTGTGCTTGCCACACATCCGCACAGCATGATGGACCCTTCACTATATTTTACAGTAGGGAGCACGTTCTTCTCCTGGAATGCTGTGTTCTTTTTCCTCCATGCAAAGCTCCTGTGTTTGTGGCATCTGTCCATAGTATATTTTTCCAAAATTCTTCAGGTTTGTCCTTGAGCCTTTGCATTCCTCAAACGACTCTTCTTGTTGGTAGATTGCAGCAAAGGCTTCTTCTGCATCACCCTCCATTGAGCTGTCCTTTGTGAAGAGTGCGCTGGACTGTTGAACGATGCACAATTAGCAGCAAGATGTTCCTGGAGCTCTTCGCAGGTGATCTGTGATTTGTCTGTGACCATTCTAACCATTCCTCGTCTTTGCCTTTCAGATATTTTTCTTGGCCTACCACATCTTTCCTTCAAATAAACTGTTCCTGTGGCCTTCCGTTTTCTTACTATGTTTCAGTCTGTGGAGATGTAGACTTTAAATCTTTGTGATAGCTTTTTGCATCCTAACGCATGATGATGAGTTATCTTAGTTTTTAGGTCGTGAGGAAGTTCTTTTGAGGTTACAATGTTGCTACTTTCTGGTTCACAATAAGGAGCACAACTAGCAATCAAAAAAAAAAAAAAAAAAACCTTTTCATGATTGGCTGCACCTGTCTTGGGATTGTTAATGTTCACTGAGTCACTCAAATCAATTATGTTGTGTAATCAATCAGCATTAAGTGACTTCAGGTTTTGAAATCCACTCAAAAGAGAGGGTGTCCAAACTTTTGCATAGCCTATTTTTCAGTTTCAATTTAATTTCACACGTCTCAATAATGCTATACTACACATTTCTGTCTCAAAAACATGACGTTATCTGGGATTCTCTTAAAATTGAATATCATTTCACTGCAATCTTCTCTTATAAAGAAAGAGCACATCAAATAAATTCATGCATAAGACTGTATATGGGTCCTCGTCAAATAAAGGTTTAACCAATTTGCTGGATAGTTTTTTGAAGTATTATTACCCAATAAGTACTTAACAGTCTACTGAGACTATAACAAACATATTTAGAACGTCTGCAGAGAACCATCAAAAGACAACCTTCTGCATACAATGAACAATATTTAGTACATCAAAACAGCAGTATTAACCTTAAAATGTTAAAAATGTCCATGGTACATTTACTATTGCTAACAACATTTGATGTAAAAAATGTTAAAACCAGCAATTCCTGCATGTGAGGTGAGCGCTCTAACAGTGACACTATCATTATTTTGCGATCATCACGAGAATAAGGTGTAAACAGTGTAGTGATGTTTACCTGCACAGCACTTCTAGCTCACCTCCGTTACAGTAGCACACTAGCTAGGTAGAGCGGCTGAAGTAAATTAGTCCATCAATCGTCTTTACAGTGTGGTGGTGAGTAATGATTAACAAAGGACTAAACTACATAAGGGTTAATGTACAATTAACAAATTATCCAAAAGACCAAATGCGAATAACGTTATTATCAATTAGTCTCGCTAACATCCACATGATGACATGATGTAGTAAGTATAGCTACGGCAATAATGGAGAAAAGACAGCTAAATAGTGAAAATAAACCCATCTTTTTTGGTGCAGTGAGTCATTTATTCTGAATATATAACGTTACTTGAAACTAGAATCTAAAGAAAAAAGACATGCACATTGTTAAAAATTGCACCATCTGTTAAAAAATGAAATAACACTTGTGTAAGTGTGAGGGAATTAAAATAAAAGGTTATGTTGTGTTAAAAGCATAGTTCTTCCAAAAATGATAATTCTGGCAAGTAGCCATTAACGTCCATATTATGTTTTCTTTTCTTTATATGCAAGTCAGAGGCTATCAGTGTCCAACATTCTTCAAATATTTTTACAGAAAAAGAAACTCAGAATGGTTTGGAACCACTTGAAGTACAACGTTAATAATTTTTTTAATCTTAATCTGAGCACAAATTGTAAAGCGCATGGTGCAAAAGCATTAAGGGCATGTCCGAAGTGTAAAGATTTGTTTCAAAACTATTTCTAAATTCAGTTCTAATTTCCAGCATACAGATAAATGAACAGTAATAACAAAGTGTGGTCAAACAATTGAGTTATAGACTATCCAAACACACATCCTATTCTTATGCCCCATGTGGTGATGCATGCGTCTCAAAAACCTGACAGGTGGACAAATCTAAACTTGTTTTTATTAAAAAATATATAAATATGCATGTATTAAATACTACTACTACTACCACTAACAATAATAACATTATACAAATGCAAATTGTCATAAATAAACTGAAAATAAGCCCCCCTGAGATGAAGCAGGCATAGAGGTGGTGGTTTTATTATGTAGAAAGTAATAATTTTTGTAACATTTTAATCCTTTATTTTTGTTTTATATGTAAAGATATTTGTGTAATGCTTTATCTCCTGTGTGTATTAAGAAATGTGTAAGCGTTTAGAACCTGCATAGGCGCAAAACTTACGTAATCAGCACTGGACGTTAGACCAGCTTATAGTTGGTCAATGGTCTTTTTCAGGTCCTCAAAATAGCAACGCACCAACAATGCACCTTAACACACCTTCTTTTAAGACCCATGAGTTCACAAAGTGGTGCAAATGGGTTTGCCATTTAAACAACATGGTGCAAACGTGAATTACTGTTGCGCTGGTCTGAAAACCACCATACATGTCTTGCATCTTATTGCGCCGGATGTATGACAGGGCCTTAAATGTTGTTTGATTGGTATTCATTCTTAGTTTAACAATTCATGTTAACAAATTAAACCTTATAGTAAAGCATTTAAAAAAATAACATGTAGAGCTTAATGTTTACAACGTACATTTTAAGCTAATTGGACCATATACAATAGAAATCAATCTGTTTATTAGTTGATTGTGTGATTTGATTGATTGATTTGATTGATTGATTGATTGATTGATTGATTGATTGATTGATTGGTACTTTAGTTAGGATTTGGAATCAGTATTCCAACATGAGCAAAATGAATCAACATGTCTGGCGCAATGATCTTTTACTTTACATATTTTCTGTTTTTCAAACTCACTGGCAACAGAAGCACGATACGCACCCCTGGACAAAGCTCCCCTGCCTTCATTTAATCACTTAGGGTTAGATTAAAATCTACCCAAAAAGGGCACACATCTGGATGATCCATCATTCAAAATAACTTTCTTAAACCCAACGGACAGTTTCATTTTTGCAGTGTTTACACTAATTACTTTTCCCACACATTTCCAGGAGGCTCTGATTAGCTAATCTGGCCTGTGATTGATGGACTGGTTAAGGGAAGGAAAGTTATTTGCCAGCGGAGTGTTAAATGGATGGTTTTGTATTACCAGCTTAATCTTCTGTCTGAGTCACTAATTATCCCTCTGTCAGCAGAAGCAGCGTCACTGACCTGCATGGTGCCGTCTCTAGGGTCTTGTTAGCGTGTCGCTGGCAGCAAATTGTGGCCTAATCGTGAACGATTGGATGGCCCTAAGTCTTTCAGCCCAACCTCATCCCTCGCTCTGTCACATCAGTCACACGTTTTCCCTGGAGAATGTCATTCGGGTCCAGCACGTGGAGAGGAAAAAAAAAAACCTGTTGAAAATGCTATCAGTGCAGTGGAGGAGGGCCGTTGAGCGATGTCAAGGCTGATGTCTGGGAGGGGATTTTAGAGATTTGAGCCGGCTGGCCGTGAAACCTGTGCTGATGACTGCAGACACCTGAAGAGCAGTTCACTCAAGGACAGCCTGCAATTATAGTTCTTATAGGCTGTTCTTTTGGACTGATTGGTTGTGAATTTTTGCAGACGTGTGTTGACACATGACGTGATGGAAGAGGAGTAATATTGTCAAATGTTACTTAGATTTAGGCCAGATATCTGTTAGCCTGTTATTCCCGTGAATTTATTAGTCTGTATTGTAGATATTTAAATGTTATTTGTTACTGTTTGTTGAAAACGTTGTGCTGCTAAATATATTTTATGGAAATTGTTCTGGAAAAAAGTTCTTTACAAAGAAAGTTGTAAATAAATGACAGTTTTTCGTCACAAACCTGATATTTAAGGTTAGTAACACTTCACTTGAAGTGTTTATTCTTATGTTCATGTGTCATGACAGTCTTATGAAGATTTTATGCAAGCTTAATAACAACATAATTCAATAACAACTGTTATTAAATGTCATTCACTCAGTTATGTAATTTTGAAGATGAAATTAAGATATCATTCTCATGACAACTTGACATTATGACGACAACATAACGTGTCATAAATATGTCATAAACATGATTGTAATGAGGCTGTTATAGTTGTGTTATGAATATGTTTTCGATCATTTTGTCATAAATATTTCACTGCGAAAGTGTCAAACTTTTAAATAATTGTTTTACACTGTCGTTAATATTTAATAATATTTAATGGCAAATTAAATTTGTGCCAGTGGGGTCAATCAAAATATGAATTACTTAAATATTTAAGGAAATATTAATCAAATTTGTGATTGACAGACTTGTTTGAAGGGGAAAATTAACCCAAAAATTAACATTTGCTTATAATTCAAGATCTATACTGTAGATGTATGTGCTTTAGGACTGTTTTATCGAGGCTGTGGATTGGATGTAATTATTCTGTAAATTATCTCCAGTTTCTTCCACAGATTCATTATTTTTGTTCTTAAAACCTCAGTGTCATCAGGCGCCAAGGGGATTTATTTAATTTGGTCTGTGTGTTTTTTTTCAAAGCGCTCATAGCTCCTGACCTGCATTCACAAATGACAGGTTTCAGTCAAACAATCTTGTGTGACACTTCAATTTAAGGACCGATTCTCACAATAAACTATAGTGGCTTATTAATAAAATATTGGCTGTTTATTTGTACATATAAAGTACATAATGTTCTGCGTTATCATACTCTACCTAATCCTACTTAATAACCCAATCCTAAACTAAACTACCACCTATTCATTTATTCCATCTTACACACTTATACATCTATTACCACCAGCTTTTACTACGCTTTAAGTTAGGAGTTTACTGAGACAAATTCTATCATTGTTAATAGTCACAATTGTACCTTAAAATAAAGTGTGACTAAATCTTTTTTTCTATGAGTTGTTTTAATATATATTTTATAATAATTATAATATCTTTAGTACTCACTTGTATTAGACTGCCTCAACTGTAGCTTGATATTCCATTACTAGATATTCCACAGAAATAATCTGTTGCTGTTAAACTAACAGGACACTTTTCAAGCTACCGGATTGTGTTTCACATCCAATAATGGCCTGCAAATTGCAGCTATTACATTTAGTTCTGCTGTAATCTTTGTTATTTTCCTGTAGTAATGACAGCTTTATGCCTGTCGAACTCCTGACTTGATGGGCTATCAGAAAGAGAGAAACAAAATAATGACTACGTTCACCTTTCAACCTGATGTTGATACCGTTCATCTGGGTATGAACACAATGTCGCAACCACTAGATAAGATCTTGAATGTGATAAGTGCTTTTTAGATGCTCTCATTCGTTTCCTCAGTTAAGGAATAGCTTCATTGCATGCTAACTTCATTGTGATATTTTTTCTTTTTGTAAGGCTCTATGGGATTTGAATATTTCATTATAAAGAATAATGAAGCTAGAAACTCCCATCTTTATTTGCCTCAAACAGAATAGTGCAAGTAGGAGTATCATTTTCATGCCGGCACCATTTCTCACAAACCACAAACTTCAATGCAAACAAATATGTCAAGTGGGTTTCAAGCATAATATAATGTTATGAAATATTTTGTAAGCCACAACTAGATATTTCTAGTGTTTCTTTTTTTTGTAAATTAGTTACATGACATCCTAGCATGACACCTGTTAGCACTATTGAATTATAATGAGCTTGTATTATGAGTAAGGGTAAAATATGCAGGAAATCCTGTCTAGTTTTACAAAATGATGTTTAGCCCCGGTCAGATCACATAAATTTGTCACAATTTTGGAACAATTTCCTTGACGTAGGGTTTTGTGGGAATTCGTAAATGACAAATGGGCGTCATGACACAAGATTCACTCGCTTCTTCTCATATAATGTGGCATAGTTCATGACAACCGATACCATACCTGCGACGCCTCACAACACCATCACAGAAAGTCTTGCATGTCTAATTTTTTCTCATTCTTCATGACGAGTTCCATCATGTGGAACTCATCATTTCTATGTTACATCATTGGGTGGTTGCTACCGTCAAAAAATAGGCTGAATATTTTCTTATGGGTGGGTCACGGTTAAATAAGAGACATCATTGGTTATGCAAACTTTAACTACCTTTTCTAGAATATTAAGGGTTTTTAAGCAATTTTATCTGACAGATTGGCACAAATATGCTGACATTTCCATTCTCACAACGAGTTTCTGAGTTCTCTCATCAAACAGAGTTTTTTCTTCCGAGGTAATCTGGGAACATGTTCAGTGCTGTCAATACATTGCAAAAGCATTTCCTGCTTATTAAAGTTCGTCATTAATAGTGAAAACAGTTTAAAGTAGGCTTCTCTGTAACTGAATATTTCACTTTCATTTGATTTAGGCTACATTATTATTATTTTATTTAACAAACCAACAGAATATGTTTTGGCGCATATAGCAGACTTTCATTTGAAGCGCATCACCTCAAATGTTATTCGCTATTTTTGTTTATAGATATTTGACCAACAAATATACATTAAAATTAAGTTAAAAATGATAGCAAACGAAATTCGTTTCCAAGAGATATTTTTTTGTGCCCCTCCACTATTTAATTATTTTAATGGGTAAATGATTTGTTTCACTCTGGGAAAAATAAGGATTTAATGAATGCTTTAACTGTAATTGTATCACAAATCTCAGTTATATATTTTTTTATATTTCATTATTTTAAAGATCATGTCTTGAGCATCTGATTGTTCCTTGCTGCTGCTTATGTGCTTTCAAGTTTAGGCGAGAGATTGTTTTATAAGAAACCCATGGCAGGAAAATATACATTTAGATTTCAAAGAAAATATCTTAATATTAAAAAGGAATTCTAAGTTTGAGCCTATCCATATTGCAGCGAATGCTCTTAAATAATTTAGTTATTAGTTGTCTGCAAGCATCAGTGTTTATTGAAATTGAAAAAAGATTAAAAATGTATTTGCCATGAGTTAAATAATTGAGATAAGGAAAAATTCAAATAGAAAATTGAGATAAGAAATATTGTTATAGCAACACTGCTCTTCGACGTCACGGGATGACTGATTGTGAAGGAACCTGTAGTCTGGCACATTTGTTACCCACGATAAGTCAAGATTTTAATAAGAAAATCACATAATCTGACAAAGTGATTTTCGTAACTGACAATAAAAATCATGTGATCTGAACAGGGCTTGAGTTTTATTTCTCTGTTGTGTATGTGACTACATGCAAGAAAGAGTAATGACGGGAAAAAAAAGTTCTATATTATTGACAAAAAAAGAGACAGAAATGCTGTAAGTTGTTTACGGGCTGTATGTCTCAGTTGCTGTGAAATGTTGAATCAAAAGGCATGTTGGGGTCAATATAAAGGTCGATGCTTGATTTTTTTTTCTTTTTTCTTTGTGCAATAAGTAGAAATGTTCAAAAGCTTTTTTCGTAAGTCTTGAAGGCATATAAATCTCTTTGGACTGCGTCTGTTTGGGTTTTTTTCAGACATGAAAGATGTTTATGCTGTTCTTTTGAAATTTGTATTTCATCAAAAGCAAAATGCTGGACTAAGATGAACATTTGCAGTTAAAGAGTATAGCGTTTTTTGAACTGGGGTCATGTTGATTACTGTGAAGCTGCCTTAATATGGATTTTGGATAATCCGAAATGGTTCATGCTAAACCATGTGCAAAACAAAACAAAACAAAACAAAACCAAACCAAAACAAAACAAAACAAAACAAAACAAAACAAAACAAAACAAAACA
>CAIGQQ010000001.1:14623119-14652824 GCA_903798035.1 Danio albolineatus
CAAAACAAAACAAAACAAAACAAAACAAAACAAAACAAAACAAAACAATCGCTGAAACACATTCCTTCAAAACATTTGTATATGACCTTGGGGAGTTTGTTTGTTTATTTAATTGTTTGTTTGTTTGGCTTTTTTAAACTTTTTTTTGTGAAATTTTATTAAGGATTACCGTTTTTTCTTTTCTTTTTGATTATTCGATTTGCTTTTTTCTTGTGCAGTGGTCACTCTGTAATTGTATGAAAAAAAAACTTGCATTAAGATTTTAAAAAAAAATCCTAAACCATTTTGTAATAAGCAGAAGTCAAATTCACCAAACTATTTTGGTTACCTATTTACATTAGTCGCTTCATAATGACTGTGGTAATAAAATACAATAACAAAACAAACCAATGTTGTGCAATGACTTGCCTAATTAAGACTAGTTAACCTAGTTAAGCCTTCAAATGGTGCTTTACGCTAAATACTAGTATCTTTCAAAATAACTAGTAAAATATTATATAGTTATAGTTATGTTTAAAGGGCACATGTTTTACCCCTTTTCCAAGATTTAAGTCTATTGTGTCTCCAGAATGTGTCTGTAAAGTTTTGTTCTTTATTTCTCAATTTGTTTTTGTGGCCTCGCCTGTGCCTTTAATGCTAGTTTTTCCCACCCGCCATTTCCATGTGCCTGTCAGAGTGTGTCTTAATCTCTGCCTCAGTCAGATGAACAGCACAGTGACAGACATAAAGGAAGCAGATCTCACATAACTTTTGTGAGAAATAATACAGTAAGAACTTTCCCAATGATTCTTTGATGTGTTTGTTGTGGAGTTAATGAGTCGATGAGAACGATGAGTCACACACAGTATTGTTACAAACTTCATGCACAACACAGCGCACGTGTTTAACTTTGTACAGTTTTTGCACGCAAATGTGACAGGTTACACTTTACCGCGTTACACATTACCAGGATACAAAGTGACTGTGGTGATAAGTAAAGCTAAAGTAAACTGTTTTAAAAACATTTCAAACTTGTAAACCTGATTCTTGATCATATTTGATGATGATTGATGATCACAGCGAGCACAACAGATCTTTTAATCAGTTGCTTTGATATGATAATACGCGTTACTACGGAGACATGTTAATATGAGGCTGTCAATCAATTCGATGGGCGGGGAAACTGCAGTTCTACGTCATGTTGCGGTGGGCCTCAAAATGGGAGGGATTTGGATCCTATTTCAATGTCAGTAAATTAAAAAAGAGACTTATTGCCTTTATATAACCCAATATGACACAATATACCTACACACAGTTCTGTCCAAACAGCTTCCTAAAGATGCTTGTCATCATAGGTGCCCTTTAAAGCATGTTGAACATTCTCAAAACAAAAACCTCTCTGTTAAACAGTACTTAGGAAATATTTTTTATTTTTAACATGCAGAAAGGCTAATCATTTTGCCTTCAGTTCTTAGTTTCTCTAACAACCCAATTTTAAAAAAGAAGAAGAAAAAAAGACACTCCAAGGCTTTTTGAGTCTCACTGCTTGAGATCTTCATTGGGAAACCCTATCTGTAGTGCAGCTTCTCTTTAGGTGAGCCTGATCAATTACACCGGCGACATTTTCACCCTCGCGTGCGATTGAGATCCTGCGCCGTGTGATAAGAGGTTTTGATTGCAGTCGAGACTGTGAAAAACGAGACTGTGTTGTGCTGTCATCTGTTCTGTTCTCTCCTCGACATCTGTCCCCAGCAGAAGTAAACCTCGCCAAAGCTCGCAGGTGCTGGGCTGAATATTCATTAGACCAAGTTGCGTTGGATGGAGGACCGCGGTGCATCGCTCTTAGAGAAATCAGAAAATCGATGCGCTCCCGTTCACCCCTGGTTAGCCACAGCGGATTAATCCAGTGCAATGCAATCTACTGTGCCTGGATCAGATTACACAGGCCCAAATCTCAGACAAGATCCTGGCTAATGGATAATACATGCAGGCCTGAGCGATGTAAGGAAACCACAGTAGAGTTAAATATTGCCCGGTTACAAAGGGATGAGCGAGGCTGGATGGAGAGTGAGAGAGAGAAGCATGGATCGATATTTGCCTTGAGACATACAGAGAGAGTTCGTAAACGCAGGCAGTTAAAGCTGCTCTTTATTTGTTTGTGAATCGTATCGCTGTTTTTTTTTTCTCCCTGCTTCACACATTAGCCGAGGCAAATATATTATCAATCTGCTAGGGGCGAATCGATAAGGTTAGCCACTGAAGTAAGGTGATCTACAGTCCGGCTTGGAAGAAAAGTATAATTTCACTGTATCATGCAGTATCTAACCTGATATTGACATCTAAAAAGAATAAGGGCATTACATTTCACCCAGGAACATCTGGCCGTAAATCTTAGTAATTCATGTGGCTCTGCTGGAGGACGGCGCGTGCAACAACAAGGTCATGGGTTCAATTCCCAATGAACACACAAACTGAGGAAAAATAATACAGTTTATTTAAATAGCCTTTGGATAAACCCTTTGTGTAAATGTGTACTGTACTGAATTATTAAATAATGTGTGTTGTGAACACAATCAATAAAAGTCGATAATTAAAAAAAGAAATGCATTATATGGATTTGCCCTTAATATTTGTGCTTTTTGTTATATACATATTATATATATATATATTATTAGGGCTGCATGATATTGGAAGATCCGACATTCCGATATTTTTTTCTGCATTATATATTGTGATATACTTTGTTAAACTTGTAAAAAAAAATTACTCACACTTTATTTTAAGGTTTAGTTCTTGCTCTTAGCAAACCATTTTGACTTTTGCTTCTATAAACTCCTAATGGGCTCCTTATTAATAGTTATAAAGGTAGTTTAAGTATTGGGGAGGATTAGAGATGTAGAATAAGATCATACAGAACATGTGCTTTAATAAGTACTAATAAGCAGCTGATATCTCAAAACATGTATGCTAATAAGCAACTAGTTAATAGTGAGAATTTATCATTGAAGTTTTACTGAATGTATTAATTTTGATTGACTGGGATGATTCTGTAGGGGAGTGAATCATGCATAACATGTAATAAACAAACTACAAGCATAGATAAATGCAACAAGGCAATGATAAAAGTGAAATAAATAGTGCATGCATTATGGTTTTTTTATATGTAAATGTAAAAATTACAATGCAAAGTCAACTCAATATTGCATATCTTTGCGATGTGACTATTGCGGATGCACACATTGCAATATCGATGCTGAAATGATGTATTGTGCAACCCTAATATATACATACACATATATATATATATATATATATATATATATATTAGGGCTGCACAACAGAGAAATGCTGCATCAGGAACTACTTTTTCTCCGCCATTGCAGCTGACGTCAGAACAGCAGAAACTGTTGCTAATATCTAAAGTGATGACAAAACAGGGGATTTAGCTGAAATTTTAAGATAATAAGGCTGAACGGTATGAAATGCCTTCAGTCTAGAGATTTCCCAGTATTTCATTTTTCCAATTGGGAGATTGCACTAATTAACCCCGAAAAATTGATAAAGATAAAGAAAAACGCTAAACATATGCAGGCATTTCTTATTTCTTTCTTTTTACTGAAATTGTCTGCATTGACAAATACAGGAGACTCATAAGAAACAAACAGATGGCCAACCAAAAAGGGTTATACAAAGAGTGGCCAACACAAAATACACACATTCCTGATATTTAAGTGCCATCTCACACTCAATACACCACAATTATATGGTATAAATACAGAACTACAACTAACAAAAGAGAGAGATCGACCAAGAAAGTCCATTACCAGTTTAATAATGATTTGATCAGCTGTAGTTAGAAAATACGCTGTTTTTCTCTTCTAAGGGTTATTATGCGATCTCTGGCGCTATTTTGTGAATGGAAAACGTCAATCGTCTTTGCTCTGCTCAATGACGCACTGTCTCTCCGAAATGATAAATATTGAAAATAGACACTATCCTTGTAAATAAATTGCATAGTTGCAATCTCAACAACTACATTATGTTGTCCAACAGCAGCAATATTTGTCAAACTGTAGAGCGTTCTCTGCTTTTCTCTGTTTGTGGGTGGCATAATACACCCAAGGGTGAAGGGTTAAGAGGCTGTGCAAGTGCTGTCAGTCAGATTCAGATTCAAGCCAGTCAGATTCAAGAACCACTGTTGTATAAACATATGTGTTGTATAAACATATGTGTATAAATAAATATAGATTATAACAGATTACCAATCAAGAGATTTGTTAAAATATTATTTAAAATAAAAAAATTGCTAAATAATTATACAAAGTTACTTAGTCATCATCTCAATTATTACTGTAAATGTAACGTGATTTTTTTGATAATTGTAAATATGCTAAAATATTACATTATGGTTATTGATATGTACAATATTCTTAATTTTAGAATACATTTGATCACATTGTTATAAATAATTGTTAATATTGCCGTATATTTCGTTGGGCTGAATGAAACTGCTTCTATATAACTGTTAAGGCACTGTGATTAACATGCTATTAGTAGGCAGTTACACTCATCTATTTCTAATCTCGTTGGCTTTCTCGAAAGGATTTCTGTTTTTGCACTGTAGTTATTCTGCTCCAAATGATGAATTCCATTCATTACTTCCACAGACCTGCGGGTCAACGCGAGCCATGGCTAAACAGATTTCATTAACCAAGAGCAAGGCATGCTGGAAAAAAAAGAAGCAGTGCTAGTCGACCTTGGCTGTAAGGTTACACGCTTATTGATTGTTATCCCCCTCCTCTCCTTCTCTGCCTTTCTTTTGTGGGCTAGCAGGTCAGCTCGATAATGTTTCACCCTTTGTGTACAGTGTGTGGACCGTATCTTGTTATGTCTATGGTTCGAGTGGTGTAGAGATAAGAAATGCTTGTGCTTTTGTGGGACTGCGGATTTCAGGCTATAGATTTTTGGATTATGCGGTGTAGAATGTTTCACACCAAGTACTGCTGCAAGTGTGTGTATATATACAGTATGGAGATGTTGCAAATTACTGCCTCCAATTACTTGACTGGAATTGGCCGAGGGAGCACACTGTTGACTTTATAGTTGGCCATGCACACAGTGCAGTTAAATACGGTTGTCAATCGTTTTCTGAGGGCTTAATCCTGTTATAAGCAAAGGAGTTTGGCGATTTATGGGAATGACGACCGTAACTACAAACGAATTCAGGTAATGACAACCAGACTTTCATTAAATAAGCGTAATATGCAAAGAGCCGTACTGAACAAATAGTTATTATTGCACATTTAATTAGAAGAAGCTTATAAGCAGCTTAAAGTCAACATGATATCAAAATCAACCTTATTTATGCCTTAAAATATTTCCATGCACTGTTCATGGTTGGGTTATTTCAAAGAGAAATAGTATTTGCTATCAGAATATTTCTAGTTTCTCCATTATTAAATTACTTCCCTGTACTTTTAGTTGTTTCATATTATTATATTTGTACATTTAAGACATTTTCTTGAAATGCAATACTAAATAACACATCGCAGTTAAAATTCAATCAAATACTTTTTGTGTGCTTTGTGAGTATGTCAACACAATAAAGTTAGTGTAATTCTTTAAAAACAACAACATTTTAATAAAATGTAATTATTTACGATCTACTTTAAAGCAGCATGTTTACAGTGGACCAGTTACATTCATCTATTTTTCGAAAGGATTTCTCTTTTTGCACAAGTTATTGTGATTTTTAAAATGTATTCATTTATTTATTTATTTTTTTCAACATTTTCCCAAATGATGTTTAACACAGTAAGAACATTTTCACATTTTTAAACATTTTTTCAATTGGGAAATATTATATAAATAATAAAAATTTTACAGGAAGGATAATATTTTTCACTTTTACCGTTAAGTTACATTTACATATATTCATTTAGCAGATGCTTTTGTCCAAAGAGACTTACAATTAAGGGGGCATTCAGCAATTCAACAAGAAGAGGCAATACATGTAGCATTAGAATAACATTTAAAATTTAGCATTAGAATAACAATGCTAGATGATTTTTTTTTTGAGAGAGAGAGAGAGAGAGAGAGAGAGAGAGAGAGAGTGAAGGCTGATTTATACTTTGCGCCAAGCGCATGCGTATGCTCTGGCGCAGCCTGCGTGTGGTCGCATTGCCCTCATCGTGGCCGTCTACGACTCTGACACGCACCTCTCAAAAAATATAACTACACGTCGAAACGATGCATGGCGCAAGCTTTGTGATTGGTTGGCTTGTCGTGCTAACGAGTGTGGGTGGGGGTGAGAGCCGCGCAAGCCCAATGGAGCAAGTGTTTACAAGTCTTGAGTCCCGTGAAGAAGCTCCAGATGGAAACTGTTGTTTTGTGTTTACCTTATGATTAAAGTTGTTGCACATCCGCTAGTTCCTGCCTCACAATGAGTGAGTTTGAGCCACCTTTACATTAAGGTAGCGTTCAGAAAAAAACAAAACACCAGTGAAGAAATTAGACACAGAAGAATATAAACACTTCACTGCCAGCTAGCGTTTCGGAAGTGTTATTGCAGAGCAACATAAACTGAGCGCAGAAGTGTAAATGCACAACAGCGTGCATTGCATGCGCCGTGGTTCACGGAGATCACTCGACGCAGAAGTATAAACCAGGCTTGAGAGTGTTTCTACAGGTGGTTTGTCAAGCCCACTCACCTGTGTGGTGTGAAGCACACTTCATAATTGCACAACGTTTGTTTCGGTTAATGTGTTAGTGAGATGAATGAGTGTGTTTTCTACAGGTGGTTTGTCAAGCCCACTCACATGTGTGAGGCACACTCAGAATTTAAGTATTTTGGGTTGGTGCGTGGTGAGGTGGGGAGAGAAGAGGGGTCTTGTTTTTTATTCACTGCAGTTCAAGTGCTCTCTGAAGTTTTCTTCCAAGCTTTAAAGTAATATCTGTAACTCTATGTCGGAGGTAGAATAACTTTTATCTAGATGAATTCTGCTGCTGCGGCTACCAGATCTGCTCCCTGTCGCCTGAAATCACACTTGCAACTTAGGGTGAGTGACCCAGTACACACAGCCCTGCCAGCAGAATCATGGACATATATAGAAATGCCTTTGGGTGGAACATTGCAATCCGCTTTAAGGCACATGTCATGTGTTGTTTTTGTAGCCTAAGTGAAGTTAGCCAAAAGCTAAAAGTGAAAGGAAACAACCTAATATAGAACCAACAGTATTACAAACACCATGACAGACCCACCAATAAACCTAAGAGAGTTTTGGCAGAGGAAACACGAAAAAAGCAAGAGACTGATTGGTTAGGAGCTTGGACAAGAAGTTATATCGGACAAGCTTACAATCAGTGGTGCAAGCTGAAAAAGCCAACTGGATGCAGACCAAGTGCCGTTATAAGCTACACTGCATTTAATGCATTTAATGCGCACACCTAACCACACCCCTAACCTTACCCCTCACAGTGATGTCACTAGCTCCGTTTCAGACGTCCACTTACTCCACTTACACCACTTTCTCCACTTATCCAGATATGCATCCAGATACTATTGCAACTAGCTGAGATTTGATGATGTTTGTTAAACATTGTAGTGCAGCACAGGGTATTTTACCTGGTTAGTGGACATGGTTTCCAAACAAGGCTCCAGCTTGCTTTGGTTCTGTCAACAAATGCACTTTGCACTGTCCACTTAACAGCACATGCTAACAGGCAATTACACTTACCAACCATGCAAGATTAATTTGCATAGTTTTGCTTTAAATCTTTAAGTTTAACATCAACAATTTTATAGTTCACATGTTTGATGTTTCCATTGCTTGCACTCATTTATTTCACTAATTTTTTTCATTCTTCATAAACTAAAGCTCTGTTCACTTCATGGTTTGAATTATCTTACTAAAAGTTATCCCATGTATGAACCCAAGGTTTTTATCAGAATCAGTTTTATTGCCAAGTGTGCTTCACACACACAAGGAATTTGCTTTGGCTACAGAAGCTTCCAGTGTACATAAAGTGACAAGTGACAACACAGAATAAATATGAAAAAAAGACAATAGACATTAAACAGAGATGCAGTCAGTCCAAAAAGATCTGGATGTTGAAATGTATGTACAGATTTGCTATAAATATACAGGTTATAAGGTGCTGTGTACAAATGCGTAAGAAGTATTGCAATGTATATTGTTATAAGGTGCTGTGAACAAATGTGTAAGGAGAAGTATTGCATTACATATTGTTATAAGGTGCTGTGTACAAGTGCGTATGAGAAAGTATTGCACGTTTATGCACAATAGGAAAAATATTTAACTGTTCATGAGGTAGATGGCCTGAGGAAAGAAACTTTTCCTGTGTCTGGCTGTTTTTGTGCTCGGTGCTCTGTAGCGCCGGCCAGACGGTAACAGTTCAAACAGGAAGTGTGCTGGGTGCGAGGCGTCCAGGGTGATTTTGCGAGCCCTTTTACTCACTGTGGAAGAGTGCAGTTCTTGAAGTGTAGGAAGGATAGTGCCAGTGATTCGTTCAGCAGTCCGGACTATTCGCTGTAGTCTACGGAGGTTGGTTTTGGCAGCTGAGCTGAACCAGACAGTGATTAAAGTGCACCATATGGTGATTTTATGCTTTCTAAATTTATCAACTGATATAATAACGTAGCTTATTAAACATGACCCAATTTTCAAAAAAAAAGCTGAAAAAGATTGTTTTTCAGAGTGCAGGATTTAAAAAAAAAAACTTTTTAATCATAGAATTCAGATATGATACTCTTAGTCAGATTGTCTTGTAATTTTTCATTACTGTGTATTTGCAGATTGTAGCAAAGTTCGTTTGTAGGATGGGAAGAAGAAGACAGGGTCAGCGATATAAGGTAAATAATAGACATTTTTATTTTATAAATAAAGACATGACAACACTGTAGCTCTGTGTGTGTGTGCTCTCCCTCTTCCCCCAGCTGCTCCTTCTCTTTTCCTTAAGAAGGGTGTGCCTCTCCGACCCAATCACTAGACTAGCTGACTACCCGCCAGGCTCTGAGCATGCTCTCTCCCCCTCATTGGGTGTTCGATCATGCTTAACTCTCCACACAGATCAGTATGAACAGGTTAATTGTGACATTGTTGTCATCTATGTTACATAATATTTCTTTCATCTTGTGAAACACTTCAAAAAAAAAAAAAAATCAATCTGGTTGTGGTGTCCAGACTGTGAAATGGGCAATGAAAACCACTGAGAGTTCAAAGAAGGGCCCTTCAATATCAGTTTGGCACACAACCACCTGAAATAATAACTTGTTCCATTCTGTGCTCCAATAAGTTCTTGACACTCAAAAAAAGTTTGTTTGTTTGTATTTTTTTTTTTTGTGTGTGTAAGCTGTTTATTTCCTTATTGCCATGTTCTGCAATGAAAATGCTAATCTTGTTGGTGATAGGACTTGTATTTTGTGCCTAGCAGTGTTTTTGAGGACACACAGACTGCTGTAAGCAATGGAAATCCTCACAGACCTCACCAGGGGTCTCCGTTTTCATAACCAACTTCAAAGAGATGAATCTTAATCTCGCTCTGGCCCAAAACAAGACATCACCATTGCACTCGGCAACACCGGCTCTGCTGGTAAGTTATGTAGACTGGAGCGAGATGGGAGCGATCCTTTTGTGTGTAAAGCGCAATTTAATTTGTATGTATGCAATGTACGTTCCCCAGCATCCTACATGCAAGCCTGGAGCGATGCATTATTTATGAAATCTTTTAAGATAGATGGATGAATGTGGACCGCATTTATGAATCCCAAGCAAAAAGACCCAATGCGGAAAATGCAGATGCATCATGCGTGAAATCTGTTTTCTGCCACGTGTGACCTTTGTAATAATGAAACGAATAATGGTAATTGTTATGACGAGGCTGCAGTGGCCAAACTAACTCCTTCTCGAGATATAAAGCAGGACGTTAGCCACGGATTATGCGTATTTGTCATCCGGTTTACAAAATGGGCTCTGGCAAATGACCTGCAGACATAAATTGCATTTAATTAGCGTCAAATGCCAATCACTGATCTGACTGACTGTGACTAATTAGGATCAAATACTAAGCACAGATGTGAGTGACGGTGCCGAGCTTTTTCTCACATTTAATCTGCAGTTTTCCCCAGCTGCTGCTGGCTGAACCTGACAGCGCTGTGGGAACGTGTAGCATTAGGGGGATTTGTTCTGCTGGAGTCTCCTCTCCGTGCTTCAGAATGCTGGCCTTTGATGCAGGATTATGCCTCTGATTGTGACTCATGCCCTCGATTAGTGTCTGTTTTTGGACGGGGGAAAAAAGAAGCAGGGATGTTCACGGCATGGCAAAGACTCATAGGCCCGATCGTCACTCTGTATTAGAATCCTTATCACTCAGTGGGGGAAATTAGAGCCTATTAGATACCCGAGCAAATACTGATGAATCAGAAGGGGAAGATATAAATAGAGCTTCGTATTGAAGGTTAATGAAAAAATCATGCTCTTGGATGGCGCTTTTTGTGCGAGAGGGAAAAGATAGAGCGGTTGTGTAAAAGTGTCCTTCTGAAGGTCTGTTTACGTCTGGTGTTCAGATTTGCATTTGATCACATGTGGATGATGCTAAATAAAGATGTAAGGTTTATTTTGTAGTGTAGTTCATACATTCATTCATTCATTTTCTTTTCGGCTTAGTCCCTTTATTAATCTGGGGTCGCCACAGCAGAATGAAACGCCAACTTATCCAGCATATGATTTACGAAGCGAATGCCCTTCTAGCTGCAACCCATCACCAGTACACACCCATACACACTCATTCACACACATACACTATGGTCAACTACCTCACCCAGTTCACCTATTGATCTTATTCTCCGCATATGAGCAGGCGCATCATACATACCATACAAAAACACAGTTTTTTTTTTTTACATAACTTACTGTATGAGAGTTGTGTAAAAACAAGGGCCATTCTGAAAACTGAAATCTAGTATAATAGAGCTAAAGTATGTCAATGTTATGAATTACTTGTAATCAGCTACAGAATTACCCAAACTGATCTTGATTATATCATTTTGTTACTCTGTAATCTAATTGTAATCAATTCAAGGCAAGGCAAGGCAAGGCAAGGTAGGTTTATTTATATAGCACATTTCATACACAGTGGCAATTCAAAGTGCTTTACATAAGAAATAAAAATAAAATTCAGAAATAAAATTCAAGTTATAAAAGAATGAAAAGAAAAGAAAGACAGGCTCAGTCTCGTATAACAATACAATATTGACATATATATTGTTTGAGCTCTGAAAGATTTTGAAAGATTTGATAAAGTTGTCATTGTTTGATTTGAAATTAAAATAAACTAAATAAAAGAAAATAAACCTTCTATTAATAACTTTCCATTGCAGTGTATTTTACAGTGTTTTTTCTTCTTGTGATGGTAAGGTGACTTTTCAGTAACCATTACTCCAGTCATCAGTGTCACATGTTAGCAGCTGCTCATGTTTCTTAATGTTATATAAATGTTGACAATTGTTGTGTTCACAATTGTTTTGTTTTGTGAAAACCATGATACATTTTTTTTGACAGACAGAAAGTAAAACAAAAAAATTAATTAAAACTGTTGTAACATTATAAATGTCTTTACTGTCAAATTAATGAATCCTCTTTAAAGAAAAGCCTAAACTGACCCCCACATTTTTGGTATAACTGTTTAAACGGTCAAATCCAAAATGATTCATGACCAGAAATAAATTTTGGCTTCTCCCAAAAGACGATGTACAAGAAGCATCATTGTGTAAAAAAAATATTTCTTAGCTTTTATTTACATTTGTTTTCATTTACATCTCAACAACTTTAAGTCAGAATGTGTCAGGGGTATGAATAAATTCAGGCTTGACTGTATGTTGTCATATTAAAATATTCAAAATATGGAAGCAAGTTAAAATCTTTTATTAAATAAGGGCATATTCAGAGTTCATAGATGGAACTATTATTTGTGCCTTGAAAAATATTCTGAGATGCTGCTATCTTTCTGTAGGAAATCCCAGAATGTAATTTCTTTGTGATCAATACTATTTATTGTTTTCTCAGGTCAAGCAGACTGCGCAAGAACAGTGTGCAAAAATCTAATTAAATTCTAGCTTGCAGTGCAGCTCATGTGAACACACACAAATACACACACACGCACACACACCACTCATTCAGAAAGTCATGACTTTTTCATTTTGTTCCCAGTATTAGTTCTCCTCACAGATACACTTGCCTCAAAAACTATAATCTCATCAGACTACAAATGTTTCTTCCAAGAGGTCTCGTATGTAGTCCAGCAAACCTGTGTATGACATACTGTAACAATGGCAATTCCTAGACCTCTAGCTTGTTTATTCTATTGTAGCAATCACAAATGACTAATTCTTTTCAGTGAATCGGTCAGGGGTGTGTTTCAGAAAACCATCAATAGCCAACTATGGTCGCAAGTTCCGTCGTTACAAACATAGTTCATAGATTTTTGTTGTTTGCAAACTTGTACGCTTGCAACTACACCTCTAGTGCTGTAGTAAGAAGCATATACTGTAGTTCCTGGCTGTGTTCTATTTCCAGTTAGCCCAATAAGCCCCGTTCATTTAGAACATTCTAACATTTAAACTCAAATGATTTGTGAAAAAATAAAATAAATAAAACAAAACATTAAAGCCGTCTCTCTTACATGCAATTTGCTGTCAAAGTATTTTTTACAGTTCAGTTTTAGTGATTATATTGACAATTGCGTTCGCAGTGCAATTTGAAACATTTATGCCATTTTGGACGCAGCCATGACTCATGACGAAAGCTGTAGGTGACCTATTATTTAAAAGCGTAATTTGGCCCAATACCAATTCTACCCCTTAGGCCTTCCCCTCACCCTCGTTTTGTGCGTTCACGTGAAGGGGTAGGGGTGTCCCAATTCTCTTTAGCTTGAAGGCATAAGGCCGGGGGAATGGGGAATGGCTAGATACCCCTTAAAACAGAGATTTTTCAGGACCACAATCGAAACCAAGGGGTAAGAAAATACAAATTAGTATTTATTTGTCATATTTTTTACGCTAAATTTTGCTATCTATAATCCATAATAATAACTTCTGTATAGTAGTCCCGCAACATACTATTACTCGATGACTCTCGAATACCCTGTCAGAAAAGTTTAGTGGCTGGGAATGAGCCTTTTACAGTGTCTGGTATAATGTTAATGTCGCTTATGTGTGTTTACATGGATGATTATGGCCACGGTGCAAATGCACAGTACAGTTACAATATTATTACCACGTTATATCGTCATGATAACATGATATATTCCTTCAGTGATTTCCTGAAGTTAAATACCAAAAAATAACACAACTGGAATAACTACCGCAGTCGTGATCGTCGATCTCATATGAAGCAAGTGATTGCGATGACATATTACGTGTGCAGGTGTTGTAGTGCTGTCCCATTTTTTTAGGGGTAAACTTTGAAGCCCTTCCCATTCACACTCTGTTTCAAGGGCCAAGGGGTACAAAAATAGATTTGAGATTGGGCCTTTATGTTACGTCTCCAAAGCTTGTGAAAGCAAAAATATATAGCATACGATAATGATTTTAATTTATAGTGGGTGATTAATTAAGAAATGTATCTGTACTGTATATGTCATGGGCTTGTTGGTTTAAAACGTTTCTGCAGTGGTTTGAAATTGTCAGATTGTAAAAGTAGAATTTTTAATAAATAAATAAATAAACAATATCCTACTTAATAATAATAATAATAATAATAATAATAATAATAATAATAATAATAATAATAATATGTTTCTTTTTTTCTTTTCTAAAGTAGTCCTTTAGACACTTTAGAGTGTCATTATGGATGTTTTACGTTATAACTAATGTGGTTCAAGCGACAACAATACATCGAACAATGATAGTTCAGACACAAGTTACATCTTTGTTTGGGAAATGCACCCCAGTTAAGCAATACACAAACATCTACTTTTAAACTGGCCACTCTTGACAAGCATCATTTGCAGTCCACAATATCTCAAGAAACCACCATCGATGAGCGAGAGACTGTCAGCAGGTTGAATACATAACCAAAGCATGTAGAAAAATGATAATGTTCACCTTGGATCCATCTTTTTCCAATGCCATTAGGGAAGTTTAACAATGCTTATTGAAATCCTATTCTACCCACATCACCTGCCTTCAGAAGAAAACCATTTTTCTTCTTCGTACAGCATGGGAGTGTATGTGGACATGTCGGGGGAAACAGAGCTATTAACAATCATAAAAGAGAGTGTAATAAATCATTAAGACATATGTGACGTGTTTATGAAAATCACAGAAACATTCCCGAACGTTCTCCATAAAGGCTGATTTATGGAATCGTTCAGTGTTGTGTCTGCATTCTTTAGGATGCAGCCAGTAAGTGGAGTGGGATGTTAAGGATGAAAGCGTTCCAGCCCACGCCCCATAGCTTTCATTAATGAGTCTAATTAGGGTGCTGTTAATTTGCCATTTGTGCCCCTGGCCATGATCTAGTGCCTTCATTTGCATCCTGAAGGATATTTTTCTCCTCTGCCGGCTGACTGACCGGAATACCAAGAGGAAAGGACGGATAGATGAGAGGACGGCTCAAAAGAGATGGGAACAAAAGATGGCAAAATGAACCGAACGGAATGGAATAAAATATTTTCCCATGAGGACAGTTTGATCATCTGAAGGTTGCTCGTTTAAAGTCTCAGTTTCCTGAGTTTCCTTTTGTTTCCTGATTTTTTACATTTTTTATTTTTTACTTTAACCCTTGTGCACTGTTTACCCTTTACCAAATTTACCCTTTTCTTATGTTCCGGATGAAAACATCCACTGAATTAAACTGTAGTGAGAATGCATCAGATAAATATTTTTTGCATAAATTTGTTAAGCAACCTCAGTCCTGATCAAAACTACTCAAACTACAGTATTTTTTAACTCTTTAATTGCTAAGTACAAAAATGATGTCACTGATTTGGTGAAAAAAAACACACAAAATGACGTGTTTTCAATATTAAAAAATTATTTTGGACTCTATTTTTCACCTTTTATCACAGTCTTGGACATGTGAACGATTTCTTGAACATTGTTTTTTTTCTCCCTAATTTACTGTTGGTGGCTGCTTTTGCCCCATTGACTTCCATTATAACCATATTTGATGGTTCATAAATACAGTCTTTGTTTTTATTTACTCCATGTAGTTCTAAGAGCTGAGATGCATATTTTGATTTTCTCAGACACATCAATTTAAGTGCGCAAAGGTCACTCACACACCCAGAGACACATACACACACTTTAGTTTGCTGCTATACTCCACATAAAATCCAGAAACTACGCTTTTTTTTGCCACAGGCTTATCTAAAGGGTTAATGGTGCCAACTGATAATCAACAGTAAAAATGACTAATTTTACCTCTGCCCAACAGGGAAAACCACTAACAATCAAAAATGCATGATTATATGGTGTCATGGTTTTGCAATTAAAAAAATGTTGTTATAATGGAAGTCAATGGGGCAAAAACAGCCACCAACAGTAAATTAGGGAGATTAAAATCCATCAAAAACAATGATTCAAAGGCAATGTTGTTTCACAGGTCCAAGAATCTGCTAGGAATCTCTAAAAGAGTTAAATATCTGTGCAACTATTAAAAAAGTCATGTTTCAGTCACAAATATGGGATTTTATGTACAAATATAAATGGATGTTTTTTTAGCATTTGTTAGTTACCAGGAGTGTCTTATATGACAATGGGTGTGAAAGTCACATGCTCTTCCTACGTGCGTTGAAGTAAACCTACTGTAAGTGATACATTTGACTAATTATTGGGTATCGTTGAAGAAGGAATTAACAAATGAAGGAATAAACAATACTTCACAAATGGCCAAATAAATGAGCAGATCGTTTGGTGAAAATGTGCCACCACAATCATAGACATACTGGGCAGGAATCTATTCTGGACGAGATTAGATTTCTTAGAGCGTGTCTGAGTGAGATGAGAAAAGGCAATTTGATCTGTAATTCTTATGGAGAAAATGCAGACATTTCAGTGTTTGCTATGTCTGTCTGTCGTTCTGTTAATCTATCATTCTGTCTGGCGCTATCTGTTGTTTTATCTGTTGCTTTACTCTAGTATGATTATTGTTCTACCTGTCTGTCTGTCTGTCTATTGTTCTAGCATAGATGTCTGACTTTTATTTTACTGTCTTTGTCTTTCTGTCTGCCATTGTTGGTTTACTCTAGTGTGATTGTTGTTCTACCTGTCTGTCTGTCTGTCTATCTATTGTTCTAGCATAGATGTCTGACTTTTATTCTACTGTCTTTGTCTGTCTGTCTGTCATTGTTGCTTTACTCTAGTATGATTATTGTTCTACCTGTCTGTCTTCCTGTCTGTCTATTGTTCTAGCATAGATGTCTGACTGTTATTTTACTGTCTTTGTCTGTCTATCTGTCATTGTAGTATGGATGCTTATCTGACCTATGTCTATGTCTTTGTCAGGTGTTTTCAAACTTTTCAACACGCGACCCTCAAAATAACAATTCCAGTGTCTCGCAACCCCCACTATCCTTGGAGGTGCTTATAAACATTGCACACAACAGTGCTCACACAGCAATAGGAACTATATAAACAAGCTTATTGAGAACACAAAAAAGTGCAACAGTCTACAACCCTATAATTTTTTATAGCATTATTAATTTGTTTCATTTAATATTAACCTCGTTTAATGAGAATGGAGGGCACAATGTTTACAGCACAAGACTGTTCTTGGTTTAATTCTGGAGACCGCCACTTGGAGATCGTCCTCTCTGTTCAGTCGTGGCCTTTATTTTTAATGTATGTGAGTGCCGTAAAGGTGTCTAAGTTTAACATTGTGCCGTAAAATCAATCTGCTGCAACTAACACTGTTGCTGTGTCATTAATCTAGCGTAATCACCCCAGGGGTCGCAATAGAACGGAAGAGGAATAGAAAGGCTGATGGTTTTTTATTTGCATGTTATTTTTTTATGTAACTAAATACTATTTTTATCTTTTGTAGGTTACGGATAAAATATGGTCATTTAATCATTCATTAATTTTCTTTTTGGCTCAGTCCCTTTATTAATCTGGGGTTGCCACAGTGGAATGAACAACTAACTTAACTAGCATGTGTTTTACGCAGTGGATGCCCTTCCAGCTACAACCCAACTCTGGGAAACATCCATACCCTACAGGCAATTTAGCTCACCCAATTCACCCGTACCGCATGTCTTTGGACTTGCGTGGGAAACCGGAGCACCCGGAGGAAACTCACGCGAACACAGGGAGAACATGCAACCCGAACCAGTGACCTTCTTGCTTTGAGGCGATCATGCTACTCAATGCGCCACCGTGACACCCGATGGTAATTTTAATAGTTTAATATCATAAAGGTATAAGATATTTTTGGAAATCACCAACCAACCCCAACAATTTTGCAGAAATTATTTTTTGCAGTGTCTGCATGTCGTTTGTATTATAATTAGGATATATCTGTTTATTATTCTGTCAGTTATTATATCTGTTTAGTGTTCTACCATGGCTGTCTTTATTTGACATTCTGTTGTTCATTCTATGGATGTTTGTTTTTCATTTCTTTATTGAAACGCCAAGTTTTTGTAGTTTTTGTAATGTTCTGTTTGTTGTTTTAGCATTCCTGTCTGTTTGCTCTGTCAGTATCTATTGGTACTTTTCCACTACATGATATGGCATGGCTTTGTTTGGTACAGCTCAGTTTTTGTGGGCTTTCCCACTGCACTCCGTATCTAATACCTGGTACATTTTTAGTACCATTTTTAGTAGCACTCATTATATTTCAAGCCGTACCATTATGAAATTGTGACATACTGTATACACACTGATGATCACTGATTGGTTTGAAATTGGTTTAGGATTGTCACTGCCAGTGTCATGAGTAGGGCCAGACGGAATCTGCGGAAATGTTTTGCTATTTCTGCTATATTTTGTTAAAAATATACAAGATTTATGCAGAATGATTTTGGGATTATCACACCTAATATCTTAATATATAAAATAAAAAGTAATACCTTTTTAATTTGTATTTAATGTTTACAATGCGAATCCAACTAAATCCACTTTATTTGGTAAACAAAGCAAGCCTCTCATATAAAATGTCTACTAAAAGAAAAAATATTACTTTACAAACTGTATTGCAAATAAATAATATGAACATTTTCATATTAGACAATAGTATTACTGAAATTAATTTAAAAACTGAATAAATATATATTTAGACACATTTACACAAGTAAATAAACAGAATCAACGATGGGCTAAAAATCTGCGGATTTCTGCGCGCGCAAATTCTGTGTGGGCCTAGTCATGAGACACCGCACTCATTATATTTAAGTAGTGAGAAGCAACCACTGCTGTATCATTGGTTTGCATGATTATTTTTATACCACTGCAAGAAAAAGGCACCTGGAATGGCAACATGGTGGTCAGTAGAAACTGTCTAGACCAGTGATGGGCAAACTTGATCCTGGGCAGCCGGTGTCCTGCATAGTTTTGCTCCTAGTGATCCTTGCTTTCTAGTGATCTTGAAGACACTGATTAGTGTGTTCTTGTGTGTTTGATTAGTGTTGGAGCAAAACTCAAATCAAGTCAAGAGGATCAAGTTTGACCATCCTTGGTTTAGGCACCTTTTTTGGATTGATAGTCACGAATCAGTACTGACAGTAGAGCCGGCAACTATAGCGATAATCCCACCCACTTCAATTAAACTGCAGTGGACATGCAAATTGAGCCAATCAAAATCAAACTGAAGTGAGCCAAGCCATGCCAATCCCTACCATACCGCACTCTACCACAGAGTGGAATTCTGTCTGTCATTTGAGGCCGGATGGTTTTCTGTCTGTTGGTCTAGTGTGGATGACTGGCTGCAGTTCTTGTTTGTTTCTCTCATTCTGTCAGTATCTATTATTCTGTCTGTCATTTTAGTCTGCTTCATTTTTTGTCTGTTGTTCAAGTGTGAATGACTCTCTGTTGCTCTCTTCTGCTTTCCTATATCATTTTGTCAGCATCTATTATTTGGTCTGTCATTTGAATGTGGCTGATTTTCTGTCTGTTTTTGTACTGATATGATACGTTCCTTTCAAAGCTCTAATACTGTAGGTATATTTGAGACGCTAATACCTGCCATACGAGCTTTAAAAAGATATACTTTTTTACATTTTGTACCTTACAGTACCACCCCGGTGATGACAGCTATGCAACTTTCCTTTGTTCTGAGAGTGCACTGTTCTTATCTGTCTGTCATTTGACTGTGGATGGTTTTCTGTCTGTCTATCTAGTATGAATGACTGTGTATGTTTTGCATGCTTTACCTATCTGACATCAGCGTATTTGTTGTGTAAACAGCAGTACGCCGTGAGTCCACCTTGAGCAGATCTGTATTTGTGGTTTGTTTTGGCAGGGCTTTTGTTAAATGTCAGAGCCGTGTGTGGTGCATTGGATCAGCTGTCAGCTAGAAGGGTCTAAATATAAAGCTGCATTATTCGCCTGAGTTTGGGGGCTGTTCCTTTGCTCTCGTCTGGAGTCACTGAAGACTGAGGCCTCTTTGTGAACCACCATTTACACCCGTCACCACTGGGAATAGAGGGACACATGCCATTTCGAAACCCCGCTGTCCATCATTGACAGAGAAATCTCATGCAGACAGAAGGTTTGAATGTAAGTGTGTGTAAGTCGGGAGACAGGAACTCAGTGTGTGCGCAAACTGTGGTGTGTGACCTATATTGGCCATAAAAGACTCAGCCAGGGGTCGGCGTGAATCTTTCTCTTGTCCCGACGAGGTTGGTCTGTGAATTCAGGGCATTGGTCATCTCTCAGCGGGACATCATGTCCTCTGTCTCTGCCCGGGCCTTTCAAGCCCCAATCTCTTTATCTGACGCTTTGTGGGGAGGCAAGCTTTTTGCGCAGAGAAATACATTTCTGCCAAACAATAGCAGATAGGCCATGGAGAAGAGTGGGTGGAAGTACAGCTATCTCCTGTCGAGCGAATCTGTGTGAGGCTAACATTGTGTCCGTGTGTGTTCATTATCTGTGTGCGCATGAAAAGAAAACACGAGCATTCAAACCACTTCCAGAATTGAACAGATAAATGCGTTTCAGGCGTACCAGTGGGCTGGATGTAGGTCTTTAGGTTGAAAATAGAGATCGAGTGAGAAGTACACATCTGTTGGGTGTAGTTTTGTGCTCTGGTCGGGTAAATAAATAAATCAAACCTGTTTTTTGGGGCCTTGAACAATGTTTCAAAAAATGTTTTCGGAAGAAGGCACTCATCAAAGACTATAGAATACACAAGACATGTCACTCGTATAGTTTTGAATGGGGAAAAGTGCAACGGTCAATATGGCGAATGAAGACTCGTCTACTAGTACAGGAGCCAATTATCGATCGCTATAGACGAATTACCAATCTGCATCACATATGACGTCACACGGGTGCCCTGGTAAAAAAAAAAAAACAGTTGCAATAGCAAACATGTCGTTTTGCGCAGTAGGATGCTAAGTTCGAAAGTCCAAAAATAGAAAACTTAACTTTTACCGTACACCACACTGCTTTTAATGCCAACCACAGATGTCTTTGGCTAAAAGGGAGCTGAATGGAGGGAAGACCTAATTAAAAATGCTCGACTCTGCAGAAGTTCTCATTTCATATCAGATAAGTTCAATGCTGAATCATACACATTTCTCGTTTTTGATTGCAGCAATGATTTCAGCAAAAATATGGTGAATTAAACTGCGGACACTGAATGCTTAGAATGACATGTAAAATTGTAAGTTGCTTACTTTAACGTAAATTTTGCTGAATAACTAGGCTTATCACTGGGTGACAAGCTGTTCTAATACTCTGAAAGCATTATGTAAATAATATGTATAATATATAATCTATATTACTTATTTCTAAGACAGCAACAAACTCTGTACCACATCAGATGTCATTCCCTTGCTGTAAATGCTAGCGCTCCAGTTTTTTTTTTTTTTTTTTTTTACTGCAACCTCGCTGCGCACGCATCCTCAATGTTTACAAACTGGTTTCTCTGGGGAGAAGCTTAGATCAGGTGTGTGCTTTTACGACAGTTTGATGGTCAACAAACCAGTGAATACTTGCTTCACAGACACAAGAAATATATCCAAATAAAGCTTGACATCTGTACTGTTAAATGAACCAAGTGCACTTGATAACAAAAGTTTTTTTTTTTTTTTTTTTTTTCTGTTAAACGCACGTCACATGACAGCAATTACTCAAACGCTCACAAACTTGTAAACAAAGAGTCACTTTCATTTCTGGAGTAGATTTCATTTCTGGAGGAACTTTGCACTTATGCTTGTTACTTGTGATGCATTTATTTGACCAAACATACATTACAAAATAGTAACATTATGATTTTTTTGCCTCATTACAGTTTAACATCAACTGATCCTTCATAAGTTTGCTGACTTGACCTATATAAAAACTATAGTAATTTATAGTAAATACTATAGTGTTTTTGAACCATACTATATTAAATTAATATAAACACATTGCCCAATGCTGTAAGATGATAATAAAATAAACATACGTTTTTTACAACTAAACTCTAAAATTCACCACGATTTACTGTAGTGAAAACTAAAGTATACTACAGTGTTTACAACAGTTATCAGTTAGCTTTGCTGTAGTATGCTGTAGCATTTATTAACAAAGTGTTGCATTACTATAGTATACAGTATTATACATTTTACTTTAGGATAATTTAACAACAACATTTGTTCATTCATTTGCCTTCGGCTTAGTCCCTTTATTCATCAAGGGTCACCACAGCGGAATGAACCACCAACATATCCAGCTTATGTTTTACGCAGTGGATGCCCTCCCAGCTGCATCCCAGTACTGGGAAACATCAATACACACATTCACACACATACACTACGGCCAATTTAGTTTATTTAACCAATTTAGTTTATTCACCTATAGTGCATGTCTCTGGACTGTGGGTAAAACCACACAAACACGGGGAGTACGTGCAAACTTCACACAGAAATGCCAACTGACCCAGCCGGTACTCGAACATGCAATGTTCTTGCTGTGAGGCAACAATGCTAACCACTGAGCCACCGTGTTGTCCTCTAAAAACAGTATAACTACTATATATTTCTATAGATTTTTTTTTACGTGGCGAAGTAACATTAGTCCTTACTATAGTTATCAAAACAGATGTGCTGCTTAATTTTTGTGGCAACTTCAACACATTTTTTCAGGGATTTTTGATGGATTGAAAATTTGAAACAACATTTATTTAATTAGATTTTTTTGATTAATTTACTGTGAAAAAAGGATTATTTTATTTCTAAATAAATACATAAATGTACATGAACTTACAAGTACAGAAACTTACAAGCAAACATAGAAACATAAACATACTGAACAAACAAACAAGCATACAGAGATACAAAATGCAATCATGCCTGCATACATAAAATAAAATCAGACTGACCTTCACGTTTTGGAAAGCTAATATGCATGTCAGATACACATTTTCATTTTTTTTCTTGTGACTTTTTACCTCTCATATTTTTTCATATCAGGAACGTTTACTGTGGCTCTACATTCATTAATGAAGTCTGCAAAATATATCCAAGCGTAATTCAGATACAGTATGAGATGACTTATTTTACCCTTGTATTTCTCAGGCATCCAAAAAATGTATTTAAATTAAGTGATGGGCTTCTGAGGAAGTGCTCCTAACTTGCTTGAAATTAACTTACGAATGAAAAAAAAAAAAAAAAAAACGGCGAAGGAAACATCTAAAACTAAAAGAAACTCAGTGCCAGGTGGTTATGGAACACAGTAACCTCGTATTAAAAGAACATCAGTGTCTTACCAGCAACCCACAAATCAAACATAAATACCGAGCAGACTGTCACCAAAAAATGTCAGTAATTCAAAACGTCAGTGCAGCGCACAGAAATTATATGAAATGGGAACCTGCAAAAAAAGAACATTATTAGGTAGAGCATGTGCTTATGAATTACAGACTTTTTCTCGGTCAGGGTTTGCTTCTGGCTAGTAATTCTGAGAATGCATAGACTCAGCAACCACAGAACCTCTGTGATCTGTGGGCAGTGGGAACTTTCTTCTGGAAAAATACAGTACAACTTTTCACAGTTTCAAACTTCCCCACTTTTCTCCACTGAGTGAAAGTGACACACTGGCTCAGCTCCAAAACCTATGAGTAACTTTGGCCTACATAGACAGAGTTCTAAACCAGCATCCGAGCTAAACATCAACATAAGTGACTGATCTGGAACACTTCGAAAGCAGCAACTCTGTCCATGAAGATCACAAGGGATTTCAATACATTTTGGCCTTAGCATGTCAGCTAACAATGCTAATAAGCGTCTAAATACAAAACAACCACAAGCATTTAGCATACCAGCAGCAGCTGAGTATACTGTACCAGCAGCCTCAGTACCGAGAAATGTAATGGCTGTTATAGTAATGTGGTAATTTGATTGATTAGCTTTGAGAAATTAATGCCTTTTAATGGACCCCTCCTAGACCTACATTACCTTTCGTATAGTAGATTGGTGGCAAACATGCCAACAACTCTGTGTAGTCTAAAGAATTCCTGTATAACCCTAAATATGGATACATTCAGCCATAAACAACTTACATGTCTCTTATTTAAAAGAGCATGGATGTATTTAAGAGTATGAGTGCAAATGTAAAACAGATTTTTTACAAGAGTTCAATAAATAATGAGTTATTCGTTCATTTTCCTTCGGCTCAGGGGTCGCCACAGTGGAATGAACTGCTAACTTATCCAGCATATGTTTTATACAGCGGATACACTTCCAACTGCAACCCAGTACTGGGAAACACTCATACACTCTCACATTTACATTCATACACTACGGCCAATTTCAACCCAGGCTCATTCTGAGAACGTAGTCCCGAGTACGTTTCTGGAGGCCGCGGAATACATCCCGTCAGGTACGTCTTTCTGCACTTTTTGCTTTGGCAAGTCCACGAGAGGCCGCTGCAGATGCTTCTTGAGATCTCAAGTGTCTCTCGTGAGCGCCGTTCGCGCCTGACGTTCTCGCGTAAACCCGCCAGAGGCCGCTGTCGGCCGACCATTTTTGGCTGCCTGAACGACTGACTGAGCAACCGATCGGACTGAAACTGGTTGCAACGGTAAAGTCGTCCACACGAGGCGGTCGGCCGGTGAGCGCGAGAAGAAAAGGCATCACACCGCCCCGTAGCATTCGTTTAAAAAAAATGAAACGCAGCCATACGTACCTCTGACCACGTAATGTGCGGCCTCCAGAAACGTACTCGGGACTACGTTTTCACAATGAGCCTGTGTTGGCCAATTTAGTTCATCCAATTCCCCTATAGCACATCTCTTTGGACTGTTGGGGAAACCGGAGCACCCAAAGGAAACCCACGTGAACATGGGGAGAACATGCAAACTCCACACAGAAATGCCAACTGACCCAGCTGAGGCTCGAACCAGCAACCTTCTTGCTGTGAGGCGACAGTGCTTACCATTGAGCCACCGTGTCTGCCCAATGATGAGTTGATATTGTTATATTTTAGGCATATTGTTTTCTGTTTTAATATTTTTTGGCTGCAAAAATATTGCAAATAAACATCATGTTACCTACTGTATAAGGCTGAGCAAGTCGATATATGAAGGCTTTTTATGCTATTTCTGCGCAAAATTTAGTTAAAAAAAAGAAACTCGTATTTAGGCAGAAATTTTTAAAGAGTGTAGAAGCTGAAAACCTAACACCTAAGATTAAAACAGGTATTGTCCTTTTTATTTAAGGTTTACAATGCAAATCCAGTTAGTACCACTTGTTTGTTAAACAGATCTACAGCAGGTCTCATATTGTATACACTAAAAGACACAAAATATATTTTTTATAAACTGTAACAGAAATCTGCTAAACCTTTGCATATTAATGAGATGCTTTCTAGAAAGAATGACATAATGGATTTAGGCCTTTCTGTGCTTTTCAGCATTCATAATCTCTTCATTCGAGAGAGTACTGCCAACATCACTGGCAGAAATGCAGCCTCAAACCAGGACAGAGCCTCCAGAATGTTTCACTGAATGCTGCATAGTTGGTTACCAGCTAGACTGACAATAGATGAGCCCTAGCCAGCAAAATCTTAACTTGGCCAGCTTAGAAATTCCTGCTGGCGTAAGCAAGTCTTTTCAGCAGGGATGCTCTATCATAATCATAAACATAAGTTTAAGAACAGAGCCTTACAAGCTGTTTGAACGCAGTTCATTGATTTGGAACAGATCCACTGTCCTCATTTCCACTAAGTTGCAGCACCCAGGTATAATTTCCACACCTATACTCTACTCTATTACATGCTTTGGCCGTATTGTAAATCTTTACAGCCATGACAATAAAGCTTTGTTGACTCGTGGAGAGGGAGAGAGAAATGCTTTGTGATGGGTTTGCTATGTGGTCTCTGGTTTGTGTGTTTCTCTTGGCAGCAGGGCTCGTTATCCGTGCGGCTGCATTGATCTTTCCCCGCTGGCTGGCCTTACCGCAGCACCTTCACGGCCCATGGCCAAAGCCATTAGCACAAACATAAAGCCCACAGACACACATTCTCCTCACACATACACATAAACCCCTATAGATTGTCATAGACTCTGGTGGTATGATCTCTTGTCTTGAGTTGCAGCTTCTACTCCTGTAGTTCAGAACCTCTGATTTGGACAGGAATGTTCTGTCTGATGTTGTATTCGTAAAATAACGATAATTTCCTTATTAGAAATATATAAGAAAGATATAATATAATTGGTTAAAGCCATTTCACAGAAAGGTTTTTTTGTGAACACAAGATTTTTTTGTGGCATATACTGTAAGCATAAGTTCATACAAGCCAATTATATTTTAGAACCCTGGGTTGTCTTGGTGGAAAACAGCATATATCATTTGTTCAGTCAGGAAGGCTCTCAAAGTGTACGTCCGTGACTCTTATGCGACCTCCAGTGGACAGTAGCAGACTCCGAAATGAGACGCAGATTTAAAGTTCCACGAGGTGATTATTAATTAGCAAATAAAATAAATATTAGGAACTAAACATTAGTTGAGCAGGTTAAATTGTAACCTTTTTTCATAACAACATGCTTATAAGCAATTGGTAATAAGCAATTTGGCTGTTTGCACCAAACGAACCACGACAGAAATTTAAATAAAGCCATTTAGAAGTACAGAATAGTGCACTTACTGCACTTCAATGCAACGATAAGGTTTGTAATCTAATTAATACATAAACCATCTCATAATTATTAAATACAAAGCATATTACTGTTTATTTGTTACTGAATTACTGATATTTGTTGACTTGCATTATTTCGCAGTTTTAAAGTTCAATTTTAAACAGTTTATTTTAATTTTAAGATCTGAGGTAAACTGTCTGCTGCTGCTTTCAGCTGCTTTTGTCCTAATCAATCTGGCAACTTGCCCTTGTATGTGCTTTTAACCATGCGTGCAATACCTAGTTCAACCACTGGATGTCAAAACTACTGGCACTATACAAAATGAGTCGTTCATGTTGTCCCAACACAAATCTATTAAGTTAAATTAATCCATATTGCAAATTTAAGTGGATTAAACATAAAACACTTACAGTGAGTTGTCCCCCCCAAAACCTTTTTGTGTTGTTTCAACTTTCTTTTTAAATTATGTAGTTTGAACAAGCAGTAAAAGTAATTATTTGGGTGTACTGCACCTTTAAGTTCATCAATTCGATCAACTTTATTTCATCTTTCATCTTTTTTAATAAATACAGAGTAGAGATGCGCGATTGGTGGTTACAGCCGCGGACTCCACGGATAAACCGTGGATCGGGCGGATGACGTGACGAAAAATAATATTTTTTAAATTCGGGCGGGTGCCGGGCGGTTGTACCAAAAAATTGTACACTACAGTGCATTTCATTTACGCTATTTATTTATTTTTGTCCCAGTGCGCCGATCGGAGACGGAGTTCACTGCTGATATTCTGAGAGCTTTATAGGGTGCTTCTAATTTCTTATTTGTGCATTCTCGTTTCCTTTCCTTGCTTTCTTTCCTCATGTCTTAGCTCTACCTCTCCGGGACGCGAGGAAAGGATGCAAGGAAAAGACTCGAGGACCGAGGAATCGAATCAAGTGAAAAGACGTCCTCGTATCGTTTAGTGTCATTTCAAAGCATCATCAATTAATGCTGGATTTGGCTTGCACGTTTAGATTAACTACATGTCTATATTAAAGTCATTCTCTATTCTCTAATAATCAATAAAGAAACATTCATCTAATAATAAAAAGGAATAAGTTATTCAAATAAAGAGCCAAATCAGCAGATGGCGGGCGGGTGCGGTCTTAAAAATTGGTCAAAAATGTTGGTGCGGATGGATGGCGGACGGATGATGAGTTTTGTGATGCGGTTGCGGATGAAATAAAAGCCCATCCGCGCATCTCTAATACAGAGCCATTAATCAATTTTTAATCACATATATTTTATTCAACCATTTTTTTCCCTTTGTTTTTTCTCTCTTGTGATGCTCCATTAACTTGTTTTATTTAAAATTATGATTTATAAATAAAATAAAGACACATTAACCATCTTTGTTTTTGTTTGATTTGTTTTGCTATGTAAAATTTTTTAATTTTTGGTTTTATTTATTTTTTGCTTGTTTTATTTACCAAATTTCATTAACTTTGCATTTGTTTTTTTTTTTTTTTTAGTTTTGTCACATAAAAGATCACAAACCTGTTTTTTTTTTAAGGTAACACTTTACAATAACAGTACATGAATGTGTTAATAAATAAACTAAACATTACTTTATTATGAACTAATGATGAGTTAATGAATATTCACAGCCACAGTCATATTACCCTACATCCCAATACCGGTTACTCTCTGAAACTAAGTTGGACTGAGCCTGGTCAGTACCTGGATGGGAGACCACATGGGAAAGCTAGGTTGCTGTTAGAAGTGGTGTTAGTGACGCCAGCAGGGGCCTCTCAACCTGTGGTCTGTGTGAGTCCTAATGCCCCAGTAAAAGTGAAGGGGACGCTATACTGTCAGTGGTCCTGACTCTCTGTGGTCATTAAAAATCCCATGCCTACTCTTGTAAAGCGTAGGGGTGTAACCCCGGTTTCCCGGCCAAATTCTCTCTTGGCCCTTATCCATCATGGCCTCCCTATCAACCAAATTGGTTCTATCACTGTCTCTACACTCCACCTATAGAGGGGTGTGTGGTGAGCGCACTGGCACTGTTGTTCTGTGGCTGCCGTCGCATCATCCAAGTGGATGCTTCACACTGGTGTTGTGATTTATGAAGGGTTTTGGTTGTATGGTCATACACGATAAATGCACTATATAAATACACATTACATAATGAATGCGCTTATCATGAGCTGACTTTAACGACAACACAAGACACATGAGTTCATGTGTGAACAACGGCTACTTTAATTACTTGTTAGTACATGCTTGTTTGTTATGTGATGTATTAAATACCATGTTAGTTTATGCTTAATTTAACCATCATGAACTGAATGATATGTTAATATTTACTTATATCATGACTTTACTTGAAGAGGCACACCATTAACCCCTTCGTAACTACTCATAAACTCCTTATGCGTGTCCATCTAGTGCGTTTACACTGAATAACAATAGAAAGGTGTTCTGTCAACATTAACATGAATAGTTTAAACAAGTTCATGAGTAGTTAAGAATGAGTTAATGATAATGTGCCCCTCCAAGTAAAGTCATGATTGTCACGATCACCAGCGATCTACAGCCAGAGATCGCTGGTTGACACACACACTTTCCGTGAACTACAGATTTGTTTAAGCACTACAATTCCAGTCATGCAGCACACATACACTCCTGCTCCACATCACCACTGATTGCACACACACCACCAGAGGACTGTCAAAGACTAATTACACTCACTACATAAGCAGCACATTCACTCACAGTCGTCGCGGAGTAATGTTTATCTGTAAGTGACATACAACGCATTTCCTTTGTTCCTGTTTTTCCGTGTTTCGACCCTAGCCTTGCGATTCGTTTATTCTTGCCTGCTGCAAGCCTTTTGACCTTCCACTTGTTTATAGACCACGATTTTGCTTACCCTGTATACATCTGTTTGCCCCTGATGACCACTGCTGTACTGACTTTACATTAAAATCTGCAATTGGATCCTCACCACCGTTGTCAGTGTCACCATCGCGTTACAATGATATAATTAATTACAGCTCATGTTGGTTACATTTAGCTTAAACTTAAATGCTAATTAATACATTAACTATCAACATGGGTCACACTTTATTTTGATGGTCCGTTTGTTGAATTTAAGTTACATTGCAACTACTTCTTATTAGATTATAAGTAGACTGTTAGGTTGGGGTTAGGGGTAGGGTTAGTGTAAGTTGACATGTACTTGCAAAGTTTCTTATAGTCAGTTAAATGTCTGTTGAATGTCAGTATCAGCAGATATTAAGCAGACAGTCTACTAATACTCAAATGGACCATCGAAATAAAGTGTTACCACAACATGTACCAACAAGTAATTAAGACAGCCATTGTTCACACATGAACTCTTGTATGGAGTCAAATAAGTCTCATTAATAATTCACGCGTATGACGCGA
>CAIGQQ010000001.1:14653224-14676853 GCA_903798035.1 Danio albolineatus
TCGCGTCATACGCGTGAATTATTAATGAGACTTATTTGACTCCATACTCTTGTGACTCATGTTGTAGGTAAAGTTATTTCATAATTAGCGCATGCCTAAACTCATCATTAATTCATAACAAAGTAATGTTTAGTTTACATATTAATACATCATTATTCATGTACTGTTATTGTAAAGTGTTAACGTTTTGTATTATTTAAATATGTAAAGGTTTAAAGACTTTTCATTTTCTTGTTTTTATTTTTTGTATGAACTTACACTAACAACCGGAATACAGCATCTATCGCGTACTGTAATTGATATTTAAAATAAACTGGTAAAACTCAGATACACGCCACTTATGTGGCTCGGGAAGCAAATCCCAGCAAAAGGGCCTGTGTGTGGATTAGATGAAATAGGGATGAGCACTTGAATGATGAGAGGCACGGCGAGAGAGAGAGAAAGAGTAGAGAACAGGCCCACTGTGTGTTCATAAAGCTCCTTGTAATCCTTACAGATGGATTGGCCTGTTCTGCTCAGGAGGACGGATAAAAGGAATTCAGATCTGGCATCTTCTCTCTACTCCATTACCCTTTCCATAGATTTCAGGTCAAAGTTCACACCCTGTACGAGCGGCACACTAGTTGGCTCGTGCTGGAATCCGTCACACACCGAACATCTTTTCACCGATGAGCCAGACTTGAGGCTCACGAGTGAAGAAAGGTTTGACATTATTTGGGATTACTTCTAAAGGAGCAATTGAAAGATAGAAAGGAAAGGAGCGAGCGTTGAGTGAAATGAGGAGAAGGCAGAAGGAGGGAGGGAAGGAACAGATAAACGTCTTGAAGGAGCATTGTTGATGGGTTTCACGTCTGTGTTTGTCAGCAGTAAGGGAGTTTAGTGGACCTGCCCTTGGATGGGCTTATCTGGTATTAGCAGGTCTACTGGCCCATTGTCCCTGCTCAGAGACTCATGGGATGTCCAGCTCAGCCAGCCAAAGCGCATAACCTCCATGCTTTTCTGCTTTATGTGGATGGAGGGTCATTGGACTTTCTTATCGTTGCTCCATGCGTCCAGCTCTTAGCAAGGAAAAAAACAACACATGAATCATAAATCACAGAGCAATATTTCTTAGAATAAATGATATGGAATGTATGTTTGTACAGTAAGTACAGTTCCTGAATAATTCTCACATAAAATATTTTCCTTTTAAATTTTTAAAAAATGTATTTATTTATTTTTAAACGTTACAGGCCTCGAAATTGAAAAGGAATACTTTAGCACTGTAAAAGATTTCCATTTTCCACAGTTTGCACACCAAGCAATGATTTCTCACTAGATAAATGTGTGAGATGGGTAAAATGACATTACCACACAAAAAAATGGCTAGATAATGAACTGAAAATACTGGAGTATTCTTTTAAATGTGTCTATTCAAATATTTTTAATTTCCTCCCCATTTATTTGTGCTTTTGAATTGCATTATAGGGCCTTGATCTTTCTTCCAACAACTTTTAACCTTGAAAACTTTGTAAAAGTGACTTTTATTAACATTTTTTATGCTTAAAGATATATTGTCAGGGTTGGTGTTATATATTACGGTACAAAAACCTTGCAGTGCCATTTTCTGTTATTTTCCATTGACTTCTCTATAGAATATTTCTTATACATTATATTATTTGATTTCAAGCTATTAAAATGTCAAACTGTAGAGTTGAATTTTCAACAACAAAAGCATTTCACAACTGTACATAAATTGAATCGCTTGTAAATCAGACTTAATTAACAGATATTTTTTACATTGTACCATAAGAATGTGTTAATTATTTATGTATTAAGTAATGTAATTTCTAAAGTGGGTATAATGCAGATGTGTTTCTTCCTTAATATGCCATATATTTAACTGAGTGGAATTTCATTTTTTATCCAACGGGAATTGATTAGAACATTGATTTGTTGTAGTTGCTATTGGTAGATTTAATTTGATTGACAGGTTGCCTTGCCCTTGCTCCAGCAAAGCTGTTGTAAGAGAAGTGATGTCATTGAAGAGGGAGTAGAAGTTGTTTTTCCTTAAGATTATTAGGGCACATGAATTGAAAAATTACGTGCACTGATAAATTATTTATAATACTTCATATTCCATGACAATAAGACCCGTCCGTTTTCAGAGCAATAGAAAAGAACGTTCTTTGTAAGTAGTTCTAGGAATGTATTCTAAAAGAAATGTTTGTGTCTGGCCTCAGGTTTCTTTGTAGAAGTAGCACAATAAAAAAACGAAGGGAAGAAAAAACACACAAGGCAATTTTCCAGGAGCAAGAATGAGAGAATGGAATGAACGAATCATCCAAGGTTGTTTTTTTTCCCCCTTTTTAAGTCTTAGTTTGGAGGTCTGGCACCTCTGCCTGAAGCTTTAACAGAACTGCCAAGCTTTCTGATTTAGTTCCTAAAAATGACAGTTACAAAATTACACCTTTTATGACTTCCAAGGCACTTCTTTCAGCCAATTAATAACTCGGACACTACATACAGTTATATGAAAGAAAATAGCAGTACCTTAAAAAGGTGCAGATATTTTTAAATAGATTATTTCCATATTTATAATACAGTGGAAACATTCAATTCTTAAGTATTCTTCAAAGTATTAAGATACTTTATGAATTATATGTGTATTTTTTACAGGAGGCAAATACAATGAAAATGAATCTGTTTCAAGAATTAATTTCTCAATAAGATTAAGCATTTTTACACTACAATTCTAATGACTAAACTACTAATAACTGCATCTAATCTGCACTGTATTGACTCAAAATACTTTTGGCTCTTTGGAACAAGTATTTCAATCTGCAGCTGACTGCATCTCACAGTTGCTTTGAATTTTGGGTTTTGCTTCAGAAACCCAAATCTGTTTTTTTTTTTTTAAATGTCACTTAGCTTGAGGTCAAGGGATTGAGCTGGTCGTTATTTTACTTCCGTGCCTTTTTACTTGGATTATTTGCGCTACTGTCATGTTGAAACCCTCATTTAATTTCACTCATTAAGATAATTCTGAGTGAGCTTTTACAAGTATGTTGATTTGTTGGTACAGTAAGTATAAACACTGTGCTGCTTTTCGCATTTGGCACTGATCCTGTCACACCTAGTTCACACTTAGCTGATGATTGATTATAAAGCGTGTTTGGCATGCTGTCCCAGGAGAAAGCCCTGAGCTCATGAAATCCTTGAGCCCCGGGCTCCCTCCCGTTTTAGGGCGAGAGTGGAGTTTGAGCTCAGGTAAATCTCGAAACTCCCCTGCTGTAGTAGCTAATGAACAGATAGTGATTGCGTTTAAGAATTAACTACTTACTAGGAGCACGTCTCTGTCATGAAACACAGGGAGACCCAAATGCGAGAGTAAAGTAAAAAGAAGTTTAATGTCAGAATGTAATCCAACAAGGCTCAATATAACAGAGTTCGTGAATGAGGCGGTGGAGAATGCCAGAGGTATCTTCTCGTGGAGACGATGCAGCTAAACAGCTGACGGAAACTTCAGACAGCAGAGCAGGAAGTAACAGTCACAGACGAAACTCATAGTGGACCACATGAGGCACAGTTCAGGAAGCAGGTAATAGCCACAGAAGATAACATCCACAAGGAAAGAGGTTTACAGCGACTCACCACCAGCATTTAGACGAATGGAGCCTGGAGACACAAACACAGGTTGGAACAACGGACTGACAAAAGGAAGACGTGGACACTGGATTTAAATAGCTGCACTAACACCAAACAGCTGCTGTCGCTAATCAGCCCATAGGATGATTCCCTCCACCTGACCACACAGCTGACAGGGAAAGTAAACAGGCAGTCAAACAAACACACTCACGCCAACACAGGTACAACCATACGCACACACAGACACACAGATCCCTGAACCGTGACAGTCAATGATTCCGATTTTGATTAGTCAATTAACTTAAGTTGCATGTTTTTGGATGGTGGGAGGAAACCGGGAGACCCAGGGGAAACCCACATGAGCATGGGAAGAATGTGTAAACTCCGCACAGAAACGTAGGCTGGCTTGGTACGGACTAGAACCAGTGATGCTGTGAGGCTACAGTGCTAACCACTGGGCCACCATGCCACCCATCTAGGAAAGGAGAAGGAGTAGGGGTTGAAGGGGGGATTCTTCAAAACGAAGATGACTGTGATGTGGAAATTAATGTATTCATAGACACTTAGCAATTGTTTCAATCATGAATTGCCTAATGCATGACTAGCTGTGTTCAATCATAAGCACGTGATCCTCTCAAAATTAGTTTATAAATAAACTTTACTTATCGGCCCAGCCCTGTGTTAGGGCTAATTACCGGTTGCCTTTGTCTGTGGTATTATGTTCTTTACTCCAGGATTGAGATCTCAAATATTAGTTTGGGTCTATCATATTAATACTGTAATTCAGCGTTTCCCAACCCTGTTCCTGCTGCCACACCAACAGTAAATATTTTGGATGTTTCCCTTATTGGACCCATTAACTTCAGGCTTTGGAATCTTTTGTAATGTTTCGATGAGTTGATTCAGATGTATTTGATATGGCAGAGGTTGAAAATGTGTACTGTTGGTGTGCCTTTAGGAACAGGGTTGAGAAACACTGCTGTAATTCATCTGTCAGTGGAATAAAACAAAGGCAGGACTGTCTGTTTGTCCTGTCTGAGTTGTTGCGTTTTATGTCTGTCCTGTCTATTAGTATTATTTTCAAAGCCCAGTTCTCAGTGCACTTGGAAACACATGGCAGATGCGACAGATGCTACACTGAGTTTTGTTGGATCAGTGTACTACAGTCTCTTGGTGTTTGTCAGGTTGTGGAATGTCTGAAAGTGATGTTTGGTAATAGGTTGACTGTTCGTGTGCAATGCCAAATGGCCTTTAGAAAACACTCCGCCTGAGAAAACACTTCTGGTATAGACCCCCTTTAAATTGCCCTGGCCTTGCCTTGAGGTTTAGCTGGTTTCATTTAAGTGATCTTATGCCCCTGAAGAGCGGTCTTTATGCACTTACCTGTGGCTCTGTTATTATGTGTGCACTAGATTGAATTCTCTTCTCTAGGTATTTGCTGCAGTGTAAGTGGACCTCTGCTTCTGTAATTATTCTAAGTGATTCTATAATTTCTCAGGGCAGTGTTGCGTTAAACACTTCTCTCTGATTTTGTTGAACTGCGGTTTAACATGAACATAGAACTAGGGATGTGTTTCTTGTACTGTACAACAATGTAAGTCATTATCTTTAAGGAAATTAACCAACGCATTGCGACTGTTACTGTTTCACTAAACTGTGGGAACATCGTTGCACCTCTGTCAGTCAGCACTATAGGGCTCACCATAGAAGCAAGGTTACAATTACTTTTTACACTAGGCTATCGAACCCTGAACTGTAGCAGGGTTAGCGCTTACGACAGCTTGAAAAATGGAAGAACAACTCAAACAGTTTACAAGATAGAATATGAGCTTAAATTTCAAACTCCAAGGCTCCTTTTTATGCACTTCTCAAAAATACAGCTGACCATAAGATACAGTTGAAACCAAAAGTTTACATACCATCTTTAAAAAAGGCACATAACCATTTAAAAAAAAATGTCTGATGTTAAATCGTTCATTCATTCATTTTCTTTTTGGCGTAGTCCCTTTATTAATCTGGGGTCGCCACAGCGGAATGAACCGCCAACTTATCCAGCATTTGTTTTACGCAGCGGATGCCCTTCCAGCTGCAACCTATTTCTGGGAAACATCCACACACACTCTTTCGCACTCACACACTACGGACAATTTAGCTTACCCAATTCACCTGTACCACATGTCTTTGGACTTGTGGGGGAAACCGGAGCACCCGGAGAAATCCCACGCAACCACGGGGAGAACATGCAAACTCCACACAGAAATGCCAACTGACCCAGCTGAAGCTCGAACCAGCGACCTTCTTGCTGTGAGGCGAACGTGCTACTCACGTTTCCATGTTAAATCATACTAAACAATTACTATTTTAGGTCCATTAGGATGACCAAAATGATTTACATTTGCTAAATACCAGAATAATGAGAGAATCTTTTGACTTTATGTAGACAGTCAAACGTTTACATACATTTCTATAGTATTTTTTTAAATTTACCTTTAAACTCGGGTCAAACATTTTGGGTATCCTGCCACAAGCTTCTCACATTAGTTTACTGGAATTTTGGCCCATTCCTCCTGACAGAACTGGTGTAGCTGAGTCAGATTTGTAGGCTGTCTTGCACGCACACACTTTTTTAACTCTTGTCACAAATTTGAGATCAGGGCATTGTGATGGCCTCTCCAAAACATTCACTCTGTTGTCCTTCAAGCACATTTGAACTAATTTAGTGGTATGCTTAGGGTCATGGTCCATTTGGAAGACCCATTTGTGGCCAAGCTTTAATTGATGATGTCTTGAGATGTTTCTTACAACATACTTCATAGTTGGGATGGGGTTACTGCTTGTAAGCTTCGTCATTATGGCCAAACAGTTCAATTTTAGTTCTATCAGACCACAGAACATGTCTCCAAAAATTAAAGTGTTTTTCCCAGTGTGATTTTGCAAATTGTAATCTTATGATGCTTTTGGAGTAACGGCTTCTTTCTTGCTGAGTGGCCTTTCAGCCCAAGTCAGTACAGGACTCGTTTTACTGTGGATAATGAAACTCTTTCTCTAGCTTCAGCCAACATCTTCACTGTGTCTTTTGCTTTTGCTCTGGGGTTGATACAGACGGTTCGCATTATAGCAGGTTCATCTCTGTGAATCCTTCTCCTTCCTGAGTGGTATGATGGATGGACATTCCCATGTTGTTTATACTTGTGTATAATTGTTTGAACATAACAAACGCTAAACATGGCACCTTCAGGCATCTAGAAATTGTACCTAAAGAAGAACCAGACCTGTGGAGATCCACAATTCTCTTCCTGATGTCTTGGCTGATTTCTTTTGACTTTCTCATGTTGTCACACAAGAAGCAGTGTGTTTCAGGTTTTCCTCAAATACTAATCTACAGTTGTGCCTCCAATTAACTCAAATATTGTCAATTAGCCAGTCAGAAACTTCCAAAACCTTTTAATATTCATTTCAACTACATTTTGGGAAAGACTGAATCTTTAAACTATGTAAGGAACAACAAAGCTTTTGACCATAGTAGCTATGCTTTGGGGAAACGCACGTGAACACCAATGAAATTTGAGCGGGTCTGTTTAGTATGATGACTGTTTGAGATTTTTTGCAGCATATTTATAAGCCATTAACACTGTTTAAGTTCCCTCAGTTCTGTCTCCAGTTTGATGAGTTGATTCACAGCAGTGAACTGCAGATTTTGTCCTGACCTCGTCTGGCACCGGAGGGGGGAAGCCTGTCTGTCTGATTAACTCAATACAGCCAAACTGACAATGATGAAAGCCAACAGAGGAAAAATTGTACAGTGCTAGGAAACCATTTCTGACATTTGTCTGATGGGCAAGACCATAGGCAGCAGTATATCTCAGAGATTCCGCCATTCAGCCATGTGATCTGAAGCTGGATTTTTTTCATGACACTAACCTATTAGCATTATCTCATCTCTATGCTTCCCTCACTTCCTCTATATCTCTCACTTTCACCAGGTTTTAATGGGTTATCTGTCACTCCTACAGCTGAAAGTCACCTTGCTGTCTCTCTCTTATCTGTTCTTACTGGGAGTGAAATGGAGACTATTTTAAATGCGTTTTAGACATTTCAGTAAATGTCACTGCAAACGGAAAGTTCAGATAACGAGATGAACTATCTCTTAAAGTCTGTGATTCGACTCTTCCAAAAATACATCTTTCTTTAAAAGTCATCTGCTAATTTATAAAACATGGTTTTACTTTAGCTTAAAGGTGATGTTACATACACTCTGCCAAGTTTTCAGAATCAGAATCAGAATCAGAAAGGGCTTTATTGCCAGGTATGTTCACACATACGAGGAATTTGTTTTCGTGACAGAGCTTCCACAGTGCAACAGAATTACAGCGACAAGACAAAAAACAGATAATAAATATATTCAGAAAAATAGAAGTAAGTGTTAAATGCAAATATACAAATGGACAAGTGTATGTACAGGTGTATTACTATATACAACATTATATGTGCAGCTGTTATGTGCAAATTGGCATGTAAAGTGTGTTGTTAAATAAGTGTATGTGTGTGTAACAAGTGTATTTGTTATGTGCAAATTGGCATGTAAAGTGTGTTGTTAAATAAGTGTATGTGTGTATAAAAGTGTAAAGCAGGTAGTGGTGTTGGTTCCACGATTATTATCATCAAGTGTTCATGAGATGGATTGCCTGAGGGAAGAAACTGTTTCTGTGTCGGGCTGTTCTGGTGCGCAGTGCTCTGTAGCGTCGACCAGAAGGTAACAGTTCAAAGAGGCAGTGTGCTGGGTGTGAGGGGTCCAGAGTGATTTTGGCAGCCCTTCTACTCGCTCTGGATAAGTACAGTTCTTGGAGAGTAGGGAGGGTTGTACCAATGATTCGCTCAGCAGTCCGAACTATTCGATGTAGTCTTCGAAGGTCAGATTTGGTAGCTGAGCTAAACCAGACAGTTATTGAAGTGCAGATGACTGATTCAATGATGGAGGTGTAGAACTGTTTCAGCAGCTCCTTTGGCAGGTTGAACTTCCTCAGCTGACGAAGAAAGTACAGCCTTTGTTGTGCTTTTTTGACAATGGAGTCCATGTGAGTGTCCCACTTCAGGTCCTGAGAGATGGTGGTGCCCAGGAACCTGAATGACTCCACTGCAGCCACAGTGCTGTCCATGATGCTCAGTGGGGGGAAAGCAGGGGGGTTTCTCCTGAAGTCTACTATCATCTCCACTGTTTTGAGCGTGTTCAGCTCCAGGTTGTTGTGACTGCACCAGAGAGCCAGCTCCTGAACCTCCTGTCTGTAAGCAGACTCGTCACCGTCCTGAATGAGGCCGATAAGCGTGGTGTCGTCTGCAAACTTTAGGAGCTTGACAGAGGGGTCCTTTGAGGTGCAGTCATTCGTGTACAGAGAGAAGAACAGAGGGGAGAGGACACACCCCTGGGGGGCGCCAGTGCTGATTGTGCGGGTCCTGGATGAGGATTTGCCCAGCTTGACCAGTTGCTGCCTGTCTGTTAGAAAGCTGTTGATCCACTGACAGACAGAGGTGGGCACGGAGAGCAGAGTTAATTTGGGCAGGAGAAGTTTTGGGATGATGGTGTTGAAAGCTGAGCTGAAGTCAACAAACAAGATCCTCGCATAGGTCCCTGGTCTGTCTAGGTGTTGCAAAACATAATGCAGTCCCATATTTACTGCATCATCCACAGACCTGTTTGCTCTGTAGGCAAACTGAAGAGAGTCCAGTGAGGGTTCAGTTATGTCCTTCAGGTGGGCCAGCAGGTTTTCATCAGCAGGATGTTAAAAACTTCATTGCGTTTTTACAAAATGTAACACAATTGGTAATCGCTGCAGTGAAGGTTCATTTTGGAGGCAGATCAATCAAACTATTATGAATATGATTATGTATACAATATATTGGCAAAGGTTTTGGGACACCCCTTTAAATTATTGTATTGATGTGTTCCAATCTCTTTCATGGCCACAGGTGTATACAATCAAGGACCTAGGCATGCAGACTGCTTCTTCAAGGCTGCTCACTGAAGCTATGCAGGGCTGAGCCTGGTTAGTACCTGGATGGGAAAACTAGGTTGCTATTGTAAGTGGTGGTAGTGAGGCCAGCGGGGGGGCTCAACATGTGGTTTGTGTGCCCCAGCTATTGGGACACTATACTGTCAGTGAGTGCTGTCTTTGGATAAGATGTTAAACTGAGTTCCTGACTCTTTGCGGTCTTTACAAATCCCATGGCCAAACTTGACAAATTGCCATTATCCATTATGTCCTCCCAGTCATCCCCATTTACTAACTGGAGTAACTGTCTCTATCACTGACTCTCCTCTCCACCTGCAGGTGGTGTGTGGTTGTCCTGTGGGTGCCATCTCATTGTCCAGGTGGATGTGGTGGTGGTCAGGAGATACTCCCTTATATAATTGTAAAGTGATTCGCATGCGTGACCATACACAATAAGTGTGCTACAGTATATTAATGCCACTTTCGGGAGGTCACTCAGTTCAAGTGTAGTACTATGATGTGTTAACACCTGTACAATAAGTCCATATGTAAAATTTTCTAACTATTACTTATTCCACGGTCAACTGTTAACTGTTAAATGGTATTATATCAAGTATAAGATTGTATAAGTACAATCACACAGCAAGGTCAATACATGTTGATTTACACAATGTCCAGAAGTCACCAACTTTCTGCAGTCAATAGCTAAAGACCTCCAAACTTCATGTGTTCTTTAAATTAGCTCATGAACAGTGCATAAAGAGCTTCACAGAATAGGTTTCAGTGGCCAAAGAGCTGTATCATGCTTGATTCAATGCAAAGTGTGATGCCAAGTGTCAGATGCAGTTGTGTAAAGCATGCCACCACTGGACACCAGTCTATGTCACCATTTCACAACTGAGGCGTGTTCTCTGGGGTGATCGATCACGCTTTTGTGTCTGGTAGTCCAATGAATGAGTCTGGGTTTGACAGTTGCCAGAAGAGCATTACTCAAACAATTAAAGTTTCACCATACCAAGACATTTTTTTACAATTTCATGCTCCCAATTTTGTGGGAACAGTTTGGGAATTGTCCCTTCCTGTTCCAACATGACTGCGCACCAGTGAAAAAACAAGGTCTATAAAGACGTGGATGAGCGAGTTTGATGTAGATGAACTGGACTGACCTGCAGAGGGTCCTGACTGAACGCCTTTGGAATGAATTAGTGTGAAGACCTCACAAATGTGTTTCTGGACAAATGGTCACAATTTGTCATAAACGCACTCTTACACCTTGTCACAAGAGTTGGCCCAAATTCTATGGTAATATAATATTTAAAAAATAATGAATAAATATCTGATGTTTCCACACTGCGAGAGGCAGTAATCTGTTTTCTTGTTCCCAGTGGGAAACCAGAACTTCCAACGCACATTTGCAAAGTGTAAACAAACAGCATTTTGTACTATTATCACTGTAAATGTCGCTCACTATGGAGGGTTTTGCTCCTGCAAATATGTCTGATACACTAATAATCCAGATCATTTGTAAATATTTGAGAAATGTAGCGAAAAGTGCTTTACTGTGTCACAATCACTCTGATTCACTACTGAATAACCAGTCAGATTGCTTTTTTCAGTTGACCAAAGCCCAACGGCCGAACATTGGCTTGGTGTGTCCCAGCACTAAAGGGAATTGCTTGGCATGTAGTTGAAATGTAAGTTGTAGTTAACAAAATTAGTAAAAGGAGCATCAAAATAAAATCATACCATTTTCTGTAGCAGTTACTACAAGTGTATGCACAGTTTTGTTAATGAAGTAGAATAGCCTTCAGTCATTATTCTGTCCATGCTTAACCTGTTAGCCAGCACTTACTTTTGGGCATTTACACCTACCTAACTTTAAGTACATTCACATCAATTCTTGATAAGAAGTATTTAACTCTCTCATTACTTACTAATATGTTTGAGTAAAAATTTATTTCTCTATATTCAACTCAAGTACTTGATTAATGTTCTTCCGGGGTGTCCGCAGGGTCTTAAAGTATTAAAATATCTTAAATTTCAAATTTTAACAGGTCTTGATTTTTCTATGTCCATGTAAAGCTACCCAATCGGGCCAACACTTGTCCAATCACTAACATTCAATTTTAATAAAAATGTTAACCAAAGATTATATTTGAGCTGTTTACCAATATACGTTAATTATCTTCCTTACATTAACATTTCTTTTAATTTTTTAAAATGATTTAACGAGACCATTTGAAATATTCTTTAGCATTTAGCCTTGTGTATATCTGCAATTTCTTTCATAATGGTCTTAAAGTCTTAAATGTGAATTGATGAAATCCATAGAAACCCTGTCTTCATCCACCACTGCCTACATTGTAATCCACCTCAGTTTGTAGCAGTTAAAGCTGGCTACAGTCCAACTACTTTACCACTCATCATGTAACATGACTCATATGTTAGCTGTGAAACGTTTGCTAAATTATATATTGACTGTTTCATAAAATATCACTTCCGTCTGATGCATACAGTCATCGACACAACATTGTGTGGGAAGACAATCCTATGAGACAAAATTAGCAAACATGTAATTAAATAACTAAAAATGAGGCCATTTGCTTATATATTTCTCAGTATTATTTTTCCTATTCATTGTAGGACCAGAACTAAATGCATTCATCTTCTTCTCTAAATGAATCAATTCTTGCAAGACAAAAATTAAATAACCATTATTATAAATAACCAATCATTCTATAGGTGTTAAAGGGATAGTTGACCCACTGTTTACTCACCCTCAAGTGGCTCCAAAGCTTTATAAATAATATGAAGAAAGCTGAAAACCCGTAACCATTGACTTCAACAGTATGAAAAACAAATACTATTAAAGTCAGTGATTACAGGTTTCTCGCTTTTTTCTCTTTTTGTGTTCGACAGAAGAAAGAACAAAAGTCAAACAGGTCTGAAACTAGAAAAGGGTTGAATAAATGATTCAGTTTCGGGTGAACTTTCAATTTAAGTTTTAAAAAAAGTCACCCAAACTACTCCACTGGATATGTGTCATGCAGGATCAACATGATCATACATATTTGAATAGTTAACAAATTGACATTTGACAAGCTACAGCTTTAAATTTTGATATTCCAGTTATACATACTGTACATAACCGGGTTCTGTTCAGCATCTGGATAAGCATATGCAATAATTACACATTGATTATGAGAATTAAGGCAATCGAATGTGCTTTAGAGCTCTTTTTGTATTATTTTTCTCTAGATTAACCTGCAACCCACAGGCATCATATTGCCATGGGAACCGAAGGAGGGATGGAGAGGTTATCCATTGACTCATTCAATCTGCATCACCATCTGCTTTTTGAAACACACACACACACACACACACACACACTTAGTTTGGTATTTCTAAGAGTTGGATCAAGGCATTCGATAATATCCACTGGGCTTTCTGAAATGAAATAATTCGAATAATCATCTCAATGTCACAAATAAGCAAGATTTCAAAGGATGGATTTCAAAGTATGCCTTTCTATTGTTCTTAAAATAACCCAGTCTGTATGGGTTAATTAAATATATTCAGCTAAATGTCTGTTCGATGCAATTACTGATCTCTAATCACTCGTGAGTTTATTTTTAACTGAAAGGTTTTGAGTGGATCGCACGGTGTGGATAGCCATCTTTTCCTCAGAAGCTCTGTTGTTATATTAAGACTTTGTCAGGGAGGAATTGAAAAGTTGTGTTATTGATTTTGCCCTTGCATTGACCCTCTGTGTCTGTCAAACACTATCAGCCATCACAGGGTAGAATATGTCCGATTTAACTGATACTGACACACACATGGACTCAACAGGAACTAATGTGAAAAAGTGGGAATGTCAGTCAATGTCTGAAGTCCTCAGACTGACATTAGTGATGGAAAAAAAGAGTAGTTTGATGGCATTGAAGGATTTAACAAACAGAAGAGAAACAAATAATGACTAAATGCATTTGTAAACATGCAAGTAATAGTTATTTTCATTGTAACTTTAGTAAATTCACTGTGCGTTTTTTCTTTTTTTATAATACTGAACGATTGTGGCTTGTCAGACTGCACGAACATGGCTCACATGTCATCATAAAGTCAGACTGAATGACAATGAAGATGCGCCAAACATGAAAGAAAACACCCCCGGAGCTTGACGTCATCCACCTGTGACACTTTCACTATCCCGCATTCTGAAATGATTCCATACAGCAAATGTAAACAAACTGTAGCGGCAATTTTGCACACAGCGCACCTTAATAATAAAACCAGGAAGAAAAAAACTGTTTTGACATTTCCCTACGGTCATTTGAATTGTCGCATGGATTGCGTCATCAGATTCGGTGCTTCTATTGGTTCTTGGATTGACGCTAATCATAACTGTTGTCACACTGCAGGAAAGTGTCTGAAATCTTCTGACACTGCCAGAACTTCATCGATGGGAAAATCTGATCGCAACAGGCATTAAGCGGCTGTCTGTGAACATGTCAAACCAACGATCAAAGATCACAGATTTCAGCCTAGGATTTCAGGAATCTTTTAGGATTTCCCAAATTTGTCTCAGATGTCAAAATGGTGGCTGAAATCTCAGTGTGAGCAGGCTTAAGGCATGAATTTTGAAACAGGAAATTCTTCTACAGCACTTCTACATATGAAGTACTTCTCTTTTTTTTCAAGTTTATGTTGCTCTTATGTTGCTCTGTTTGACATTATTTGTGATTGTACTTTGAGTTTTCTTTTGAGAATGTGCATGTGCCAAGTGCCAACATTCAGAATTTTAAATACAATCTGCACTCTAAGGTGAGGTCTCATTGAGTTGAATTAGTAGTATATTAACAATAAATGATCTGAGTGCTATTTTGAGTGGAAACTTCACTGTAATATACAGCAATGAATGTGTGCCTGTCTTTTTATTACAATGATATGTACTCCATATCTAATAAGAGGTTTCTGTACAACTTACACAAATTTACAGTAGCAAATACAAATATCGCGAAGCAAATACCGCGTTTAACATGGCTGTGGTTATAAAGACAGTAAAATCGCTTGATTATAAACAATGTATGTAATCGACGCCTAATCTCTCGCTATACACTTTGCTATTTCAAGAGGGCGTTTAAACCTTTGAATCAATACTCGAAGCAGTCACATGGGAATAAGCGAAACTGAAGCTTCAGGCGTCACTGATCACGTGATTTTAGCAAATTAAATCAAGCTCCGGTGCACTGCTTCACTGCGAGACGTATCATTTCTGCTTCGAAGCCTCTGTGCAGGTCACATCTCTAGTTTTTGGACTCTTTTGCACTATTATTTTAGACCACTGGTCAATAAAGACACTTGCATCTTGGATTCATCTCAGTTGCATTACTATTTTAATGAGTGTGACAGTAATAACCAAGCATTCATTCTTTCTTAAAAAAATAAATAAAATTTCACAATGGATTCTGGTGCCCCAGACAACCTTTTAGTGATATGTTCTTTAAAGACAATTTTTTTTTCATAAAGTGAAGATTTGAATAATCTAAAGAATCAAAATAAATAACATTCCCAGATCATTCTTATCACAGTAGGTATTGTGTTGGGTATAATTTTGGGAATTACCTTCAGTCAAAATGATTGAATTATGCCACAAATCATTAGAAAGTTTTCTGTGAAGGCTTTTTGTACATTTTCTGCTGTAAATATATCAACTTTTATTTGGGTTAGTAATATGCTCAATATTTTATAATCCTCAGATTATAGCCAAATATTGTTCTATGATAAACCATTTACATCAATGGAAAGCCTATGCATCCACCTTGCAGATGATGTATAAAATTCAATTTCCAAATATTTACACTTCTGACCATTTTTGTGAACATTAGTAACATGGGAAGATTGCGGGTAAGTAATATAAAGGTTCTATGTATGTTAAGGTTGTCACAGTTGTTTGCAAGAAAGCAGACCCAGTTGCATTAAAGAACAATACAAAGGTGTTTAATAACGGAATTTAGCAGATGACAGACAAGGGGATGACGAGATCCAAACAGTAGGGACGATAACACAGGGAAGCCAGTGGCAGGGACAAGATGGCACAAAGATTAACAGCCAGACAGGAGTAGGAGCAACAGTGGTCAACACCAGAGCTGAATACTTGAAGCAAGCTATGTAAGTGTAACCTGCCAGACTGTCAAAACAATCTAAAAGAATATAAAAATCCAAGTATAAATCCTAGTATAAAGAAAACTAGACTGACTTGGCCAATTAGATAAAACAGAAAAAAACAAAACAAATAAAAGACCTTAAGAATCTTAAAGAGAGAATTGAATCAAAAAGAGAACTAATAATCAACTACTAATACAAGGTGGGGTTTATTTATAAACTAATTTCGAGAGGATCACGTGCTTATGATTGAACACAGCTGGTACCACATCAGCTCCGCATATTGCACCAATCAGACGAATCCTTACACACTATAAATTACCAGAGCTTCCCATTCCAGTCATCTTCATCTTGAAGAATCCCCCCTTCCACCCCAACTCCTCCCCTTCTTCTATAGGGCGGCACGGTGGCCCAGTGGTTTAGCACTGTTGCCTCACAGCAAGAACACCGCTGGTTCGCCCTCTCCCTGGGCCAGTCGGTGTTTCTGTGTGGAGTTTGCATGTTCTCCCCGTGTTCGCGTGGGTTTTCCCCGGGTTCTCCGGTTTCCTCCCACCGTCCAAAAAACATACTACATAAGTAAATTGACTACTTTTAAATAGCATCTTAAAGCAACTCTAGTTAAGATATATCTCAGCACGTTCACAAGCGGGGGGAGTTCTCGAGAATTACCTGAGCTCAAACTCTCCTCTCGCCCTTTAAATGGGAGGGAGCCCCGGGCTCAAGGATATTCTGAGCTCAGGGCTCTCTCCCGGGACAGCATGCCAAATATGCTTTATAATCAATCATCAGCTGAGTGTGAACTCTTGAAACTGGGATTGGCAGAAAAATCAAACAAAATTGTATAAGGATAAAGCAAGACAAAGATTATAACACAAAATTAGGTAAACACTAGGAATAAACAAAAGTAAGTGGTAGCAACAAACAAACAATAAATAGACAAACGAAAACAGGCAAGATAAACCACTATGTAAGGATACAGGGCTAGGCTACAACGTAAGCAAAAACAAGATCACATGGAACAAACCAGCAAAGAAATGAGAACACACAGCACAATATATAGAACAAAGCACACGAGAGACAGGTAAAAACAATCAAGAGAACAATGTCTAAATAAGAGGGTGGGGTAACTGAAAATAAGAAGGAAAGACAAGAGGAGCACGTGGCCCACACAAAATTAAGGCAAAGCACTGTAAACAAGCACAGGCCAAACAGAAAAACATTAAACACTGACAAGACAGACAAGAAAAATTTCTTCATGAAACCATTAATGCCTATAAAGATCCTTTATTTTTGAGAAATGGCAAACTTTCGGTATGTTTCACACATACAGACATAGATTTTAAGTAATATAGATTACTTTTATGATGCTTTTCTGTCCCTTTTGGCTGAAAGCACTGCCACCTAATAAAATTGACTAGGACATTCCTCAAAATTTCTCATTTTGTGTCCCACAGAAGAATGAAATGGTTTGGAATGACAAGAAGAATTCATTTCTGAGTGAACATCTCGCTGACGGGAGACAGAAAATTGACCCCTGAGACCATTTCATCTCTCCATTTCTCTCTCTCTCTCTCTCTCTCTCTCTCTCTCTCTCTCTCTCTCTCTCTCTCTTTATGCTTTTTGTCACACTAACTAGCTTGTGCAGCAGGAAATGGAACAAGACTGAAAAGAGAACCAAGAGCGCTTTAAGCACTTGTTAAATGCCAATCAGCAGAAATGTCAACTCTCATGTTGCAGATGTTTCTAAAATGGATTCAGCGTCGTGAAAAAACATCATTGCAAACACTCTGCCTATGAAATTGCTTTCCCTCAGCCTAGATTAGCACTCCTTTTTCACTTTCTTTCCCGCATTTCCCCCTTCTACCGTTTCTGTTGCTCTTTTTTTTTTCTTCTACTTCTCTCTCTCCGCTCGCAGCCATTACCTGAAATGTGCACTTTCTTTTCTCTCCCACAGAGAGTCTTTCCAGGTTGCTGTTGAGGACAAACTGCCTCATGCTGTCTGAGCTCAGGGGGGAAAATGGGCTAGCGGAGCGTCCGAGTTCTTCTTGATGGGTGTTTGACAGAAAGCCCTGTATATTACTTTGCACTTCAGCAGAAAACATATGAAGGTATGTACTGTAGCTATTCTCACATGACTCTCTCATGAGGGAATACAGGCAGAATATCCAAACAACTTTGATTTTGAAAGGGCCCTCAATGTGACACAAACTATGTTTTTTTTATTTTATATATACTGATTGAAAGTCCAGCTGGCGTGTAGTCAAGGTTAGAATCATATCTAATGGAACAAAGTCTTTAAAAGGAAATGCTAAAGCTGAAATCTTAATTATATTATGTTTTGAACAAATATAAGTGGTGAGGGGTTGGTCAGTCAGTCAGTCGACAGCATCTGATGGATTTCTGTGAGTGGTGCAGGCACGAATGGCACTCGCGAGAAAAAATTGAGATCTTAAAAAGCATACACACTGCCCCTCTGGTGGATCTCCGTGAAGAGAGCAGGTACGAATGGCAACCACAAGAAAAATTTGAGATCTCAAAAAACATACACAGCGGCCTCTGGTGGATTCACAGAAATAAAAACTGCAAAAGCACCTAGCTCCAGGGACGCATTTGGCGCTCTCCAAAAATGTAGAAAGGGGTACGTAATCAAAATAAGCCTGGGTCGGTCATATTTACTGGGACCCCTGTTGTCTACACTGTTAAAATAGTGTTGTCACATGATGAACTAAAATTCGATATTTTAATTTAAATGATTTATTGGTTCAACTTCCGTTCCGTTTGATTTCTTTTAGTTTTGGTATTTTAATTATGTATTAGATTAGATTTTATATTTCTAACTAATCATATTAATTATACAGAGGGATTCAAAAAAAATACCACAACCTTCGGGTTGATGTCACTCGAGTGTCTGGAGGGGGTCATATTGAACATCTATGAACTTGTTTTCTACTGGAAAAACTATTCACGTTGATTAATTAGCCAAGGTTCCATCATGGATATTTGATTAAATACAGATTTTCAAAGTTGTGGTATTCTTTTTGAATCAGCCTGTATACTTAAGTTTCTTGTTTCTAGTTAATAATATTTGCAGTAGCAGTAAAATTGGTTAGTTTATGCATTTTGTTTTGAAAGTTATTTATTTATCAGTTATTAAAAACAGCTTTCAATAGTTTCGTTTATATTACTGTAGGTTTCAAACTACCACACATCAGTTTTAGCTTAGTGTTTTTAATATCATGGCAATTGCATGGCAATTTCAGATAGCTATTTGTTTAATTTGGAAGAGGTTTAATCTAATAATCTAATTCATTTTGGCTTTAATTAACAAAATTATAACTGAAATGATTAATGATTTTCAGTTACTAAAATCATCAAATCATATATATAATCTGCCTTCTGATCTGCCTTCAGGACACAGACAATGGTTGACTGGCAAACATAGCCTCAAAATCTTTTGACCGGCTGAAGAAATTTAAATAATTAAAAGCATAAGCATCATCCTACACATTCACCCTGAAAATTGCAGTCTAATTCATCCCCCAACGTCTTGTCAACTTTTGATAGCTTGCATTTCTAAAGTTTCAAAAGAACAAGTTCCCTTTCCAAATCTTCCTGACGTTTCCTTGAACAGACCTGGCAAATGTTTGTAATGCAGAGATCAGATTGCATTGTAACTTCATTTTCCATTTGCATGTTTTGTCAGCGTTTAGCTTTTGTTCGCTGAATTCATTTGCTCCGAATGTCTTGGGGAGAATGAAATTTTCTTTCTCCGTGTTTTTTTTTTTTTTTTTACCCATTTGCATTTGACTTTGTACCTGCTCGGCTCTCTCGTCGCTGTTTGTATGCCACTTCTTGCTAATTAAATGCTAAAATATTTATGTTTGAAAAGCTGTTTTTTCAGCCTCTGCCTCTCTTTGCAGAGAAACTGTTTCAAAAAGAGTTAAGGGGTGGATTTTGTGAGCCTTCACCTTTTGGTCAACGTATGCAGCAAAATCCATAAAAGTGAAAATAAATGTTTATACTGTTCATATATTATATTACATTCATTCATTCATTCATTCATTCATTCATTCACTCATTCACTCATTCATTCATTTATTCATTTTCTTTTTGGCTTAGTCCCTTTAGTGGATGCCCTTCCAGCTGCAACCCATCACTGGGAAACACACATACAGAACACTCTCCTTCACACACATACACATGAACAATTTTAGCTGACCCAATTCACCTACAGTATACCCCATGTTTTTGGACTTGTGGGGGAAGCCGGAGCACCCAGAGGAAACCCATGCCAACATGGGAAGAACATGCTAACTCTACACAGAAATGTCAACTGACCCAGCCGAGGCTTGAACCAGCGAACTTCTTTCGTTCATTCATTTTCTCTTCGGCTTAGTCCCTTTATTAATCTGGAGTCGCAAAAGCGTAATGAACCGCCAACTTATCCAGCATATGTTATTTTATTTTATTTTATTTTATTAAATTTTAATCTACAGCCTATATTTACTGAAGCTGAATAAAGCTGAAATCTTCAGAGAAACTGTTTCAAAAAGGTGTTGTATAGATATGGTCCAACTCTCATATTGTGATGACTAATTGTGGGGGGCTAATAATTCTATATGTATTTGTATGAGCATGTATTTTATATATGTATTCCATATGTATGAGCAAAAAGTGTCACATACGTCAGAATTTAAGTTGACATAGTAAAATTTGCATATACTGTAGCATGGGATTTGAAAAACAGAAACATGTTCATTTAGCAAAAACACATTAATAAGGCCAAGTGAACAGGTGTAAACAAAAGGGCTCTGCTGTATTTTAACTTTGTTAAAATACTTTTTGTAAGTGGAAAAACCGAATGGACAAACTGAATGCTTCACTAGCGAGAAAACAGTTAAACAGACCATCTGCGTAAGGATAAAGAATGAGCCTCCACCATTTGGCCTTTTTGCTTTCTCTTTACTTTACTTTTACTCTTTACTCTACTCCTTTACTTTCATGGATAAGGAACCGATGAAAACTCACTCCATTGAAGACATCCATTAACCTACATATTTCATTTCATTAGTTAAGGGCAAAGATTTGTTTCAAAACTAAATAGCAAATTAATAAATGAACAATAATGATGAAGGGTGGTCAAAAAACTAGTTATATTCAAACACGCGTCATATTCTTATGCCCCGTATGGTGATGCATACGTCTCAAAAACCCAACAGGTGGACAAATCTAAACTTGTTTTTATTCCAAAAAATATAAACATGCATAAAATAAATACTACTACTAATAATACTACTACTAATACTACTACTAATACAAATGAAAATTGCCATGAATAAACTTAAAAAAGGCCCTCAACATGAAGGCATGGAGGTGGTAGTTTTTATATTTATGTAGAAAATAATAATTTTTGTAACATTTTAATCCTTTCATTTTTTTTCATATATAAATATATTTGTGTATTGCTGTGCATCCTGTGTGTATTAAGGACCTACATACCTGTTTGCGCATAACCAACACACTCTGCACTGGACTTTAGACCAGCTTTTACTTGGCCAATGGTCTATTTCAGTTTCTCAAATTAGCAATGCGCACCTCCTTTATAGACTGGCACACCCATGAGTCCACAAAAGTGGAACAAATGAATTTGCTATTTAAACAATGTGGCGCAAATTGTGAAAATTAGGGTTGCGCTGGTCTAAAATGGCAACAAATTGCACCATACACATCTTGCGGCTTTATTGAGCCAGATGTATGATAGGGCCCAAAGAGTCAATAGACACTATTATACAGTGTCAGGTTTATGTTTATTTAGCTAGATCATGCCATTGACCAACTAATTCAGCTCGTCTAAAGTCCCACACCTTCTTCACCTTATGGGGGCTGAGATGCCCTGCTTTAACCTCGTGCATGAGCAGATCAGTTTTCTCACTAGCAAAGCATTCAGATTTTCCTCTACCAAATGCTGCCAATTAAATGGAGAAAATACCATGGTGCAAAAGAGAATATGTCATAGGACAGCAAACAAGAATGAGATATACAATTATAAAATGGAAAGTAATCATTCTATGTCCTGATCATTGCTTTGTTCAATATACATGGAGATTTTGTCAGCACCTGTAGTTCAGACCATTAATGTACACATTTGTACCAAGTTCACTTGAGCCATAGACTCTGTTTTAATGCATGTTATGCCCAAAAAACAGCCAAAGGCGATTATGAGAATAAGGACAACCTTTTTAGACCACAAATTTTCCCATGCTTAAAAAAGCAAAAGTGGATTCAGATATGCCCTAAGTCAATATGCGCCCTGCACTTTAGACCATGCACTTAGATTATTCAAATAGAGTTGATTTTGTGAGCTTTCACCTTTTGGTCACTATAAGCAGCAGAATATAGTGAATATAAAAGAAAAAGGTGGGCAGATGCATACACTTCCGAAGCATAGACAGTGCTACTTTTACCTGTTCCTCCTCCTTCCCTTTTTATTCCCTCTCACCCTGTTTTTAGAGAAAAATGCCCATGGGTGACATTTTAGTTTCTGAGTTGTAGCTTCAACAGGCACCCTGTCTTCCAGTGCCAGGCTTTAAATACTACTGGGGCCAAAGTCCTGCCAGAGCCATGCTTAAAGACAAGGTCTCTTCAAGACCCTTTCTCCTGCACCAGCTTGATTTTCCATATTTTAGTATACAGCAGAGAGGGTGAAATTCCCCACTGACCATCTTCACGGTCTTTTAAAAAGCCACAGACACAATCAGGGTAATCCTGGCGACACGGTTTGTGCTCACTATATTGAGACAGAACTTGAGAAAAAGCGCTTTCAGTGGGATTGAAAAATGATCCTGCAGTAGCACATGGTAAATATGATTTTTAAAATAACCCATATAGATTGTATGTAAATTTGATCAAAGTCAACACAGAATTCATATTATGAAATCGATCTGAATACATTAGATCCTACCATGAAATATCGACTTTGGTGCTTCACACATAAACACTTTTTTTTGGTGATGGTGATGGTGACATATTGCATGATTGCATTACATTTAATGTCATGAATTATGCGTAATTGCAGCATGTTGATGCTATAATTAAAATGGGCTATTATTCAACTTACTATGTTTAAAAGTGTGTGGTTTTTGAGTGAGTGGTTAGCAATGTCACCTCGCAGCAAGAAGGTCACTGGTTCGAGTCCTGCCTGGGCCAGGTGGCTTTTCTATGTAGTGTTTGCATGTTCTGCCCGTGTTTGTATGGGTTTCCTCTGGGTGCTTTGGTTTCCCCTACAGCCCCAAGACACACGGTAAGTGAATTGAATAAACTAAATTGGCCATATGAGTGTGTGTGTGGATGAGTGTATGGGTGTTTCCCAATATTGGGTTGCTGGTGGAAGGGCACCCGCTGCGTAACACATATGCTGGTATAGTTGGTGGTTCATTAATTTGAATTCAAAACAGATAACTAGTTAGACAATATGAGATGAAGAATTGGGTCAGAATATGGTATGAATTCTGGAGGATTGTACGGAAGTCCTAAGAGGCCATGCAGTAAAATATTTTTTTCTCTCTTGTTATGTCGTGATCACAACTTAATTAATTCGTGATCTCAACATCATGACTAATTTTCTTGTGATCTCGACATAACGATTAATTTTCTCATGATCTCGACATAACAAAAAGTAGTTTTCTCGTGATAACGACATAATTTTCTCGTGATCTCGACATAACAAAAAGTTGTTATGTCGTGATCACGACTTTTTTTTGTTTTTATTTATTTATGTATTTATTATTGTTATTATTATTATTATTGTTATTATTATTATTATTATTATTATTATTATTATTATTATTATTATT